>PVJO010001051.1:0-191186 GCA_004026905.1 Hystrix cristata
TGAAAGTCGGCAAAATACAACGTCAAGATTAAAGAGCAAGCGAATTTAATTTGGCAGCTGCTGATCCAGGCTGAGTGAGTGTCTCATCCTACCTCTTACTAAGCAAGAGGAGAACAGGCCTGAGAGTAGGATATTTAGAAGGAAACCCCAGCAGGGGCCACAAAGGTCGGTTTCGGTACATTAAAAGGGACACTAAGAATGAAAAAGGCTTTTAACATTCCTATCACATCAAAGTAATTGGTCTCAGTGTTTTGCTGCTGAGCAATTGGGGAAATGAGTATTTTTACTGTGGCCAAAAGGCTGCAGCTTTCTCTTATGACTCATCTCATGTCTGAGTTCTGAAAATTTGTTATGTGGAAGGGCTGTTGAAGCCTCTCATCCGATTCCAGTTACCTCTGTCAGTGTAGAGTAAGGCTGTACTTCGGGGACAGTTGCATGTGACAGTTCAATGCAGAATATGTTTTCTAGGAGTCTTTGGGTTGGGGGGTAAAGATTGATTTTTTTCATCTCTGAGTTGTGTTTTAAACGTAGATACCATTTTGAATGTAAACAATAGCAAGAGCCACAACACCCACTCACCCACTTCTTATTCTCTATACTGAGGGCTGATATACATACTACTACCTCGACTTTGGGAAGCAATGAATATTTCTGAATTTTGTTTTCTTCATCTAAAATGAGAATAATATCTGCCTGGTTAAATGAGAGAATATATGTAAATAGCTTAGCACAATGTTGACACACACTCATTTTTCAACAAACGGTAACTGGTACTGGGAATGTGGATATTGTTAGGAGTAATAATAATTTAATGGGAAGAAAACTGGCCTAGAAACCAGAAAAGCTTTGTTTTGCAAAAGTAACCACTTACTCAATTACTTAGCCTGTTTTTTCTACTTATTTAAATATCACTTACCTACTTTTGAGCTGTAATTTTCTCATCTTAATATGAAGAGTTTGGCCCAGATAACTTTCTAATCTTAGCATTTGTGATCCTGCGAATTGGTCGATGCAGTGAAGCCCTCTCACCTTCACACCCTCAAACCCCTGAACCTTTCCTGAAATCTTCGACAAAGCCAAGTCTTGGGTCTGGCATTCTTGGAAGAGAATTTCAGCTCCTCACTGGCCAGCTCCACGTGGGTGCAAAATACCATGCAGAACCATGCAGAGGAAAAGACATATTTTTGGCAATGATTCCCAAATTCAAAGACATAATGTCTAGAAATGTCTTGGAGTTGATGGGAACACAGATAAAATTCAAACTTGTCTCCGAGAGATCCTGCTTCTTTTCGAATAAGGGAGAAAGACTGAGAGCTTTGTCCCACAGCCCTTGATGAAACTGAACCAATAACTCAGAAACAAAGTTTTCACCTGAGGAATCAAATTCTCCAGACCAGCTTAAGGACAGGCTGCCATATGGTATAGTTACTATTCCTCGCATCTTTATGACTTGTAGCCACCACAAAGCCCTTTGTCAATGTCATTCATCCCCACAATGACTGTGTAAAGTAGGTAGGGCGTCTGTAAATATCCTCACTGCTTAAAGGAGACAGCTAATCTCCCAAAAGGTTGTGTGACTTGCTTGGGTCACACAACATTTTAGATTTTATACTACCCCAGAGATCCTGGGCTTATGTTAGACACCTTGCATCGCCCAACATGCATCAGAGCAGCAGCGACTCTGCCTTCTCCGCTGGCCTCCTTGAAACTTGCAACACATTTCAGCATCTCCATCAGACAAAACTAAGTGAAAATGTTTTCAAAGAAGGCCTGCCTTCTCAAGCAGGCCTGCTGGATAAAACTAAGGGGTATGGGGAGGAGCAACTTCCCTCATTCCCTATCAAGAGGTTCCATTATAATCCTTATCAATAAATACTTTTAGCTTGTCGTGGTGGTACATGCCTGTAATCCAAGCATCCTAGGAGCTGAGGTAGGAGGATTGCAAGTTCTAGCCCAGCTTAGGCGATTTAGTGAGACCTTGTCTAAAATGAAAAAGAAAAAGAAAGGAAAAGAACAGAAAAGCACTGGGGATGTAACTCAGTGTGAATGAGGTCTTGGGTTTAATCTCCCAGTATTGCAAAATGAATAAATAGATAGATAAATAATAGACATTCCAACATGGACAAAAGGCACCTCGTAAAGTGTCACACTCAATTCAAGGGCACAGTCTTTTAGAACAATTATGGAGAAATGTGTCTGCTTATTACACACGAAAAACAGAGCCTGTAAGCATTTTATTAATTGATTAAATCAAATGCTGCAGGAACAGAGTCAGGTTCACGAATCAAGAGAAAGAGCATTCTTGGCTTGCTCATAATTTTGCTAAGTCAGTTCTGCAGATAGAAGTTGATAGCGTGCGACTTTCTGTTCTCTGAAGAACCTCGGTAGGGCCAGGAAAGAAGAGATTCTCCTGGGGCTTCTCTCTCCCACACTTCTGGAGGCAATCTGTTCACCTAAAGTGAGGGCTCTGATGAGAGGTCTTGGGGTGTCAAGTAGGCCTGCCTGTCACTCTGACAGGGGACAGCAGACCAGCAGTATTAGCTCTTGCGCTTTCGAGGCTGGACTGGAGGATCCAGGGCGCCCTCCAGCTGGAAGACCAGAGGTGTCCTTTCTTTCTCCAAGATACAGCTGGCAGAACAGGCCCAGATCCATTCTTTGGTTTCCAGCAGGGTCTATGGAAGTCCTCACAAAAAAGGTAGAGAGAGATGAAAATCCCAAAGAGCCTCAACCAATTTTTCCACTTCACCTTGTCTAGGGCAGGGTTACAGTGTGCACTACGTCATATTTGGAATCATGCTACCAAGCCTGTGAGGAGGCAGGGCAGGTGGCAAGGCTCAGGACGGGCTCGGCCTGCTGCGGTACCCAAGAACAAGGAGCTCCTGATGGTGCCAGGCCTAAAAGTACACAGCAAAGTGGCTCCACAGCCTGATAGTCTCTAAGGTCATTTATCCTGCTTTCCGAAGACTGAGATCGCTTTATTTCAGCTCTAGAGGGAATCCCTCAAACTAGCTAATTTTCACTGTGGATCTGTCTTGTCAATCTGTCCAGTAGCTGGGTAGTCAAAGCCCGAAGACATCTAAATAAGAAGCCTCCACACAAATCGCGATGCTGTCTACAGCCTCTGGGTGGATGGAAAGGAAGTAATGGTCTCTAATGGTCAGGAGCAGCCCTTCTGCACTTCATGTTCTCCACACCCCAAGAGGCAGTGTTATTAGTGTTCCCATTTCACGGCTGAGGGAATAGATTCAAATATGGAAGAATAACTACAATTATGTAGGAAGCAAAAAGGCTCCTGCTGTTAAGCGACTCTATCTCCAGCTAGAGAGGAGAGAACAGAGTTTTGGACTAAAGAGCGATCTGGGATGTGGGACTGGCTCATTGGTCATTTCTAGTACAACTTTTTTCAGTTTCTTACTTGTTGCCTCCGATTGATGCCCCATAATCCATAAATGCATTATGTCCACAATCTCTTTTACGGATATTAGGAAACATAAAGGTAAAGCTCGGAGAGGAACAAAGTTAAAAAGGTAAAGCAGGTTTCATGTGACGCACACCAAAGTTTCTCCTTGTGTATGCACAGGTGTGCACCACACACACAGGTACACGTGTGCACTGCTCCTTTTCAACGGCCTCACCTCTGGGCCTTAAAGAAAGGAAAGGAGGGGGGGAAATGGGAAAAAAACAATTAAGATATATTATTTACAGGTACAAATTCCCTATGATGGATGTGATCATTATAGGGGGCAAAATGTATCAATAAAAATTAATTAAAAAAAAAAAAAAGAAGATGACGACGAGAGTGAGCCTCTGTCCATGTCAGCGATTGCTGCCTGGAATAGCCCCGGCCACCTCTGTCTCATCATGTTACGTAACGTTACGGGGCAGCATCTCAGTTACCGCCCATCTCTGGGCCAGCTGCTTGTCAGCCTCAAGCTCTCTCTCCTCTGTCTTTTTCTCCTGCCTGCTCTCTCCTTGCTGTCCCTGTGGCTTAGTCTGTATTTCCCCAAGGTGATCCCATTTCCTTTCTCCTGCCCAGAATGTGCCAGCCCCTCTGGACGTCTTCCCCACTTTGGTTTCTTCCTCTGGTCTCTGCGCTGTCCACTATTCCTGCTACCTTCTGGGTTATCAAGAATCCATGTCAAACAAGGACAGCTGAGACCAGGAGATCAGCCACTAGGTCCCCCCAGGACAGATGCAGAAATGCCAGTACTTGGCCTCTCCTTCTTGGCTCTGCTACGTGGACTGGTGCCGTACTTCCTAGGTCTCAGTTTTGGTATTTGCATGATAGGCACAGTGATCCCATCCTCAAAGTGTTGGGAGAAGCTAATGAGATAATGGTATGAAACACCTAGCAGGTGACAGCTTTTGAAAAAGTTCTAGCTATTATTATTATTATTATGTGACTCATTTATCACCACTTATGTGACAGAGGTCTTCTCTCATATCCTCCCCCTTCCACTGACAGTCTTTGTAAAAAAATATACACTTCCTTATTAACTAGGTGTTATTATCCCAATTTATAAGGAGACAAAGTCACAGATGGGTTGTACGATTTTCCCAAGGTCACAGTATTTGGAAGAAAAGCAACTGGGATTAATGGATTCACTCTGACTCCTTCAGGAAACAGTTACAGGGTGATTCCAGAGGCAAAAGTTTTGCTAGGGGCTGAGCATGGTGATGATCATACACAGGCCTGAAAGTGGGGCACAGTTAAATGGAGAAACAGGCAGGTAAATAGAGAACTACAGAAGAGTGGGATAAAGGTGTTCAAATGGCAGTCAGGGGCTGGGGGGTCCCCAAGGTGACAGGACTCCACCACCACTTAGCTAAACATACGCTGGACTGTGTTCTGGCCCCTGGTGCTATGGGGCTCACTGGGGAGAGAAAAGGGGGTTCCACTGTGGTACAGTGGAAATAATCAAGGAGACCATGCAAGAGGATGTAGACTTATTGGGGTAGCTTTCAAAAAAAGGAACACAGGTAGATGGGAAGAAATGACATTCTAGGTGGTGGGATTAACACGAACAAAGGCACCAGGACTGAAGGACGAAGGACTCAGAGTGGGCAAGAGCGTCACCAAGGGTGGGGCCAAGCTGTGCAGAACCCAGACGGCCACGCTGAGGAGCTTGGGTTTTATGCTGAAGTCAAAAGGGAGCCACTGAAGGGCGAGATCAGTATCGGAGCTATTTTGGGTGAGAAGACGTTTGTGGCAGCTGCACAGGAAAGAGGACACTTTAGGCAGGAAGATCAAAGGGTCTATTGTGTTGGTCTCTGGCTCCCTGCACACCTCGCGCAAGCCCTCTCACAGCCTGACCACGCCACACGCCACATTCCCGTTTCTGTGCACCTGCAGCCTCCCTGGCGGTGAGCTTCTCTCACAGGTCTAAACTGAGAGTGCAGCACGAGCCTCCTATGCCCTCAGCTTCCCTTTATGCTAGCAAGAGCCTCTGCGGTTTCCACAGCTCTGCTTCTCAGAAACCCAAGCAGTGACTTGCCACAAGTTGTCACACCTCTTTCGAGCATCCTGGCTCTTGCTGCCGCTCGTGTCTTATGGATGCTCTCAGTTGCAAGAGAACTACTCCACTATCGCGTTCTGCAATTTCTTGATTGTATAGCTTGTGGTAAACTCCATGCATGGACCTCTAAGCTAGTTTTTTAAGGCCACTTCTAAACTGGAAAAAAATAAATGGAATCCAACACAATGGTCTTTATTTTGGACTTCCTCACAGTGAGTCCAGGCTGCAACAGAGCCATCCATCCTCGCCTAGCTTCCCCTCCTCTATCGCTCGTGCCTTGTAGAGCAGTTACAAGACATCCCTGAGTAGTGCTCACACAGTGGCTGGGAGACAATATGTGATTTACACTTGAGGTTCTTCTACCAGCTAGATCAAAATAAATTGGCTATCTTTGCTCTCATTGGTTCTTACTTTAATTTGTAACTCTAAAAAAAAAAAAATGAAAATATTCTCACCTCGGGGGAAATAGTTCAAGCCTGGGAGAATGTATTTTTTGAGTGAGGGAAAGCAGAGTTTTTTGTTACAGTAAATAAAATGCAGAAGAGATAAGGACAAGAAAATAAAAGACAGAATATATGTGGGAGGTTAAGACGCGTGGAAACGAAACTACAATTGACAGTTTTGCCTGGAGCCAAGTTAAAAAACAAGCACATTCATAAGGAATAACTCTCGTCCTCGCTCCTCAACCGGAACAGCCAGAAGCTAAAAACAGGCCGAGATAATGATCACTAAAACATTTCTCTATAGAACTTCGGTTCCCTCGGTTTCCCCCACTTCATTCTGGGAGGCCTTAGGAGGTATTTCTGTGCACTTGAAGAAATCATCTCTCCTGCTTGACCTGCCAGGACCAGAAGTTCCATCAAAGGCCTGAAGCCTGCCCCACGCGGTGTCGCTTCTGGTCCAAAAGGAAGCTCTGTTTAGCCCATCCTGAGCTGTAAGAGGACATCCAAAGTGAAGAACGGTCCATTCACCCTCTAAGTCACTGTACTTTCCCTAGAACCTCTCCCCAACCCCGTTTTTGTCTGTTTATTGCAGCCTCTTTTCCTTAAGTCTTGGGTACAGGTGATGGGGGCAGGGGCTAGACTCTCTACGGGGCAGCCGTGGCCATGCTGTGTTCTGTGCCACTGCAGCAGCCCCTTCTTTAGTTGTGTGCAGGCTGCAAACTTTTATTTCACATGATTTCTGTCCCAGTCTTGAGTATGAGCTATATGCAGCAAAGAAAGAGTCAAGAGTTATGTGTGAATTAATTTTTTTAAAATAAAAAGATATTAAAATCACTTGCAAAGTCACACACAACCATAAAAGAAAGCAGCCGCTATAACACTGAAGGAAATTACCTCCAGGCTCCCATCCAGTACAAGGCAATTTTCAGTGACTAAGACAAAGGCCTTGAGAATAAGCAGCAGTAATGGAAATGTTGACAAACCCATAACTCCCACTGCTGAAGGAATGGCAAAGAAAGACCAGAATAATAATGACCCAGTGCAAATTCCCAGTGCTTTTGTCCAGCATTGGTGACAAACGACAGAACAGGCTTTCATAAGGACATTATTATTAGATTACAAATTGCTTATTAAAATAATTTCTGAAAGTTGGGGAAAACAGTGCTATTTAATTTTGGGTATGATTTCATTATCCTGTGGGTTTTGCTTACTGTCCCCAAGTCAGAGACCTCCCAGATGGGACATCAACCTGTCCCAGATCACATGGAGGGAAATGCAGGCGCGGCAGAGGCATCCCCTTGTGCACACGTCACAGTAGGGACCATGGGCCTGCAGCTCTGGAAAAATGTCCTTTCCAACTCCCCTATTCCTGGTTTTGACATAGTTTTTCCCTTTGAAGCACAGGGACGCCAGGAAAGAGGGTAGAGCGTCTCACCTCCACTTCTGCCCCCTCCTCTGCTTCCAAGTCCCCCGAGGCCTCAAAGCCTCTCCTCCTCCAGATCCCCAGAGCTGACCCAGCGGGAGCGCCCAGGACGGTTTGAAGGTACAGCTCCCCTTGTTCATTACAGAACGTCCTTTCTTCTTATCATGGCTTTTTTTAGCCTGAAGGACAGAATCGGGGAGAGGAGTCTTGATTTTCTTTTTCTTATTAATCTGCTGCAGCAGGCAGCCAGTCGGACATCTGAAATAATTTGTGATGTAACAATTAGGTTTGTTAAAATGTTTCACCACTTTACATAGTTTTATGGGGTAACAGGATGGAAATTCAGTTTAGAAAATGTTGTGACCAACAATCCTTCAGACAAATAAGAATGAAGATAGAGGATGACTGTGCGGAACAAAGTAAAACAGCCCACTCTGCTAAGAATTTACATGAATTAAGATTTGCCAAGACCGTGCTGCTTACCTGCTTTGTAATGACCCCAGAGCTCCCCCTCACCAGCTCTCTCTTGGCTCCCTAGTTGTCCAAAGCTGACTAATTATGAACTTGGAGTAGGTGGATGCTCAACCACAGACTCTCGGGGCTTAAGGGACCTCAGAGTTCATTTTGGTTCAGCAACTCCCTCACCTCCCCCAGGTCTGTTTGGGAGCTGGATGATTATATCCTCCCAAAGAGATGTTTCACTCCTAATACTCTATTCCTATGAGTAGCCTTATTTGGAAATACAGTCTTTACAGATGTAATGGAATTTAAGATGAGGTCAGACTGGGCCCTCATGCTATACGACTGGCATCCTTATAAGAGAAGTAACACCGAGGCAGAAACACAAGAGGGAAGAAGACTGTGTGACCGAGAGGCAGAGACAGAGGAGTTCAGCTGCCCACGAGTGCAGGGGGCCGCTAGAGGCAAGAAATGGTGCACCCCCACAGGTTCAGAGGGCTCATGGCCACGTGGCACTGTGAATTTGGACTCCTGGCCTCCAGAACTGTGAGGCAATCAATTCCTGTGGTTCCAAGCCACCCAGTTTGTGGCACATGGTTAGACAGCCCTAAGAAGTAGATACAGAGCATTTAGGCGAACGGCTCACAATCAGAGCTGGTGATGGCAGAGGAGGTGGAGAACGTAACCCTCACGGTTCCCTTTCCAGAATTCTGTCCATTGTCTGGGTTTTATTACTCTGAGTCTCTCACATAAGTTGTGTCTCTGTGTGTTTTCTCCCATCCCTTGCTTTCAATGCAGATTTCTATGTTTCCTTCAGGTAGATCTTTCTTGTCTCCCTCTACCGTTTTGAAAAAATTGAGACCAACAGATTAATTCAATGAAAATAAAGATCACCTTCATCTCGATTCAGCAAGCATCTTGCTGTGTTTGTTTCCCTCTCTGTCTCTTTCACCATATGTTCATTTTCTTCTTGAATTATTTGAAAGTTGCATATTTCATGGCATTTCACATCTAAGATACTTTAGCCAGCATCTCCAGCTGAAGGCAAAGAACAAAGACATTCATTCTCCTTCACCAACAATCAGACTCCAGGAATTTAATACCGAAAGTATTAGCTAATCAAATGACTTTATTCAAGTTCTCTAATTGTCCCCTAACTGACTTTTGTAGATATTTTCTTCCTTCCTCCTATCCTTTGTCCTGTGCTTTCCTTCATGTTTGGATCCAGCAGCCGAACACCCAGAGATAATGTCTCTTTTAATTTAGTCTTTTTAAATTTCCCTCACCTTGCTTTTATGTATTTATTTTTTGACTTCCACATTGATAGTTTTACATGGACCATTGCCCCATCTAACATAATACCCCTTAATCTGATTTGGTTTGCTTATTTCCTCCTGATTAGGTTCAGGTTAGATTTTGGGTAAGAAGTCTACCCAGCTGTGTATTTCCTATTACCTCTCACCAGGAAGACCATGTCAGTTGGTATCACTTTGATTATATCAGATTCATTGATTGTGAAGACATCTGCCAGACCTTCTCAGTGTAAAGATATTTTCCCCCACCATAATTAATAATCTGTAAGAGTAATAATCTGTAAGAGTTGTTCTCAGTGACTTCATGTACTATATCCAGGATTAAAACCAAATGTTTGCTTGATATATCATTCCTTTGCGAAAATGCAACACCTAATATGCCATGCTTGATTTACCGCATACTTTGTACAAGGGGTAAATGTGAGGTTAAGGTTAAAACTAACCCTCCTCTACCAACCACCAGCCTACAGCTATATGAAGGTCATGCTCAGAGCTTCACAGGCATGTGCAATATTATCCAGGTGTGGGTCTCATCCAAGCTTCCTAACCTTTAGTAAGATTTGCTTTGAAACCTAAGAAGACATACTGAAAGTAAGGTACAGTGCATTAAGGAGAAAACCCTAGGCAGGTAACCCAACACTCAGAGCACAGAATGACACTAGGTAAATCAAAGTTTGCTTCTCAGCACGTCAAGGCTAGAACATCATAGATAACACAGAGCCTATTCTGTTACACTTGCAGCTAGGTGGTATTTTCCTTACTGGCTACCACAAAGAACATGAGCTTGAGAAAGTAGGACAAAAATAGATCTCCACAGCCACACCAATCATTTTCAAGATGTCAGAGATACTCTGTTAGCTAGAAGTTAGCATTTTGGTAATCAGCTGAAGAGCACTACACACAGACACACACACACTCTTAAATCTCCAAGTGAAGACTAAATGCAGTGCACTGGGGGACACAGACACCAAGGCCGCCCTCAGAGTATCCCATCACCACTGGAAGACTGGGTCACTGTGCAATTCTTTCTGTATCTTTTTCTCCAAGTTTTGTATCTTTTTCTTACAAGTTCCGTGAGAACAGAGTCTTTGCTGTGTTTTATCTCCGTTGTCTGGAACAATGCCTGGCACACGCTGAGTGTCCAATAATTACCAGTTAAATGAATTAATGACCAAAAGCAGTCATTGGAGATTAGGTCAATTCAATTTTTCCTGGACTTTGCAAACAGGAAAGGTAACCTTGTGACTCCTCCCCTCCTTTTAATTTAGTGACAAAATATGCTTCTCAGGCAGGCCTGAAAGGGAATAAAAGGAACTTCTCAGTTTTTCTTTCAACATCTGACACAGCTTGGCAGGTCACTTCATGGCAGAGAGGTTTCGGGACACACCTGTGTGCCAGGGAGGTTGTGACTGCACTCCTGCAGGCCACATCTCTTTTTTTGCAAAGCAGGAACCAGGAAAGACTTGCCCATCAGCCCTGGTGAGTTCACCTCCTTTCCGTATTTTCACTGCTGAGCTGCTGAAGGTCAAGAGGCAAGGGAGGCTAGGGATTATTGATAGAATTTTGCATTTGCATAAATATTTAACATTATTTCTATTTGTCTAGAAATACTGTAATAGAAAATTTTGGTTAATTTGCTTAAATATGATTGTTAATCAAAATAAATGACCCACTCTATAAATTCATATTACACATTTTTTATTCCTGTCCAGATGCTTTGGTTTCAAGGAACCTAAAAGAACAACTAGTTCTCGGGAATCAGGAGCCTCCAGATTCAAAGATGAGTCAGTAAACAGCAGAAGAGAAGGGCAGGCGAAGGGCACTGCTTTGTGAAGGAAAGAGCGATAATATGAATTAAAATATAAGAGGAGGAGACTTACTGTATGCTTACTGTATGCGTATTACCTCTGCTGAAAGTGCACCGTGAAGTAAGAACTATCATCCTCACTGTAGTGAGACTTGACAGTAGTCAGAGGTGGATCAAGGATTGATTGATTGATTTTGGTGGGATTGGGGATTGAACCCAAGGCCTTCACACTGACCCATGTCCCCAACACCTTATTTTTATTTTGAGGCAGGATCTCACTAAGTCACTAAGTTTTCCCAGGCTGGGCTTGCGCCTGCAATCCTCCTGCCTCAGCCTCCCAAAGTACTGGGATTATAGGTGTGCAGCACCACGCACAGCTGAGGCAGAACAAGATTTAAATACAGCATGTGTGACCTCATGGCCCTCTTGCATGAACCTACACAGGGACACCATCCAAGTGCATCATCAAGAGGAAGCCTGTTATTTACAATCATCTGGCAAGTTTTCAAGGAAATAGTTGATCATTTCTGAAAGTGCTTATATTGGGGAGGAACTCGGAGCAGATTAAGTTCCTGCAAGGTCACCACCTCCAGAATTCAGAAAAAGGAATTCCTATACTCTTCATAAACATCCTCTTGATATTATTCAATCTTTAATAGTCTGTGGTTCTCCTTGAACCTCTCTTCAAAGATGATAACATTCCGTAAAACGCCCGATACAGTTCCATTCCAGAGAGGGATCGCGTGCAGAGGGATGGAAAGCTTTGCTGCTGTGGGTGGACTGAATGAGAACACGGAGCACCGATGGCCCTCGGCACAGTGGAGTCGAAGGTTCTACCACTGCTAGCAGGGCATGCTGGTGCAGCTTGTGATTCCAGCGCTCTGGGAGGCTGAGGTGTGAGCAAGTCCAGCCCTAGGAATTCACTCAGTGAGACCCTGTCTCAAAATAAATAAAAATGCTGATGGTGGAGCAGGAGGGGACTGGGGCTGGAGCCCAGCGTGAAAACCCTGGGGTTAATCCCTGGCACTGAAAACAAGATTCTTCCACAGCTGTCTCGCTCAGATGCACAGATCCAATGGCCTTATCCCTCCCCCTTTTGAAAATGTAGGGGGTGGGCACTCTATATACAAATGTTCTTTTTGAACCTAATGTATAGAAATAGGTGGACGTCTTACAAATTTAAACTATGTAAGATTTTTTTTTTAACTATGTAAGATTTTATTGTGGGAAAATCCTCCTCAAACCAGTTTTGTGTTGGCAACAGTGCTTTCTCCACTCTCCATCACTGTGGGCACAGGTTTTCTCTCTTGCTTTTCTCCTTTCCCCAGTGTTCTCCCAGATATACACAAGAAAAATACTCAAAACCAATAAAGCAAGAATGTATTTTTCCTTTCTTAATTTCCCCCTTAAGGCAGATGTCGTGAAACAGCCAGCAGACCAACAGCAGGAGCTCTTTTCTGTAAAAGGGTATTTCTCTTCCAACCTGCATGGAATCATCCAGAATCAGGCTCCTTATCTTGTGCACTGGAAGGACCAATAAATGAATGAACACACAAAAATATGGACTGAGGTGAGGCTGTCCAATGTCATTTTAAATTAAATACACATAATACACGTTATCATCATTGCTTCATATGGGACAGGAAAATACAACAAAAATACATGGAAGTAACCTAATTTGAGGAAAAATAATTTTTATAATCATAAAGTTAGCTTACAGAATTTAATTTATTTTTGAAAAAAATCATTACCCACCCAAATTCCACCACAGATGAATGAAAATGTTATTATTATTCTAGGACTTCCACTTGGGGACCACTGATCTAAAAGAAAGTCTTTCCTGACATCTCACCCCTCCGCTACCAGGCAGAAATAATCCCCTTTTCCCAAGTATTTTGTGAATACTTCTGTCATTTCACACAGTTTCATAATAATCCTGCTAACATTCAGCTCACAGATATACACAAGATTTTAAAGGCACAAAGGTTGAGTCTCACTCTTTTCTCCATTTGCAGAATGTAGCAAAAAGTCCAGAACACATAAAACATTCTAAGTCTTTATCAAATTAATTTGCACACAAGTCAGTCAAATGTAAAGAGAGGATTCTCTACCTACAAAAATGGATCATCTTATTTGCAAATGAGCGTATCACAGAGACCCACCCTGGAAGGAAGTCCTAGAGATGTAATAAATAAATAAAAGTTACAAGAACATTTAAATGCTACCAGCACACAGCAGTGGTGTGTGGACCTAAACTGAAGTTGTAACAATTAGTAAACACCACTGTTCAGAAAAGCAATCTCAGCTAAGAAATTGGTTTGGGGTTGTATATAAACATGATAGGCACATCAGTTTATGCATATTTCAAATGAAAATGGAATTTCCAGCAGAATAGAACAAGAATTATCAAAGATAAGGTAATAGCCAGCACAAACCAGATCCTCAGTGCTCATTTGTCCAAGTCGTTTATTGTTGAGTCACAGATTTGTGGTCTGAAAACTGAACATTGAGCCCAGCAGTTCCCTGAAACCAGAAAAACAATATTCTCTAATTTATTTCCCTGACAAAATCTGGCTACAGTTCAGCAATGCAGTAAAAATACGTTCCATAAAAATATCTTTATGGGTTTTCTCCTAACATTACCAATTACCCTTTAAGAGGGGTGGAGTCACCAAAACGTTTTATCCTTTATACACACACATTTCCCATAAATTTAGACAGTACAAGGAAGTAAAAGTATAATCAACTGCTTCTGGTACTACCACCCTGAGCATGTAAGTGTGCCCAGTTTTATGTTCGCTATCATTTTAACTCCTTAGTGGTAGCTGATATTTCAAATGCTTAGCGTTGGCTTCAGGTTCAAATTTCAATTTACATTTAGAAGTGATTAAATAACGTCATGAGGCCACAAAAAGCTTTATGGATGAAACAGTGGCAGCAGTGGCAATGGTAAGCAGGAGCAGAGGAAGAAAACTGGAAACAGCCCATTACACTCGCTGATGTTCATTCCCCTCGTCTTCAAGATGAAAGGAACTGGCCAGCTCTGGGTGCCGACCTGGATCAGGTTTGAACCTGAAGCCTTTGTAAGAGCAGCATCATGCAGGCTTAGCGCCATCATTTACTCACTGTGGCTGGCAGGCTCCAAGACAGGCCCCGGTGGTTTGTGCTGCTGGAATTCATACCCTTGTGGACTCTTCTCCCAGATCTTCCCAGTGTTGATGTGGCTGTCAAGATTGTTTGTCCACATCATAGTTTCTGTCTGGCTTGTTCTTTCTTTCTCTTGGGCTACTCACTCTGGAGAAAGTCAGCCACCATGTCATAAGCAGCCCTATAGAGAGACCCAGGTGGCGAGGAATGGAAATGTTCTGCCGACAGCCATGTGAGTGAGATGGGAGTGCAGTCCCCAACCCCAGTCAAGCCTTCAGATAACTGAGGTCCCGCTGACAGCTTGACAGCAACCTCACAAGCTCCTGTGCTAGAACCACCCTGCTAATTTGCTCCCACATTCCTGATTTTCAGAAGCTGAACAAGTTAAGCTAATTCAAGGAGTGATTTATTATCCAGCAATACATAATACACCAACTGTGATCTTGGGCAAGTTAGCCTCTATTTCTTCATTTATGATGTAGGGACTAATATAAAAAGAAATACATTTGTTCTTACCTTCCTTTGCTCCAGAATGAATTTATGGCTACTTTCAGGGATGCATAAAATTTAAGACAGCACAAATTGAAAGAGAAAAGAGAACAGAAAAACAAATGAGAAAACCAGAAAGTTATATATTACACAAATTCTATAACTGAGACATAATTCTGGCTTTGAAACTTCAAGTAACAACTCTCACTGCTTCCTCTACCCTTTTGCACTCACATAGGCAGGTATTTATTCAGTTCAGAGTCCAAATTTTTAAAAAAAAAATTCAATTACTTCAGAGATGTAGAATTATCCTCAGTGTTAACACGGATGGGAATTTCCCCCGGGTGCTAAAGCAGACAGAGTGTGGAGTTCACACTGCCGCTTCACACACACGGGGACCTAGTGAGATAGGATGACACCTGTGAAGTGTGCCACACAGGCCCACAGCCGTGCTCATACCACAGGGCCACAGCTCACTTCTAAAAGAAAGTTTGCCCTTCACAGATGAACTTCCAGATTCACAAATATTAAAACTTCCCTTTTTCTGCCCTAAACTTCATGGAAGCAGTTTTGGAAAATCCTAGCCATTCTCATTATTTTTCCACATAACCTCCACAGCAATAATAAACTCGGTAGCTGTGAACATCTGTACTCATGGCCACCCGTGCATAAAGCTCTTTTCACATTTTCTTATTTACCTCTCCACCAAGACTTTTTCAGCAATATCGCTTCTCATCTGCTCCCTCCTTTACAGTTTGCTGCCATTGTCCAGCTCTGCATTTTAATTATCTACTCTCGTACTTAGGCCAAAGCATCCAACTATTTCCAGTGGAGCCGAGATGTGTATCACTGTCTGGTACTTTTCTCTTTTCTCATGATGATTCGGTCAAGGATCGGTCAGCCTCCTGACTGCCAGATGAGGACGTCGCCAATATTCCTGAATTTAGACCTTCCAAAATCAAGGTCCAGCCTTATGTTCCAATTCTAACTTCTACTCTGAGCCCAGAACAGTCCTTCCTTTTGGATTTACTCCTGCTCCTGTTGGGCCTCTCTGCACTGTACTTCTCACCTAGGAGCCCCCCCCCACCCCGGACGTCAGTCTTGTTCTCTAAACCCAGCCCCAACCCCTGCCCACAGAAATAACTGAGGCTCACAGCTAGAGAGGCTTCAATGGTCACAACCAGGTGAGCCTCAGCTGCCTGCATTCAGCCCACCGACATTTACCCGGCACCTCCTAAACCAAGCTAAAAATGAGCACGACAGGTTGGGCCCGGAAAGCTGTCCCAAGCAATACATGGAAACTGGCATTCAGATGACTGCAGTGTAGTATAATGTTCAACACACAAAGGGCTTCAGGAGCATATTCCGTGTTTCATGTTGTCTAGATTCTGTGTGAATGCTTCTAGTAACAGGAAACTCAGGATCTCAACAAGTAACTAATCCCACTTCCAGAAAACTATAGCCACATAGAGTTATCATATTGAGTTTAAATTTAACTTCCACACAGTTATTCCTGTGTTTTTCAAACTCCAGTCTTTCCAAAGATAAGTCTGGCTTTCTTTTCATGTGATTATCATCAAAGTATTTGAAGACCATGCTATCAATAGCCCTAAATTTTGCATATACTATTGTTAAAATTTTCACCCTGCTGGCAGCCTTCCTCTGGCCACACTGCAGATTTTTTATGCCCTTCAAAGTATGGTGAAGACTGACCGAGGCAGAATGGAGGGAAGCTATGATATCCTTAGCTCTCACCCCCTCCTGGTGCTGGTCATTGACTCCAGAAAGCACTAAGCTACATTCCCAGCTTGAATGTGTGTATGTATGTATACATGTATGCATGTATGTATGTATTGGACAGGGGCTTGCTTACTTGCGCAAGCTGGCCTCTGGTCTTGAACTTGGGATTCCTCAGTCTCCAGAGTAGAACTGGGATTACAGGCCTGTGGCACATGCCTAGGTTCTTGAAAGCTAAGACTACATCTCCCTTTGGGGGCAGAAATGAGGGCTACTCTCATTTCATTACTGCTAACAGACAAAATTTTCCAGTGAGTTCTTTTTTCTCTCACATACACCCAAGTGATTCCTCCCCCCAAAATCCATAGCACAAGTTTGAATGTCTCATGATAAACATTGTTACATTCTGCCTTGTATTGTTAGCTGTTTTGTGGATTATCACTTTTAAGCTCTCTGCCTAAATATTAGGTTTCTTGAGGATAAGAATATTTTCATTATTTGTATTTTCCTTTGTTAAAATATAAACAAATGAATATTAAAGAAAGAACAGCATCTCAGTAGGCAGAATAATAGCCCTTCCCCCTAAAAAAGATGCCAGTGTTATAATTCCCCAAACCTGTGAATATGGCAAAAGAGAATTAAAGGCACACATGAAATCAAGGTTTCTAACCAGTTGATCTTAAAAGGACTATAACAGCGGGCTGGATGTAATCACAAGGGTCTGTTATAAAGAGAGGCAGAAGAGGAAGTTAGAGTCAGAGGATGCTTTGAAGATGCTACTCTGCTGGCTGTAGATTGGAGAAAGCAGCCATGTAAGAAGGAATGATGGCAACTTCTGAAAACTGCGAAAGGAAACTGCTTCTCCTCTGGTTCCTCCAGAAGGGACACAGCCCTGCTCACACCTTCACGTCAGCCCTCTGAAACCCAAGTCAGATTTCCGACCTGCAAACCCAAAAGCTGGCAGGTGTGTTGTCTCAAGACACTCCATTTGTGATAATTGTTACAACAGCAATAGGGAACCAAAAAAAGCTAACATTTGGTGTTATTTCCCAGCCATTATTTGGCATCTTCAGTCACATTTTCATTAATTCTAATAACACACTTTAAATTTAAAAAAAAAGTTGAAGCTATTGGGTAAATTTTGAAAGAGTACTCAGCTAGTAAGATGTGGAGGTAGGATTTGAACTCACATCTTTGTGATGCCAATTCATACTCCACAAAACCATGAGGTCTTAAGAAGGGATAAAAATTACAATTTCTAAATACTTTGATTAGAGTTCCAGAGTCCATTGTTCCAAGCAGAAATTGGACACATAACGGTTACTATCAATGTTCTGCTTTAACTCACTGTCTTCTCTGTGTCCTTCAACTTTTTCTCACCAGCTGATATGGCTTAAAAATAAAAATAGCAGGGCTGGGGTTTTAGCTCGAGAGGTAGAGCGCTGGCCTAGCAAGTGCAAGGCCCTAGAGTTCAATCCCCAGCACCCCCAAAAAATAAATAAATAAAAATAGTATTTAAGTTGAACACTAACTTATTGCTTTTGGTAGATTGACTTGTTCACTCCATATAATAAAATCAACTATAGTTATCAGTAGAATGTAAATTGAGTACATTAGATATTTATCTATAAATAATATCTGGTATCCAAGGAAAGTGTGATTTTATAGCAACAATTGGTTCTCCTGAAAACCCACAACCAAGCCTTGCTGTGCTCTGACAAGGGTGGCTACTAAAGCAATACACTTATTCAAACTATACTGCTAGTTACAGACACAGTAAGCAGAGGCAGAAACCCTGCAACTTAAGGATGTAGTTTGCCTCACATCCATAATGAAAATGTGAAACTTTCTGTAGTTCCACAAATGTATAATTACATGAGTCCTAATTCCAACGTAACATCTTTTGAAAAGGTGACATTCATTCATCCATTCATTCATGAAATATTCTCAAAGCATTCACCTGTTGCAATATGACATATTTTTCTTCCTTTCAAATGAGTTCACTTATTCATTATTGAGCACCTACTTTATAGTAGTCACTACAACATAGTGCCTTAGCAGGTAAGCTCTGGAGACAGATGGTCCTTCCCCTTCTGGCTTCCATGGTCTTGCGCAAGTTACCCTTGTTGAGACTCAATTTCCTCTCCTGTGAAATAGATATGAGACACTAAGACAATGCGTTTAGAATGGGAAAGGTATAAAGGAAGACTACCTGATAGTTTTCCCTGAATGCCAGGCCACAGGTTTATATTGGTGCATAAAAGAGACCTACTCCTTGCTCTTGAGCACCTTATACTCTAGTAGTTAAGCAAAGAGTTGTCACTTTGAAGAAGTGTACGGATCAGCAGCTACTATTTGAGGTCATAGCTTGGAAACTCTTGCTGAAGTCTGCAGATTGGCAGGGCCTGCTTCAGAGGTACTTGTGATCTTGCAGCTATTATAGATGCACCCCAATCTGGACAATCCTCCAAGCCTCAGCTGCCCTGGAGCCCTTCCTCCATTTCTACCCTCTGTATTTTGCGGAATCTATCTGCAGAATTATATTAAATGAAAAACCTTGCCACATTGTCTGATGGCAACACAATAATACCAAGTCCCTCTTCACTCCTCTCACACATACAAGGCATTCTTAATTTTGAGGATATCCTCATTAACAGCAACTTTTGATGGATCTTAATTTATGATTGTTTAACTTACGATGTTTAAATTTTATGATGATGTGAAGTGATATGATTTAGTAGACACCATATGTCAAATTTGGAATTTTGACCTTTGCCTGGACTGAGGGTATGTGGGATAATACTCTCTTTCAAAGACGGGCAATGACGCCAATGGATGGTGTTGCTAAGCTAGGGGCATTCACTGAGTTATCAACTTCGCAGGGTTTATTGCAGCATAACTCCATTGTAAGTCCACAAGAATCTATATGTGCCACCCTCAGGTCCACAGAATTAGCAAGAATTAGCAATATTCTTGCTAATAAGATCTGAACCACTATAATTAAGCAGCTCCAGATACCTACTGTTCTTAGTTTTTGTCATGTCAATGAGTGAACAGAAACTTCCTTAGTCCTATTGACTCTTGAAATCTTACGAGGACAGATTTCAAATGTAACATGAAACATATGTGAAAGCACCTGGAACAGCCTCTGGTCTGAAGGAGACGAGCCCTGACACCTGCTCTGCTTCTTCTATGTAGATGATTTGTCAATCTCACGGCATAGTTCCAAGTAAGTTAATTTCCAAGAAGCAACTCAACACAGATGGTTTACTTACTGGGCAATTACTTGCTGATATCCTTGCTGAGACTTGTAGGGAAATAGGAGCTAAGGAGAAATGTGGTGAGCCAACCTTTCCTCCTGATCACTGATTTTGGCAGAAGCCACAGTAAGTCAGCAAACAGAAGGCTAACAGCATCTCAGACCCACTTGCAGGTCTATTTTAAGCTTCCCGGCTGGCATCGCTGAAGCTACTGGATCATCTGTGTGCTGCCCAAGCTAACCTCCAACACCCCCAAGAATCTATTCCTGTTCCCACACCGCCAGGCCAATCTGCTCAAGGATTTTCTCATTTCTAGGTTTGTTGTAGGGTAAGAGAATGATTAAGGGTCACAGTCAGGAACTGTCCTTACAGTTTTAGTATCACACAAAGCATTTGTGTAGACAAAACAAGTATTTTGCTGTCTTTGTTCCATGCTAGTTTTGAAGCTCCTTCCTCTCTCTTTGCTTGCCCTCTCTCTACAACAATGCTCGGTTGTTTAGTGCTACTTTTCAACGCTTTCCAACGATGATGTATCAACAGGTGTTCTGGTGGCTGAAATAGTCTCTGAGGTCAGAGCAGCAAAGTCAAGGACCTGCCTTGGCCCTAGCCACATGGTCACATGGTAACAAATAGCACTTCTGAAGCCCACTGGTGGCCAGATGGAATTCCACCTAGAAAAAGGAAAAGGCCAGGCCAGAGGGAAGTCAAGGTGAGATACAAAAGAACCTCCTCCAGTGTACTAGCAATTGGTATCTCTGCACAAGGACTGGAACTTTATTTATAGTATGCATGTCATTGAATCAAACAACTTTCCACCTAGAGAACAGCACTTATGCCTCTACATGAGATTGTTTCAAATCCATCACTTTGGGGAGGCTTTATTCTCATTCCAGAAATACTTTAGCATTCAATCTTTTTTTTTTATTCCCAAGAACATGTATTGGTACACTGTATACATAGTGATCACATTCATTGTAGTTAACTTGTACCTGTACATGATACATCTTGGTCCCCCCTGGCATTCAATCTTGATGACAAATTCTTTTGACTATATTTAGTTGTGGGAAATAGCAGGGTTTTTTTTTAGGGTGGGTATTATTTTCAGAAATAGCTAGATCATTCAAAATTAAGAATATTAGGATGGGATGATCAATACTATTCTGTATACAACCAAAGATGATTTTAGTAAAACAAGTTAGAGTTACCTGTGCAGATTTGAAAACAATTTGAAGGGGGAATTTTAAAAGTGCTCTAAATAATGGCAAAATCAGTGTGGAATAAGGGTGTATGCTACCAAGGTAACAACTTCGAAGAGGTTATCTGCTTTGGATGCATAGGTTCTGGAGACCATTGCTACACTGATAACCATTAGGAAAACCTTTATAGATAACAAAAAAGTCTATTATGAACGTTTTCTCTAGACCCTCAGTCAGGAACTCTTAATAATCCGCTCAGCCTCAGTCAATTGGTCTCCATGCTTGCAAAGCAGGAGCCAAGAGGCAGGGAGATTCATGTAAGTGAAATTGATATTCCAAGGTTCAAAGACTCTCCATTCTATTAAAAACAGTAGTTTTAGCTATAGAATATGTTGTCCTTCGGGACCTGGTTCTCCTGAAGTCCTTAATCTAAAACACTGACCTAATAGTCAACATTTATGCAGTACTTACTACCTTTCTTAGCAAGATATATATATATATATATATATATATATATATATATATCTCAACTCAATACAACCTTGTGAGTTATTACTATTTTTATTTTTTATCTTACATATGAGAGAACTGAGGTACTGTAAAGGTTGTCCAAGACCATAGGCAGTCTGACTCCAGCTATGGTCTTACCATACTACACGATCTTATGCTGCCTCCGCAAACCAAGGGAAAAAAAAAGATACACAAATGAGATAATAGAAAATGAAAAACAAATTTATAGGAAGCTCATTTGAGAAACAAAATGGGGGTGGAGTGAGGCAGATGGACCTATGTAAAGTGAGATGAGGGCCAGAATACTAGCCACAAGAGTTCCCTAGGGATGGGCAAAAGACTTGGAAGAGGCAGTTTGAAAGATCCAGGAATTGTGAATAACTAGTATGTGAATAACATGAAGTTCTTTCTTACATGTCAGATAATTCAGGATTGATAAACTCCACAGTATTGCTAACATGAGAGTTTTTACATCTAGTCCACATCACTTGGATAAATTCATGGGCTAGTAAAGGGCTAAAGTTTATAAATAAGGTCAACTCGTTGGTAAACATTAGGCAGGGTAAGTGCAATGATCACCTGATACCTCCAAGGAAGCTGTTAGAAGACATTATCCCATAAAAGTGGAATCTGTGTGAATAGAGGAAAGTGAAGCTTTTAAAAGAAGCCTGTCCCATAAAGAGACAGGCATGGGTGGAGATAAGTGAAGGGCCCTACGTGACTTGTTTAGTCACATCCAAGGCCAATGACACCCTAAGCCTATCCTCAGCTTACATGCAGAAGCTGAGCCTCACAGAAGGGAAATGCATCGCATCACTGGGAACGACTGGAAGGGCTTTTCCCATTTTTGCAAGGTGCATCACACTCCTTTTCCTTGTAACCAATCAAGGCAAACGAGACAGACAATACTGATTTCAAAGTCCCTCAAGTAAGGTGACCATACATGTGTTCTACAAAGAAAAGAATTCTTTCGTCAAAATTCTCCTTGAAGCTGTTCAGACTAGCTTCCTCTCCCTGGGACTGAGACTTGTCCAGAAAAAACGAAAGAAAGCTGCCGCACTCATGCTCTTTAAATCTGCGCCTTGGTGGCGAATATATGAAGCAGCAGACACACTCTGTCACGCCTTACATCACAGGCTGGGGGAACTGCGGGAAGTTTGGTTTTCCGCTGGGCGGGAGTGGCTCCCGCAATCTACCCGGGGCGGCTCACACCTAGCGGCGATAAGAGGCGCGCGGCAGGCGCAGCTGTCAGACCGGCCTTGCGCTCCAGCGTCCCCCGCCGAGGTGCCAGGGATTCGCGGAAGCCCGCCCGGACGGAAGCAGCCCGTCCCCGAGGCCCCACGCGCGCGGAGACGCTGGGACCAGCCCGGCGCGTCCTCCTTTTCGGGCCAGCGGCCAGCACAGTCATCGCCACTTCCCAGCGTCACACAGTCATCCCCAAGCCCAGCGCAGACACGGCGTCCATCCGCTACAGGGCGCGGTCACGTGAGCAGGCACCAGGAACCAATGGGCGACCTGCGCCGAATGGAAGGGATTCTCTGACCCCCGTGACGTCACAAAACTGGACCGCAGCGCGCGCCTCTTCCGTCCCCGCCCTCCGGGCCGCGGGCCGCTCTCCGCCTCCCCGCCCACTCGCTCTCGCGCAGCCAATCAGGAGGCAGGAAGCGCTCGGGCCTGAGCGCGCGGGCAGGGTAGGGTGGTGGCCTGGCGGGGCAGGGGCGCTGAGCGGGCCGACCTGGGGCGAGGTTCCGAGCTCCGGGTAGCTGCACGCGGCGGCGGCAGGGAGCGCCCGAGGGGTGCCCCGCCGCCTGTACTTTGGGAGAAAGCGGCTGACCTTCCGCTGTGCCCGGTTCGTATTCTCCACTCCCAGCTGAGCCGTCCGATCCGGAGTCCTCTCCCCCCAGTCCGAAGTTGTGAGGGGGCGTCGGGGCTGGGGCGGGCCGGCGTGCGGAGGGCGGGCCGGGCCCAAGGCGCCAGGGGCACGCCGGTGCCGGGTCCGCGGTGCGGGTGTGGGTGCGGGCCGTGCCCGCGCGCTGTCCGCCGGTACCCAGCCTCTGCGTCCCGCTTTCACCGGCAGCGGAGACCGGCGGGAGGGGGAGCTCGGGGAGGCTCCGCGGGCGCCGCGTGGGATGGCGCGCGCTACTGGGCTCGGCGCCCGGGCTGCGCGGAGGGGCCAGGACGCGCTCTGCCTCCCCGGCAGGGTGGGTTTGTTTGTTTGGTTCCCCTCTCCCCACCCTTTTCTCCCGCCTCCATCCTCTTCCCCCCTCCCAGCCCGTTCGCTGGGCTGCAGCGAGACCTCGCCCCTCCTCTGCTCCCGCCTCCCCGCCGTCGCCGCCTCTAATGAGCATCTCTGCCTTGCTTTCAATGGGCCGGTGCTGCTGTCGCTGCTGCTGTCCGCGCGGGTTGTGGATGTTGTCGGCTCCGTGTTGTGATGACAGGAGAATGTGTGTGTGTCCCGGGCCCAGACGAATTGGTAGGTATTCACTTAACTACCTACGTTGGGTACCCAGGAAGCATGGTGACTGATTTTGTGTGTGGATGTTTGTTAGGCGTTGTCGGCATGGAATTAGGAGTGAGATAGGTAGAAAAAGAAGACAAAGCCGTTCTAGACCGGGATAGCTTTGATACCTTAATAAGTGCGATTTCTATGTAGGGACAAAGGAAGCTGATCAAACAAGTGCTGGTCCGGTGCTTTGTGTCTTCTGAGGGAAACCAGTTTTTCATTCATGTGAAGACAGGAGCTGTGAAATGGCCCGGCATTTCCAGAAAATGCTGAAAAATCGAAAAGAATCTTAGTGTGTTTAATGTAATCAGATTACATAAACCGAGATTCTGACACATTTAATGATTAGTTTAGCATTTCTTTTTCCTTTGCATCCGAAGCTTCGCAAAGCTAAATAGCACCGAAGTGGGCGCGCTGTTCGCATTTTCTAATTAATTTGGCCGTGGGTTTACTGATGAATGGCATTATGATTTGGCACCGGCTCTGCCCATCGTATCAGTAAGAATGGATAGGCTTCTTTCCTGTATGTGGTTGCAGCACGTCTTTTTTATTAGTCATTGGCAAAATTAGCCAGATCTGCCTAGGACAGAGAGGCTGCATAGAATGTGGCCGAGTCTGGATTATGGGGTAGGAACTTTTCAGTTAAATTGTAGTTCCGAATAACTTAAATAATTCACACTGCTCTAGTTTACCAAAAATTGTACGTTGTTCTTACTGCGTAATCAAGCACCTTCCACTTTGTTAATTTAGCAAGTTCATCAACAAAAGTTTTGATGGCATAAGGATTATTATTGGATCAGAAGATATATAGAAAGATAGTAAGAGTTCTTCAGTGCTCACTTATTGTTAATCAGAGCTTTTGAAAGTACATTGAAAGTATGACGGAGCGAATATACAGTACATATCACTTGTAGTGATACGATATGATGCTCATTAATCATGAATTCCATCTTCCCTAAGAATTTGTCTTTTGAAGGCATGTTGAGACCTGGGGAATTGGGATTCTATCTCAGTCTATATGCTAAAAACCTGACTAACTGAAAAGATATAGTTGAAAAATTTCACTCTGCTCTTTGTCTTTAATCTGTAGTACTTCTGCTTTGAAGGAAAAATGTAGTTGAATATTTCAGTGCCTGAATTTGAATATTATTCAAAGCACCTGCTCCGTGAATCATGCACTCCTTTGCCACAAAACTTCATTTTGCAGTCAAGTATAAAAGCAGAAAAATTGTCAAAACAAAGGAATTTAAGGAGAAAGCAGGTTTCCTGGACTTGTTCCTTGATTAGATGTCACACACTCAAAGCTTGTTGTACATTTATCATCCTCCCACCCCATCCTAAGTTTTAAAGTGAGGACAAATAGAGACTTAGGAAATGATGAGAAAATCTTGTGTTCATTAAGGTTGCATCTGATATATTTTTAATAATAGACAAATCTATATACACAGTTAAAATGAGTTCATGTGTTTTTGGCATGCAAACCTAAAAAGAGATAGGATTTGCATCTGGAGACCAGTGTCGTGTGGCCCAACATTTGAGCACATCTCCTGGCTCAGTCCTGTCCACTTAACCTTTGGATGACTTTCAGGTATTCAGCTTGAAGGGCTGTTATTTACCTGGTTAGTCCTGGTAGATTCTTGTTGTTCTGGAATTTCCGTTTTGCATCACCGTGTTTCAGGATGCTTATTGAGTTATGGATTCTTGTTTTCAAAATTCTGGTCATTACTTTCTGTTGCTTGATCTTGTAAACAAAGTCCCTTCTTAGTGCAGTTAGAATAAAGGTATTTTCTACAACTTGGAAAAGGTGATCTGTACGACTGGTTTAAACAGTGCTCATTATGAAAGTAAACAAGAAACAGTGTTTTTTCAGTGTTTAGCTTCTCTGCTTCCCTACTTGCCACTTCCATTTCGCATTAAAAAAAAAAGTGCATGAAAATATTTTAATACATTGCTAACACTATGATGTTTGTAAATCTTTCCCTTAATGGGTTCCGCCTCCAGAAAGAATAATTGATATTAAGAATCATGGCTTTATATTCCTTATTCCTTGTTGTTTACTATATTTGTTTACTTAAAACATTATTAAAGTCTATTTATAATCCAATGAATAATTTGAAGAAACATCTTAGGAATTCAGGGAAAATTGTTATTGAGGAAAAAGAGGTTTTTTTAAAATCATATACATATTATCCAGAATAATGACATACATTTGTTAAATTTTCCACATGAATTCCCGGCAAATTATTTTCAGTGTCATATGAGTTTTAAAAATTTGTAATTATAATGCCATACCTTTATAATTCAAACCTACTGTATCACTATTCTTGATTGCTCTCCTTGGGCAAATAGAGATCTTTTTTTAATGTAAGGGAAAAATTTTTCTAGGACTAAATTCTCCTTGGGATCCATAGTAGATAAAATACTTCTGTAGCTCTGTTATGACTGCTAAATAGAGGACAATAGTAGCAAGTAAATTAAATTCTAGAAATGAGATGTTACTAGCAAAACTGCAGACCTACTAAGATACTTAATTTTTATCACAAAGGGCACAGTAAAATTCAGCAATGAATAAATGAGAAGTGAATTTGATTTCAAAGCCTTACCTCAACAAATATAAAGGCATGAATCCTAGAAGAGGCCTTAGAGAGCATCTGTTCCTGTACGTTCACTTACAGTTTAAGAGAATGAGACCCACTGAGGTGAACTGTCTTCCCCAGGATTATTTGGCGATTTGGTGGTAGACTTACGGCCCTTAGCTTGCTGAGTTGGTACAGTGTCTAGAGAGGTAGGCTTTGCAGGATCACACACTGAAGTACAGGAAGGAATTTTTATTTCATTAGATAGAAAATTAGAATGTGTTTATATATACACACACACATGTTGAGGATGCATCCTAACACTTTTTGGTAATAATCCTGTGTAATCAAATGCCAGCAGTTGACCACAGGTCTCAAAACAGAGTCTTTGTAAATGGGAAAAGTCCTTGTGCAAAGTGGGAGATTCAAGGTCTTTTCTAAAAAGGATAGAGAAGGACAAGAGATTGGTCAGGTAGACTACTGCGGCATAATGTTATATAACCTTTATTTCCTCAGCTTTTCCTGGCCAAATCTGTTGTACATTCTGTGCAGTTTGTACTGCAGAAAGAAATACAGAGAAAAGTGAAGTTCAAGTACAGTTCATTCCTGGCTCCGTGAATGTTTAGGAGTCGTAATTACCGTAATACACCCTGTAGAAATAGTATATGACAAGTGTATAAGTTATAGTACCTCCTAGCACAGGACTTAGCATGTAAATTCACTTAACTAAATACTTTCTATAAAAGAAGAGCTAGATTAAGTAATCTGAAAGGTAACTCTTTTCTTTGTGTACATCTGTCTTAATTTGCTGTCCAGGAATCCCAGTCAGAAGTTCCAGCCTGCCGTTGTTCTCTGATGCCATGCCAGCACCAACTCAACTGTTTTTACCTCTCGTCCGTAGCTGTGAACTGAGCAGAATCTATGGCACTGCATGTTACTGCCACCACAAACATCTCTGCTGTTCATCACCTTACCTTTCTCAGAGTCGCCTGAGATACACACCTCATCCAGCATACGCTACCTTTTGTAGGCCAAAGGAGAACTGGTGGCAATATACTCAAGGGAGGAGATATGCTTCCACGCCACAGAAATTTTACCTCACGCCTCCCCAAGTCAACAGTATCCTTAAAGCTAATGAATACAGTTTCAAAGTGCCAGAATTCGATGGCAAAAATGTCAGTTCCATCCTTGGATTTGACAGTAATCAGCTGCCTGCAAATGCACCCATCGAGGACCGGAGAAGTGCAGCAACCTGCTTGCAGACCAGAGGGATGCTTTTGGGGGTTTTCGATGGCCATGCAGGCTGTGCTTGTTCCCAGGCAGTCAGTGAGAGACTCTTTTATTACATTGCTGTCTCTTTGTTACCTCATGAGACTTTGCTAGAGATTGAAAATGCAGTGGAGAGTGGTCGGGCACTGCTGCCCATCCTCCAGTGGCACAAGCACCCCAATGATTACTTCAGTAAGGAAGCATCAAAATTGTACTTCAACAGCTTGAGGACTTACTGGCAAGAGCTTATAGACCTCAACACTGGCGAGTCAACTGATATTGATGTGAAGGAGGCTTTAATTAATGCTTTCAAGAGACTTGATAATGACATCTCTTTAGAGGCTCAAGTTGGTGATCCTAATTCTTTCCTCAATTACTTGGTGCTTCGAGTGGCATTTTCTGGGGCCACTGCTTGTGTGGCCCACGTGGATGGTGTTGACCTTCATGTGGCCAATACTGGGGACAGCAGAGCCATGCTGGGTGTGCAAGAAGAGGATGGCTCCTGGTCAGCAGTCACGCTCTCTAATGACCACAATGCTCAGAATGAAAGAGAAGTGGAACGGCTGAAATTGGAACACCCGAAGAGTGAGGCCAAGAGTGTGGTGAAACAGGATCGGCTGCTTGGCTTGCTGATGCCTTTTAGGGCTTTTGGAGATGTAAAGTTCAAATGGAGCATTGACCTTCAAAAGAGAGTGATAGAATCTGGCCCAGACCAGTTGAACGACAATGAATATACCAAGTTTATCCCTCCTAATTATCACACACCTCCTTATCTCACTGCTGAACCAGAGGTAACTTATCACCGATTAAGGCCACAGGATAAGTTTCTGGTGTTGGCTACCGATGGGTTGTGGGAGACTATGCATAGGCACGATGTGGTTAGGATTGTGGGCGAGTACTTAACAGGTATGCATCACCAACAACCGATTGCTGTTGGTGGCTACAAGGTGACTCTGGGACAGATGCATGGTCTTTTAACAGAAAGGAGAGCCAAGATGTCCTCGGTATTTGAGGATCAGAATGCAGCAACCCATCTCATCCGCCATGCTGTGGGCAACAATGAGTTTGGGGCTGTTGATCATGAGCGCCTCTCCAAAATGCTTAGTCTTCCTGAAGAACTTGCTCGGATGTACAGAGATGACATTACAATCATTGTAGTTCAGTTCAATTCTCATGTTGTAGGAGCATATCAAAATCAGGAATAGTAGTTCTTACCTGGCAATTAGCAAACTAAAGCGCAGAATGTTTAAAAAAAACTAATATAATTTTCCAGTGGGTCATTCTAAACATTTACCCATTTAATAATCTAGGTAGTCCAGTGTTCCATATTAACTTGGCAGCAGGGTGACAAGATCGTGAGTGTCTGGCTCTACCTAGCTTGAACCTCATTCACAGCACCTACGCTTGAGGCAAGTTAGTTTCTTACTGTAGGTGTCAAGACATTGAGAAAATCAGGATTATCTGGCAAATACAATCTTGAATAGGCCAAGAGCCAGGATCCTGCTGTATATACTATCTTGGTAAAAGGGAATAAACATTACTATTCACACCTGCAGATCCCTTTCTTCACTAAGATTCTGATGTACATGAGAAGATTTATTGCATGACTTTCTGGATATATAATCTATGCATTATTTACATAAGTTTATTTTAGCCTGAGTGATTTTCCTATCCAATACTTTAAGCCATAAATGACCATGAACCAAGCAATCTGAATTTGTCATTATGTGACAGAATGCTTCTTAGATGGACAGACACACTATACTCCTATTCCCCACCCCTGGTTTTCTTAATGTAATTGAAATACTTCCTGTTTTTCCACACAATGAAAGACATTGAAGCTCTTTAATTGTATCTACTCTTATGTTGATGTTAACCAAAGGAAAAATATTTTTTTTAGCTTGTTTTAGTGAAAAACTTTATTTGGTATAAAATAAAGATACCCAGAATAAAAAGAAGAGACTGATAAATCCAGTGATTGTCAATCTGTAGCCACCGGCACATCACTCTTATGTAATCCCCCAAGATTTGGCATGCTGTAAGTGTATGGTGGGCAGACTGCTGCTAGGAAACCATATTTCTTATTTAGTACTGATAAGAATTTTTTTTATCAGTTTTGGAATCTTAAGGGTAACATAAGTTTAAATATCTACTGGGGTAGTTACCAAAGCTTAATGTTACCATTCGGTATTAAGGCAGGAGGAAATGTTTGATTTCCCCACTTAGACATAAGTCAATGAAAATACCTGCTTTAAAATCCCTAAAGACTTTAAACATAATGTAGTTTAAGATATATGTGTTAGATATATACATGAGAAATTTTAAACGATAACTCGTGCATGCCTGATGTAATAGAACACTTATTAGCATCAAGTGTTGTTTACAGCAGTCTCCATAATTATATACAGTCCCTTCTAGTATTGTATCAAAGTAAATGAAAATAAATGTATTCAAATTGACTTTTGGGAGCTTCTTTGATATTCATCAAATGACATTTTGTTCCTGTGTTTAGCGATGATCTATGTACAGCTATTCATATATTTTCATCACTTATCCCCTGTTAAAGAAAACACTGAAATTCACATAGATTTTAATAGAGAACATGATCAGCTTTTTCTTATATACAAAAACTAGTTGGGTATTTAAGAGTCTTCAGAAGAAAAAAAAAAGAGTCTTCAGAATTCTATAGGCTATAAACTAGATGTTAAAGGATACCGTGTGGACTATGCATACTAAATCAGTGTAGTATTGGCTGCAAAATTTGTTCCAATTGAAAATAGACTCAAGAAAATTGCAGCTCAGATTATATCTTATGCTGTTTGTTTTCTGAGGTATTTTTGTTATTTTTGTACCTTAAGTCAGTTTGGACCTTTTTTTCTAGGCAGTATTTTGGAAGGGGTAAAGCTGTATTGTGTATTTATTTCTAAATGTTTTGACACAAACCTTCTTTTAATGAAATATGTGATTGTGGGAGTAAAACTCATTTTTAGCTAAATGTTTGAATTGCTCTTTTTTTTTTTTTTCCTCGTGCCAGGGATCAAACTCAGAACCTTGCACTTGCTAGGCAAGCACTCTAACCACTGAGCTAAATCCCCAGCCCCTGAATTGCTTTTGAACACCACCACTGAAGAGTTCTCATATTATATGCTGAATATAGTTATATACTGAATATATTCTGTATAGTGCAGGAATACAAATTTGGTTTCCTGTAGCCATGACCTTGATAGTCATTATTATCACACAAGAAGTTTGGTCTATAAGCCCCGAAAAAGTTGGAAAGCTGATCTACTTTGTGTAGAAATGAAAATAATTGGGTGTTAGAATCTGAATGTATTCATTCAGTAGTTGGATTTTAATTGTAATTGGTTGTCACACTGATGTGATAGCTAGAATTAAAGTCAGTACATGTAAACTTTCATGGTATTTAGCTTCTTAAAAATTTGTTTTATTTAAACTTTCTAACATGTATTCAATTTCTGTATTTAATTGGTGGCTCATGCTATATTTAATGTACCCTAAGTAGTTAAATGTTAGCATGGTATACAGTATTTCACAGGAATACTGTCTTATAAAAGACGACTGTGGGAAGACATATATGAAACAGTTTATACGAGTATAAAGACTGGTCAGAGAAATGGCCCCAATGAATTAAAACTTACATCTGCTTTCTGAATGGTCTGTGTTGGTTTTTAATAATAGCAAGATTCATTAGATGATTTCTGTTAGTGGTAGGTTATATTTAACTTCAGGATCCAATAAATACTGTAGTACTTTTTAGTGGAGGTATTACTTACATTCAGTAAAATGGAATGATTTAAAATTTATGAGATCCCAGCAAGCACCATCGCAGTACAGAGAACTTTTCTGTTACTCCAGAGAATTTTGTCATGCCCCTTTCCAGTTAGTCCTCCCTGCATGACTACTGTTCTGACTTCTGTAATCAGATCAGTGTTGGTTGTTCTAGAAATTTATATAAATGAAATCTGCATACTCTTTTATGTCTGACAGTTGCTCAGTATTTTAGGATTCTTTCATATTGTTGAGTATATTCACTCTCTGTTCCTTATTACTAACTAGCATTTCATTGTTTGACTGTATCACTGTTTATTCATTCTCTGTTAATGGGCATCATTATCCCCACACCCACACCCTTTCAGACTGATTTTTAGAATAATAATTGTCAAGAATTCATTTGGTTAAGGTGTAGCTTTAACTTTGCACATAAAATTACAGGTGAGTTTTATCTCCCATACCTTAATGGTAAGACTGTCTTTTTAATGCCCTCAAGATGAGGAATAGAAATTTTTCACAGTGAAAAAGTTTGGAGAGATTAGGGAGTAGTCCTGTGCTATTGACATCTCTATACCAATTCTCCCACTGGAAATTTTGTGTTCATAAAGCTTATTATATAATGAGTCCTAAGGTGGCGAGTTTTCCAGGTAAGGCTGCCCAGGAGTCACAAGTTCTCTGCTTTTCTAAGCCGTACCCAGTTCACTGTTTGTTCATAGCATGCTGACACCAGACTACAGTCTAATTCTACTGCTGGTTCAAGCAGCTCAGTGATCACATTTGGCCTTCAGACACCTTAGACCTTGGGCATTCTGCAGAAAACAGGCAGCCAAGAGTCAAAGAACCAAAGATTTTTATCTCATTTGTGGTACTTAATCAGGTTGTCTCCTTGAAGCACAGGAACCATTTGGGCTGCAGTGTTAAGAGCCAGCCTTCTAGCATGACTGCTGAGAAGAAGGGGAGACGCGATGAGATCCATGCGGAGAAGGAGAATGCTGGCGGTCAACAGGAGTGATTACAAGCAGCACGGGCGGGGAGGGCCAGGGAGCATCGGATCCTCTGATGCCCTGGCCCAGTGACAGGGACAGAAGCAAAGCAGGAGAGAGAAAGCAGCCAGCTGAACAGCAGCAAGATAAAGGATTTCAAAACACATTTTAAGCTGTTAGGAACTCGTGTATTTTATGATAGGGCAGCAGCAGTTGAAACAACAAGACAGTTGTCATTAGCATGGACCATTCGGTCCATTAGATGAAAAAGGAAAGCCATATGGAAAGGGGTCTGTGGTGCCCGCATGGACAGTTTTCTCAAAAAAACTTTGCTTAGAAATTATTTTTTCCCACTTCAAACATGAGAATAGATTAAACAGCCTAATTAGCCCAATGAGAGCAGAGACAAGGCAGTTAAGGCCTTAATGTCAGAAGAAACAGCTGTGAGACTTAGCAGACTGTGGCTGCTGCTTACAGATACTAAGGTGGCATCTGCTATAACCAGAAGGTGCACTGACCTCGCAGCCATAGCACCACAGCTGTTTCCTGAGCACTTATTATGTGCCAAGTCCTGTGAGAAGTAGACTATATGCTTTCTCATTAAATTCTTGTGTCACTAGTCCCTGGCTCTGCAATGGCTTTCCTAGCTGTCTCTGCTCTGCTCTGTGTACCAGGAAGCCCACCCTGTTGCTGTACCTCAGAGTTCACTTGCCTCCTGATGCCATTTTTGGTTCAACCGAAGGGTAACACCACCCGCAGATCAGAGTGTCAGATGAGAAGGAGACTGGGATATTTCTTCCTCATTCCTGTCAAGCTTGGGCTACATTCCCAGTTTAGCTGTATCAGTCACGCCATAATGCCCTAAAAGCCCCCCTCTTCTAGGGTTCCAGTCGCACTGGAATCAAGTAACACTATTTCCTCCCTTTGTCCTTTCACCTTAGGAATGGTAAAGCCTTCCTATTGCTAGTCTCTGGGTGTTTCACTAAACATTGTTTGTTCCCTCACCCCTGCCTGAACCTGTGTAAGTAAACCATTTGAGCCATCTAAGGAGAAGTCAAGACCTGACAGGTATCTGTAAAGCAAGCTGAAAGTATATTCTTTGTTTAGCACAATGAAGCTAAGAAACCCACTTATCATCATGTCAAGCCCCATGTTTCAAAACCTGCTGGCAGACCTCTTCATATAACCAGAATGATCCCTCTAGAATCCAGAAGGTGTGAGAAGTGGTCACTAAACAAGTGACCCTGAGAAGCAAATACCCTCAGAAGTGCCAAAGATTAAGGTAGCCCAGTACTTAGTTTGGTATGTAGGAATGGACCACCCACAGACAGATGGAGTGTACCAAGTGTAGGATATAAACAGAATTGTATTGTAGGTTAGAATCCTGGTGTCTCACTTGGCAGTGTATTGCTTGTACAGATAGGTAGTTTCTCAGCTCCTTGGTTCACTTGTTAAAAAGTTTATTGAGTGTCTATAATATCCTAGGCATTGAGAATAGATGTCGAAGATGTAGATGGCAAAGAGAGAAGATCTGCCTTCAAGGAGATCATAGTTTTGGGGAAAAATGCCCTTGTATAAAAAAAAACTCAGCAATTACAAATTATTAAAAGTTGAAACAAGTACAAATTCCAGCAATAATCCAAGAAAGAATAATGACACTTCTGTTGTGCCATAGGGTCAGGGCAAGTCCTGGAGAGTCAGGGCAACTTCCTTGGAAGGGCTGATGCTTGAGCAGAGACTTGAACGCTGAAAAGGGGTTTTCCAGACAGAAAAGAACCCAGGAATGACAGTCCTGAAAGAGAGTGTGTATCAAGGCACAGAAACATGAAACCATACCGTGTGTTCGAAGATCTCTTGTGGGACTAGAACATGTCACGGGGGGAGACAGTCGGAACAGCAGAAAGAACCTGAATAAGTAGTGGCTGTAGCACGCATGCAGCCAGAGCTGTATAACAAAGCAAAGATGGTCAAGATAAACATGGGATGCAAACTTGTTGCACAGGTGTAGGAGGAAGAAGTGAGAAACAAGGTCAGCCAGACCTGTGCCAGGCTGAGAGCTGGCTTCTCGCCACTCATGGGTAGGACGCTAGACTAATTCTAAATGAAGGAATGGTGGTTAAAGCACAGGACACCTGTGTTGTTTACATATTACCATTAGACAGTCACATGCCTGTAGTCGCATTTCAGTTACCTGATAGCTAGTTCAAACGGTCATATTTTTATTCTCAGTTCATTGGTTCGTATAGTACAATTACTGAACTCTAACCAGATATTGGGCAACTTGAAACAATTGAACAAGGATAACCTAACCAACCATCCATTAAAATTTTAGGCCATAGTACCTAGATTGAATCTCCAGCCATCACTTGATAAAATCCAACACAGCAAGTGTTTCTTGAGCCGCTTCATTGTTTTAGGTACTAGAAATATATGGTAACCAGCCTCTAAAATGGCTCCTGATGATCCTGCTTCCTGATGTTTACACCTTGTATAATCCACTCCTGGGACTGGTTTATGTGATTAGGAGGATATAGCAGCTGCAGCAGAATGTGCCTTCCAAGATAAACTTGTAAAAGGCACTGCAGCTTCTTTCTTGTTCATTTCTCAATCCAAAAGGAGCCACGTTATGAGCAGCCTAGAAGTGAGGAAAGTGTGAAAGGAAAAGAAAGCACCTCCTGCCAACAGTCACATTAGTGAACTTGGAAACCAATGCTTCAGCCCCGCGAGAGTCCTCCAGAGATACCTGGTTAGAAGAGCTGCTCCCGGACACTAACTCCCCAGGAACTAGGGGAGAAACAACTGCAGCTTTAGATGCTAAGATTTGGGGTAATTTGTCACACTGCAAGCATCTTACAGTTTGGTCACATAGACATTGATTATTTAAATTTTTCCAATAGCTGATATCTCCAATTTGAATATCTGGTAAGCAAAATGTCCAGTGACCAAAAATGTCACATTTTAAAGGTCCCTTAGATTAAAAAAAGTAGATCTACATGCAATCTTTTGAAAAGATTCTGAGATATACGGAATAAAAAAACACAAGCTGCATAACATGATCATATATATATATTTCCAGTTTTGTTCCAAAGTTGTTCAAGAATCCCACCTGGGGGGAGCAGCTGAGCAGCTGACTGAGCAGTCCACAAACCCAGATCACTTTCACTTTCCCGTTGAGTAATTTTCACTATTAATATTTGCTATTCCAGTTCTTGAGACTCTCAGCAGGCTTATTTACACATTAAAATCCAACATGTATAAATTAAGGCCCCTGTTTAACACTGTTCAAAATCACCTTTAGGTGGGAAAGCATTATAAGAATTTGTAGTGTGGTTAGTAAATAAATGATCTAACTTGAACATACCAACCATCCCTTCCCCCAACCACAACCGCATGCTGACTTCTATCATCACAGAAATTAAGAAATGGAATAATATATCAGCATATTTTTGAGATTTACATATGTTGTTGTGAATGTTAGTCATTTGTTCTGTCATTTGTTTTCTTTATTGTTTGGTAATATTCCATTGTTTGACTGCACTACAATTTGCTTATCTGTTTTTGGGTGACATTTAGGTTGTTTCTAGTTGTTGGCTTTATGAATAAGGCTGCTATAACTATCTCTGCCTAAGTCTTTTTGTGGGCATATGCTTTCATTTCTTTTGACTAAATACCTAGGAGTCAATTGGTGGATGATAAGGTAGATACGTATTGAAATTTAAAGGAACTACAAAACAATTCTCCCTAATATACAGGCCTTTTCGCACCCCTACCAGCAATGGACAAGTTCCCATTGTTCTGTATCCTCACTAACATTTGGTTGGATGAGTTGGGTTTTTTCAGCCACTCTAGTAGGTATAAAATAGTATCGCATGACAACTAAGAGTTGAGCACCTTTCCTCGTGTGTCATTTTATATCTGAAGTGTGATCTTCTGAGCCCTCATAAACCTTATTTTGAAAGTTTGCTTCTTTGTGCAGGTGTCTTTCAATGATGTCTGCCATATGTAGATGATATCTCATAGGTTCCCTCAAAGTAGCTCATCAACCTTTCCCTGTTACTCAGGCTACTTCTTAACATTCAGGACTCCTTATGTCCCCTCTTCCCGTTATGAGTCTTGTGCCTATAAACAGGGCAGGGTAGGTGGGAGTGGGAGGATGGGATATGAGTGTGTCATCCATTGCCTGGTTACTGGAATATGCAACATCTCCCTGGTAATAAGAGGGACTAAAGCACACTGTGGTTTCTACTGTACCCAAATGGACTTTCAGCTTTCTCATTTTTCCTTTTTTATTTCCCTAGCTAGTAGGTTATATATCATCACCACCCCCAGATTAGTGTTTAATCCCATATGTATGAAAATTTGCTTCATTAGTTTTTCTTGTACTTTTATTTGAAAGGCAAATTAAAATTAATATTAGGAAGAGTCTTCCTAAAAATAGAAAGTAATGTAGGATGAATTATATCTCACAAAAATGGGCATGTATCCAATTTCAAAGATCTGTGCTGAGAGAAATTTTTCCATGAGAGAAAAAAATATTTAAATCTAGTTTTAATAAGTCAATTAGTGAGCCTTCTCCCACTTCCTGTCATGGAGCTATCTAGCAATAGGAAAGAGATTGAAGATACTGCTTCAACTTTCTGTAATCCATAAATAATACCCAACAAAACCAGAAGCACTTTGCAGTCAGGCACTAAATCTTTTTTCCCCCCTATATCCTCTGGCACTTAGCCCAGTGCCTGCAAGGGCTACAGAAAATGCCTACGGAACTGAACTACTTTTCAGTCTCACTAATTCTTTGCCTATGCAGTATTTTCCCTTCACATCCTATAGTTTTTTTTTAAAGCATAATTCAGAATTATCTTATTTTCTATAATTTTGGTATCAATTGTTCATTTTTTCCTGGAAGTAAATATTGACATAAGTTTAAATTGAAAACATTTCCACACAGTTGAGACTTTTGTGTTAAAATATCCCATCATTTTGATTGCTAAAAGTAAATTATATATTTGGATATGAATATTATTTTATTTTCATATGGAAATAAAAAGCCTATTTAAAAATAGATTTGAGGTTTGGGGATTTAGCTCAGTGGTAGAGCACTTGCCTAGCAAGCACAAGGACCTGAGTTCAATCCCCAGCACCCCCCACCCAAAATAGATTTGACTTTATTTCTGTCATACAGATAGTAAGAACTTATGGTAGAAAATTAGAAAAGACACATAAACAAACATAATTAATAGATAATAAAGGCCAGCAGTTGTCTTGTTGCTCAGTAGTAGCAATTGCTAACTATTCCATGTAGATTGGGAGGCAGTGTAGTGGAACCACACTGGCTTACCCAGGGGTTGACCCAGATTTGCGTGTGAAGTTCACCCTTCCTCGAACTAATTTTGCTTCTTGTTGCCTCAGATTCCAAATCTGTAAAGTGGAGATGACAGTGGTACTTTCTTCATAGACTTTTCATGAAGATTATATGGAATAATGTCTATAAAAGTCATGTCCAGAATGAAATGCTCTGGGAGCTGTTTTTACTGTTACTCTTCTTTTTCTATGCATTTATACACTTAAAATAAAATCAGTCTTACTGTGAATATTGATTTTTAGCCTGTTTTCCACTTAATAGTATACGGCAATCTATTTAGTGGATATGCCAAAATATATTTAAATAATATCTTAATTTTCTTACTTTTTATTGTTATAAATAATTTGAGCTAATATTTAGTCCTTGGGTTTCTTTTTCACTGAAATAATTTCTATATTTAGAAAATAATAAGTGAGAATTTTTGTTGTTTTTCATGCTCTTTTTCCACCTTTGACTTAGTGTCAGAGAGAATTTCTGATTTTTAGTGGAAGTTTACAGAATATGACTATGCAATACTGCTTTACAGAGTCTTTGGGTAGGGAGGTGAATACCTATGAATACTTTATAACAAAAACCCAGCCCCTGACCTTTGCCAGTTCACCTCTTACTTCTCTGCTTCTGGCCCTGCTGAGATTCTGACCCCTGCCCCACATTTGCTTTCTCTCTCCAGTGCAATTCTTTTCTTGCCTGTGGTCAAGAGAGCAACCTGGCCCTAACGCCATGGTGTCAGGCTGGCATACTTCACTGCTCCCAGCTTTGCTGGTGCTACTTCAGCCAAGAAGTGGTCCAAGTCCAGAGTGAGTTCAACCACAAAATCCCAAGGAGGTAAGTAACCATGACCGGCAGAATCTTTCTGGCTTCTGAGTTATTTCTTTTCTCTGCCTCTCAACCTGACTTGAACTGAACTTTCTCTCTGTGCTAAAATACCAATTCCAGAATGATGGTGTGGCGACCTTCTTGGAACTGCTCCCCAGCAAAACAAGTGACCGATTAAAATTATTTTTAAAAAAAATGTGATGTCTCTGGAGATAGTCCAGAGGACACAAAACAAATGGAGAAACATTTAGTCAAGAACATCTACTGAATCTTGGATAGTGAGAGTCTGTGGCACTCATACGTCCTGCTCCTTGCCTCTTCCTATCCTCCAGTTCAGTGTGGTGAAAGATCCACTCCAGATTGGTGTGGGAATATGTGCATACCCATGTTTAGAGAAGCACAACTCATAATACCTAAATCTTGGAAGCAACCTATATGTTCATCAGCAGATGAATGGATAAAGAAAATGTGGTATTTACACACCATGCAGTACTACTCTGTCATAAAGAAAGACGAACAAGTCATTTGTAGGAAAATGGACACATTTTGAGACCATAATGTCAAGTGAAATCAGACACAAAAACTTATATATTAAATAGTTTTCCTTATGTGAAAAACCCAAATTATAAATAATGAGCAAAATAAAAGACAGATAATAGGAAGTAGGGAAGTAGGGAATCTCTTTCCATGAAGATGGAGGGTAGCGAGTCAAAGGGAATGAAAAAAGGAACTAATATACATGCACCAACTCTACATAAGGGATGTAATCATTATATACTGCAAACATGTACCAAAAACTGCAGGAATCCCTCCTATCTCCCCAGCTTCCAGTCTCTCTCCCAGAGTGAAGTCCACCAGCATTTTTCATCCCCCTCGGTTCCATGTTGTAGAGACTAAACAATGCAGCCAAGACTGGGGAATTCTTCCCTTCACTCAGCCTGTAATGCTAGAGGAGACGCTCTATTCTAGACATGTAGGTCAAGAAGATTGGGCCCCAGTTTCTCTTGCCCCGTCTTTCTTCTAGGGCAGAGGTTACACCCGGGAAGAGGCAAGCCAGGAAGACTAGAGGCTTCCTCTCCAGTGTGCTGCACAAAACCTGGGGAGTCACTTTGAGAGAAGCCTGCCACTATCCATGCCTCCACCTCTGGAGCCCAGGAAGAGTGTCACCAGGAAGCTGGATTCTGACCAGCAAGAACTGGCCCCTCACTTCCTTGGTCCTCAGTTCTTTATGTCCTTGATGGAAGAAACAGAAGAATACGTGAAATTTATTGTAAAGCAGATATAAAGAGAGTTATGCCTTCAAGTGAGAAGGTGGGCAGGGTCACAATGATCTACACCCAGTGTAAGTGGATACATTCTTATGCACACAAAAGTTATTGCTGGGTTCACTGAACTATAAAGATTATCATTGTGTTATTTACATGATATATATGCCTACTGACTATTCTGTTAGGGTTACTTTGGAATGTTGCTATCTCTAAAACATCTTCCTTGTTCTTTTTGAGTGGTCAGTGTTCTTTCAATCATATAAGAATCTTAATCAGTTCTCAGTCCAAGGAGGAAAGGTCTTTAAAGAATGCTTCCCTTTCTGTTATCATTGGGCACAGGCCATGACACCCAGGAATGCTGTGTGCCTTGTTTGGAAATAGACAGCCAGATGGCCAGATATCAGAAGGAATGTGATGGCTTTAGGTCTGAAACTTAACAAATGATTATAAATGTATTATACATTGAGGCCTTTGCTTCTTTACTTAACTGTAACTAGCAAAACATGTTATTTGGGACCCCCTTTTGTCCCTAAGACCTGCTAATGCTTAACTCCCTGCTTAAAAAAAAAAGTGCTGTAGATTCTCTCCAAAGAAACTGACTTTGAAACAGTGTGTGAGTGAGGAAGTTCATGGCTAAAAGTGAAAATACTGCAGATTATGGTAATAAGCAATTAAAGAGCCCAGTGGCCTTGGAAACCAAGAGCTACATCATAGACCTGCTGGTTTACTAAAGAGAACGAGTGAAAGAAATAGGAGAGCCCTCCCAAATTTAAAGCAAACCTCAAAGACTAGCCTCAAACTACTCATGTAGTGTCTCTGATATAATTGGATCCTAATGCCTGGACAACATTGTCCAAAAACAATAGGGCAATGAACATGCAATTAGTGGAGCCTAATAGCTGGGTGTGGTTCCAACAAAGGCAGATAGCTCAATAGAGAGATCAGAGAGAGATAAAGACTACCTGCTAAAATCACTCTCATTTAAGGGTGATTGTGCAAATGTCCAAGACTGTGTCTTCTGATCAGCAACTTCAAGGTTTGCCACTGTGGAGATGATAGACTTCCCTAAGGTAGTCTAGCCAAGTCATTAAATAAACAGACAAACACAAGTAGTCCTAGAAAAAGATAAGAAAGAACCATTGCTAAAGTATATTATTAAAAATGTCTACCTTTCAACAAAAGTCACAAGATATAGAGGTATAATGACAGAATTATCAATGAAGAGACAGAAATTTTAAATATATATATACATGCACACACATCTTTATCTATCTACAGGTTATCTGTCCACATTTAGGTCAGTCTGTCTCTCTATCTGTCTTATCTATCTATCTATCTATCTAGAGTAAGTCCCCAGTTTACGAACGAGTTCTGTTCTGGGAGAACATTCATAAATTGGGTTCATTCATAATCTGACAGAGTCTTATACAGTACACCTGTGAAAGTTCACAAGTCAAATATTCATAAGTCGGGGTCTTCATATATCTATCTATCTACTGAACTGAACGAAAATTCTAGAATTGAAATGTGTAATAAAATGAAAAATTAATTAGAGGGTCTCAACAGTAGATTTGAATTTAAGGAAGAATGAATTAGCCAACTTAAAAATAGATCAGTAAAAATAATGCAATCTGAAGGAGAGAAAAAAGAGTAAAGAAAATGAACAGATTTTCAGAGAAATGAAGTACAACATTAAATGTACCAGTATATACATAATTGAAGTACCAGAATTAGAGGAGAAAAAGAGAGGGACAGAAAGACACATATGAAGAAATAATGGCTGAAAACTTTCCAAATTTGATGAAAAGATATAAATCTTGAAATAGAAAAACACATTTGGCAGATTTACATCACAATTTCAAAACTTACCACAAAGCCACAGCAATTGAGGCTGTGTGGCACTGGCATATAGATAGACATCTAGATCAACAGCATCTCATTAACAGTCCAGAAATAAATTCCCACATTTATGGTCAGTTGATTTATAGTAAATGTGCCAAGATACTTCAATAAGGGAAAGATAAGTTTTTCAACAAGTAGTGTTGATACTACTTGTCTTAGTTACTTTTCTCTGATTGCTGGGACAAAATACTAGGCACACAAAGTTAGAGGAAGAAAGGTTTATTTGGCTCACAGTTTGTAGAGGTTTCAGTCCACAATCAGCTGGGTCTGAGGCGGGGTGGCATGGCAACCAGGCAGAACACATCCAGGTAAGCAAGGAATGCAAGCAAGGGCAGGGTCTAACCAGCTTCTTCCTGTATTTTATATCTTATCCAGGCTACCTGTCTTTAGGGTGGGCAGTACTCCTACCCTTAATCCTAATACCCTTAATCTTAGTGTCACATCCTTGATTCCAGCAGAACCATGCCAAACTGATCAGTGGATTAATTTAGTAATCACACACTCTAGATCCAGCTATCTCTTACCACATGAGGCTTTGGGGGGAAATCTAGACACAAACCATAACACTACTGGATAGTCATGTGCAATACAATGAAGTTGGTTGCCTCCCTTACTTCATCCACAGAATTTGACTCCATGTGGATCATAAATTTTAATGTAAGAGCTTAAACCATAAAACGCTTAGAAGAAAGCACAGCAATAAATCTTTATGACAAAAAAAAACTCTATGACCTTTCATTTAAACAAAACCCTTCTAGCTATGACACCAAAAGCACAAGTGAACAAAAAAAAAAAAAAAAAAAGAATTTCATCAGTATTAACTTTGGGGCCTTAATGGACACTACCAAATAATCCACAGAATGGAAGAAAATATTTTTAAGTCATGTATTTGATAAGAGACTTGTATACAGAAAATATACACAACGCTTAAACCAATGATAGACAACCCAATTTAAACATGGGCAAAGGATCTGAATAGATATTCCCTTAAAGAAAATATAAGGGGCTGGGGACTTAGCTCAGTGATTAGAGTGCTTGCCTTATAAGCACAAGGGCCTGGGTTCGATCCCCGGCACCACAAAAAAAAAAAAAAGAAAGAAAGAAAATATAAGTAAGTGTTGTGGCCAGTAAGCACATGAAATATGCACAATGTCATTAGCCATTAGAAAATTGCAAATAAGAACCAAAATGAAATATAACTTTACCTTTATCAAATGCACTAGGCTATTACAGAAAAGACAAATAAATGTTGGCAAGATTGTGAGGAAACTGGAACTCTCACATTGCTACTGAGAATATAAACTGGTATGGCAACATTGGGAAAGCTCTGGCAGTTCCTCAAAAGATTAAACATAAAATTACCATATGTCTTAGTAATTCCATTTCTAAGCATATATTCAGGAGAAATGAAAACATAATGTTCATACAAAAGGTGTACACAAATGTTTATAACAGCATTATTCATAAATAAAAAAGTCCCAAAGTAGAAATAACCCAAGTGTGTATCAGTGCAAGAATAAAGCACTGATACATGGATCAACCTTGGAACAGTATGATAAATAGGCTATAAACAAAAAGCCACATATTGTATGACTATATGGGATGTCCAGAATAGGCGAGTCTGCAGAGATAGGAAGTAGATAAATGGCTGCCTAGGTCTGAGAAGAGGAATGAAGATACGACTGAGGTATGGCTGCCCATAGATTTTTTTTTTTTTTGGAGGAAGAGGCAGATAACAAAAATAGTCTAAAACTGGTAGTTGCAAAAAAAAAAGAAAAAAAAAACACCGTACCCTTTAGATGAATGAAATCTCAATATATCTGTTCATATATAATATTCATGTATTATTTCGGTATAGTTAAAGTGCCAGCCTTATAGGAAAGGGATAGCTTATGGATATTGTCTTGAATTGAAAAGGCAAAGAACGGAAATTTACTTCCTTCCCCTGCCTTCCTGCCCTCAAATCACCTGGTTCTGTTTTCTAAGCATCCAGAATAGAGATAAAAATATTTACAAAATAGAATTTTCATTTCTTCTGCATGAATGATTTCTTTCCCCACAACATCTGCATTGTGAATTACATCTTTCCCTCAATGCTATTGACATAACAGGAGTGACATGCTAATTAACTGTTTGACAATAAATATACATTTATTAGGAAACCTCTCGGCACACTTGGAAGTTCAGCTGTCCCATGAAGCCCTTTCAATAAATTCTTTGCTGTATTAGAATAATTTCCAGCAAACAGGTTATAAGATTCTATGTTGTTTGATGCTTTTTACATGTTGAATTTGATGATATTAATATTTGTGTGTCAACTGCAGCATTTTAAAGAGATCATGTACATGTGCACCTCGGGTTTATTTGCTATGAGGTCTGTATCTCTTCTGATTAATGCTTTTTAAATTCTCCCTTATAGTAGAACTTATATTCCCTCTAATTATATTCTTGAGACACTGCCTTGCATAGAAATGCTTAATTTCAAATGAAAAATAAAAACTGATATAGTTTTCTCTCAAAGTATGTAGATTGTGAAAAAGTTGGCACATGTTTGGTCTAGGGTAGCAAAAACGTATTTAATATAAAGAGAACGATTTTGCTCACTTCGGCAGCACATATACTGAAATAAAGAGAATAATTGATTTTGCATGATTAAACCTGCTCACAAATGGGCCATAAGGTAGCCTCATTGTCTTGCTTGGATAATATGTTCAGAGTCACAGTCCACACAGTTCAATCTCTAAGTGATTCCTATTTGAAGAAGCACTGCTCAAACAGGTATTTCAGTTTTACGCAGATCTCTAAAAATTAAAGGATCTAAGTAATAATTCATGGTTAATCTTTGAACTCTTTGCCCTCAGCACGCTTGTAGCATGCTGTAAGTGTCAGGGCCCTCACATTGTCCTCCCCAGCTTGCCCACACTCCATTTGGCCAAGTCCCCTTCGTGAGTCTAAACCAAGATGTATACCCCTTCTTTCCCTCTCCCTTTTGTGTTTGTACATTTGTCTGTGTAGGCAAGCAGCGACTTTCTGAACAGAACCCTGGTTGCACAGGAAATAGTACTGAGAATCAATAAATGGGATCATGTCACATTAAAAATCTTATGCGCAGCAAAAGAAACATCCAACAGAGTGAAAAGATAACCTAAAGAATGAGAAAATGTTTTGCCAGCTACTCCTCAGAGGGCTAGTGTCTAGAATATATAAAGAACTCAAAAAAGTAGACTCAACCCCCAAAAAAGACCCTGTCCAAAAATAGGCAAATGAAATGAGTAGAACTTAACAGAAGAGGAAGTACAATAAACACATGAAGAAATGCTCAGCATCGCTGGCTATTAAAGAGGTCCAAATTAAAACAACATCGAGATTCCATCTTACCCCAGAAAGAATGGTCATCATCAAGAAATTAAATAAAAACAAATGCTGGTGAGGCTGTGGGAATAAAGGAACCTTTCTACATTGTTGGTGGGAATGTAAACTGGCACAACCACTATAGAAATCAGTATGGAGAATCCTCAAAATACTAAAACTGCAAATTCCATTTGACCCAGCTATTGCCCTTTAGGTACCTTCCCAAAAGAGTTCAAAGTTATCATATTACAAGGATATATGCATACCTACGTTTATAGCAGTACAGCTCATAATAGCTAAATCTTGGAAGTGAGCAGTATGTCCATTAGCAGAATTGATGGACAAAGAAAATATGGTATTTACACACAATAGAGTACTACACTGCCATAAAGAAAGATAAATTTGTGTCATGTGTAGGAAAATGGGTACACCTTGAGACCATAATGTTAAGTGAAATAAATCAGACACACAAGTTTAAAAATCACATGATTTCTCTTATATAAGAAATCTGAAGTATAAATAAAGAACAAAATAAAAGATAGATAATAGGAAGTAGGGAGACAAATCTTTTTCAAATGAGAAGAGGATCAAGAGATGGAGGTAGGAGGGAGGGAGGCAAAAGAAAGGGATTAAAAAAAGGATTAAGATGTGTTATGTATATGTACCAACTCCCCACAAGGAATGTAAACATTATGCACTGCAAATGTACTAATAAAATTATTTTTAAAAGAGAAAGCCAACAGGAAAACACCCAAATAATTTTTATACAGTTACCTCTCAGTCATACTAAACTTTGAAAGTTTTGGATTTTACCGTGTGTGTGTGTGTGTTTGTGTGTGTGTGTGTGTGTGTGTGTGTCTGTGTTTGTGTCTATGTGTGTTCAAAAATTAAGGTTTGTAAAAGAATTAAAATTATGTTCTTGGCCTTTATCAAGTTATTTTCTTTCTATGGACAGTGCCTAGTGTGTTCTCTGACAACACCCCTTGCGCTGTTCAGCATCCACATGTCAGTTTGGTCCTTGCATCATGGTTCTCTCCATTGTGTTCATTTGTATGGGTTCCCTTTCTAAGGAGGAGGCTGCCACTCTCCGCTTCCAGCTCCCCAACCTGGCTACAGGCAGGAGCAGGTAGACCCTCTTTGGGGGGAGAAGGAGGCTGCTTCCTCCCTACTGCAGTGCTCCAGAGCTGGGGCCTCGCTGGGTTACTGGCTTTCAGATATGGTGCTTCTCCATTTGCTGGTCTCTGAGTCTGGCACACAGGAGGAACACTGAGGATGATCTAGCTCTACATCTGTAACTCAGAGGGAAAATTGCAGCACCTGTGTTGCACCCACAGCTCTTGCAGAAAAGCAGGAAAGGTAGCATAGAGCAAAAGCTCCCCACGTCACACAAGTTGGGTGCACAGTTCATATGTGGTCACCTGGGAGACAGTCCAGACCAAGTTCACTGCCCTAAATCCAGACTATTTTCCTCTGAGAGTGTGCTTCACCCATGTCCCAAAGAGGACTTCTTTCACCGTGTTGGCTTCACTAACTTCTTTTAGGTATCCAAGCTTACTTTCTACAGAAAGAATTGGTTTCTGCACCCTCGTGACAAAGTGAGCTGACCATCCCCCCCACAAGACTACCAAGAGCTCCACGGTCACAAGACGGGGCAGCTGGGTTCTGCCTCCTGCCTTCTTTTGATTTTGATGATTGTCTAAAACTGGAAGAAGACAAAGGGTGCTTCCTACTGTCTGTCCACAAAAGGCACTTGTTGTTTCATTAGCACTGAAACTGCCAAACACACAAACGTGACAAACCAGTGATGATGACAGAAAGTCCCAGGGTAGAACAGACCGTGGGGAGCGACTTGGCACAGCATGCTATTTGAAAGTACTGTGCTCTCAAAAGTAAATATAGCCACTAAAGGAAGATGGTATTAGGTTTAAACTGTGGTATAAAAAATATCTGTTATATAAGGTTCTAACATTCATGCTCAATGCTTTTCTCTGGCTGTTTTCGACTTCAAAAGAAGTACTGGTTAAGAAAGAGGAAGGGACGCCCTCAAAAGAGAAAAGAAGAGCGGCAACAGAGACCTCTCAAGACTCACAGGTAGGGAACAGGTGAATGTGTTGCCATTATTTATGGGGTCATTTCTGAGCAAATTTTCCTTCTAAACAGAGCTTAAGACAGCTACAAATAGTTGATTGCATCTATTTGGGTAATCATGCAAGATTTTAAGTGCCCATTATGCACAAGGGGTAAAGTTTAATTCTAAAGTAAATTTAAAACAGATGACTAAAACTTTAGCTCTTAGACAAACAGAATCAAACTGCACACCTTGCCGGAGTCTATCTTATTTACAGCCAGGCTGTATTTATTCAGAGCAGACAAGGTTTAATAGGTAACTGCTTGATATTTTCCCTCTTTATGCCCCACAGCCATGGTGGAGACTGAGAATAAAGAGACAGGAAGAGGATACCGATTGAGAGCTGAGTCATATATGAGGCGTAGGCCTATCTTTTTGCTTATTGTCTTACAAGACCCTGGTCATTTACTAAACCTGTGGCCTACAGCAGCTATTCTAAAACTCATCACACTGTCAGTCAGTCTGAAGACCTAGATGTCTTCTCCCAGTGCCAGCTCCTCCCCGCCCCAGCAGATGGCTTGTCGTGTACTGAGATGGTTTGAGGCTATCAGCTGAGAGTTTGTTTGCCTTCCCACTTCTAGCCAACAAATTGATCTGTTTTTACATCTCCCTCCTCCTCTCTGGTTTTGAGATTTATCTCTCCATCAGTCTTGTCGATCAGATCCCCTTTCAGCTTCTCAAGAATCAATCACATCTTTAGGAAGAGGTTAGATTTCTAAGTCGTCACATAGGCAAAATTCACAGATAGTCATAAGTACGCTAGAAGATTTCTCAAATGACCCATAAACATAGGTAGAACATGGTGCTGGGAATAGTCCTGCACAGTAATACATAGATGTGAAGGTATCAAGGAGACAGTAATATATAGTTATAAGATTTTTTTTGTGTGTGTATGTGTGTGTGTGTATGTGTGTGTGTGTATATATATATATATATATATATATATATATAATGTTTTATCAGGATAGTATATAGTAGTGTATAGCATGCAGTTCTGAAGGTGTTATGTTGAGAAAAAGCTTGTTTGAACACTTAAATTTGTAAATATTCTGATTTCCCATTTGGTATCATTGTCCAAGTTTTTATAGATAACAGTTTCTCTGTAGTCTTTAGTTAATTCTTCAGTCTTTTCTTCAAATTAGTAGTAAAACCATAATTATCCCTTAGTATGAACAGTGCACTTTCACGTCTGTTCTGTGGTCTGGGAACCCCTGAGTCACCTGTACCTTCTTCAGTGGGCTTCCCTAAGAGGCCTTCCTACCTAAATCCCTGCCTATTCAATGACCCACTGAATTTCCAGCATTATTTAAAAAGTTATTTTTCTTTGTCTCTCTGCTTCTTGCTCCATTAGAAGACTAGATTAGGCTGCACATAAGAGAAATACAAGATAGCAATCTGCTTAAGAGAGAAGTCCCCCCTCCCTTAAAGAAGTCACCAAGAACTAAGTAGTTCAGGGCTGTTTTGGTGGCTCCACAGCCACCAGACACCCAGGTTACTTCTCCCTTTGTGTCCCACCACCCAAGTTCACGGCTTCCATTTTCTTGTTGCTACAGCTCTGGCCACTGCATCCATATCTCAGTGAGCAGAAAGGACAGTGATGCTCAGGAAAACTACCCAAACCCAGGAAATAAAGGCTGGCACCAGTCCTGCCAGTGTCATACCAGAGCATCGTTCCATTCTACCCAAGGGTCATCTCTGTCTTGGGAAATGACTTACTCTTCAGTTCTATTGGTTAGGGTTTAAACCCTAAAGTTAGATGTTGATTAGGAAAACACATAAGATGCAAATACATTGTTTCTCAGGAGAGAAGTTTTTATTATCTTGCTGAGTGTGTGCTACTTGTATATCTAACTTAGCAGTTATCTGGGGTTTGTTCGTTGTAGTTTTGTTCTTAACTGGATCAGTTTTGTTACCTTACTGGCTCCTCTAATTAATGAATCAATTATGCTCTAGTACATGTATGCTCAGATAACATGTGGAAATTACAGTTTTAATTAACATTTATGTTTTGACAGTAGGAAAGGCAAAAGGGCTTTCTTCTAGATCAGCCAACAATTTCCTCATATTCCTTACTAAAATTTCTGTTTATACCGTATTGGCAAGAGCTCAGTTACACTGCCATACCTAGTGGAAAGGGGCTCCTGGGATTGTAGTCTTTTTCACTGGTACATTGGAAATCTGATTAAAATCGGGGTTCTCTTACTAAGGAAGGATCAGAGGCTCTCCTACTAAGTAGAGCTCGGATGGTAGAAAGCAACTAATAGTCTTTGCCATGAGGACACAGATCCACGGATTATGCCCCTTTAACCTGTATTCCTGCCTCTCCACCTGTCTTGGTTTCTTCTGGCAGCCTAAAATCATACTCACAGAGCTCCAGTAGCTTGAAGCCCCTGGTCCTGAATTCTTCTCCTGCCATCACAGCAGCGCTGTCCTTTCCCTAGCCAGGGCCTACAAAGCGCAACCTCACATGGCTCTCCAGTCAACCCCTCTTTCTTTTTCACCTCCTTGAATCAGGGTTTTGTTTTTCTTCCCTCAAATCTGCTTTCACAGACTGCTGCTGATCCAAACTTCAAAGTCAAAATGATTGGTATCTTGTACAACATTTAATAAATGCCTACACAATTATTTAATTGTTTGCCAGTTTATTTTTAGTTGTTTTTAGTTATTCTTTCTTAAAACAATGTTATTCTCTATTTTCTTAATTCCAAGTTAATACTTTAGTTTCATAGTGGACTATATTCTTTTGACATAGCCATGAACATCCAATTCCTAGACATCACGTTGTTTCTGTGTGAAAATGCTTCCAACCTCCGTAGAGTTGGCCGAACAGCACACCTCTGGAAGTAACCTTTCTGTTCACTCAGGTCTCTTCATTCAGTTCTCCCTTTATTGGAAGAAAAAGAAATTGAATTTTTGTTGCTAATAAGAGGAGATTCCACTTAGATTGTTTCCAAAGTACAACAGGGTCAACGACAAGGGTTTACCTGGCTAATTCATAAAGGAAGACTACCCATTTTGGAATCCCTAAGGGAAAAATACCAAAAATATCCTTGCTAATGTGTTTTCCTTGTTCTCTAATTTTCTTCCTGATCCTTTCTCACCACATGAATCCAGCTATTTTCAAGTTCAATTTTTTTTTTCCTAAACCAGAGGACGGAGTGTTCCAAATGTATCCTCTGCCCTTTAAAAGCTTCTGTCCCTCTTTGCCTGCTCAAGTCACCGCTGACGGAGGACTCCTCTTTAGGGATGTGAGGTTGGGACTGTAGAAACCCAGGTGGTTGGCAGTTGCCAGCAGGATGCAGTTATACTGCCCCAATGTGGCAGATTCCGGTCTGTTTCAATTGCTGCCCCAACATTTTTTTCTCTAAGAAACCAACCCACTCCCGAGCAACAGTTTCTGAGTGAGCGCATTGTGGGGCATTAAGGGAATGGGTGGGTTTTGGGGAACCCACAATGCTGCTTCCTTCCCTTCCTCCCACAGTTAGGGGCATGCACAGAGGTATGAATGAAAACGTGGAAATTTAGCAAGTGACCTTTCCTGTCATATCTAACAAATGCCCCAATGAGAAGGCAACTCCCAGCCCAACCGCAAGGAAGAGTCTGGTCAGTAGTTAACGCTGGACTTTGTCTGACTCCGCCAGAATTCAAGCCAAAGTTGCAAATTTGGGACCCACAAACTAGTTCTGGCCCCCAGAAATGCTGTGTTTGGATGACGTGTTTTCCTCATTTGCTTTTTGGTTTTGACTTTTTAAAAAGCAGTGTTTAAGCAGAAGACTTAATATACAAAACCAGATTCTGGCTTCTTGACAGCACATCCCTGAATTTCAGTTGGGTGAAACAGAGTGATCATTCTTCCCTGTAGACTGCATTTATCCTCTGCATTTTGTCAGTCTTCACTTGATTCTGTTACACACTCTGCCAGTTCCCTCATTTACAATATCTGCTATGCCCTTGCGGGCAGTTTAAGTTTTGGATCACTGTTGCAAATAGCTGGTGATGGAAAAAGGAGGCCAAAGTCTCAGGGAAGATTTCACAGAGAAAGAGAAATAGCTAGTGCTTGCAAATTGATAGAAAATTTCCTGATATGTATAAAGGTAGGGCCACTTCTGGTGGAATAGAGAGGTAGAGAAAAGATAGAGAGTTATGAATGTTATTGGGAAGGGTCAAATAGAATCTTAAGAAAGGCCGGAGTATGACCTTGGATCTGGACAGATTTCAGTTCCAGTTCAGGCTCTACCACATACTGTTTGTGTGATGCTGAACAAATTAATTTCTCTGAGCCTCAATTTATTCATCTGTATAGTAGACATACTGGTAGCTCTACCATATAGTTGTAACTGCCAAAAAGTGACATATATTTCTTCTAAAAATTTAGTGAAGTGTAATGTGCATACTCAAAACTACACCTCATAAATGTGCAGCTCAGTGTTTAACAAGCTGAACACCTCCATGTAAGCAGCACCCAGATTGAGAAACAAGGTCCTGACATGCCGGGGACCTTCCTCACATTCCCACCTCCTCCCTGGCTGTACCATTGGCCTGACTTCCAGCAGCATAGATGAGTCCTATCTGTATTTGTGCTTGATATAAATGGAATCATTAAGCAGGTATGATTTTTCCAGGTTCTCCCACTCAACATCATGAGATTTATCCAAAAGGCATATTGCTATAGACAAGATCGTTCATTTTCACTACCTTATAGTATTCTACTATATTAATGCCCCATTGCTTTATTTATTCTTGGTTAATGGGTGTTTAGAGAATTTTCTGGTTTTGTTCTTAAAAATGATATGGTTATGAAAGCTCTAGTGCACATCTTTTGTGAACATATCCCTGCATTTTTGTTGATTATACACGCAGGAGTAGAATTATTGGGCCATAGATACCACCAGACAGTTTTCCAAAATGATTGCCAATTTATACATTCGACAATAGTTTCTGAAGTTATGGTTGCTCCACATCCTCTCCAGTACTTGGTGTTTCTATTTTCATTTTGGTCATCTTGATTGATATATAGTGGTGTTTTCTGGTAATTTTATTTTATTTACCAAGAATTTTATTTTATGTACCAAGAACATGTATTGGTACATTGTATACATAATGATCATAATGAGCATGGTTATTTTGTACCTGTACATGACACATCTTGGTTTTCCCACCTCTTGCCCTCCCCTCCCTTCCACTTACCCACCCCTCTCTATTTGCAACAAGTGTAGCTACACTTTACCATTTTTTTCGCCTTTCATCTTACTTTTCTTTTAACCTTCTTATTTATCCCCCTTTTCCCTATCTAGTTCTCTCTTTTGAATACTATCTCTCTTTTTTCTGGTAATTTTAAATTACATTTCTTTGATGGCCTAGGAAACAAGTGCTTTCTCTTACATTTATTGAGCATTTGAATATTCTCTTTTGTGAAGTATTTGTTAAAATCTTTCACTCACTTTTTAATTTGATCATCTGTGTTTTTGGTATGGATTTTTATGATTCTTTATGAATATGTGTGTAAGTGCTTAATATATGTCACAACTTTCTTCTATTTTGTGGTTTTTTCACTCTATTAATAATGTCTTTTGATGAGCAGAAATTCTTTCTTCGATATGGTACAAATTTTCAGTGTTTTTCTTTTATGATGAATGTCTTTGTATTTTGTTCATGAAACTGTTTCCTACTCTAAAATAATGAAGATATTCTGTGTTATTTTCTCAAAGTTTTTAATTTTACCATTCACATTTAGATCTACAGTTCCTCTAGAACTTGTTTTTGTTGATGGTGTGAGGTAGGGGTCAAAATACATTTTTTTTCTCCTTTGGATATTCAGTTGACTGGCACCATTTATCAAAAAAGGATGTTGCCTCTTGTCATAAGTTTCTATTTGTGTGTGGATCTGTTTCTAAATTTTATTCTGCCCCATCAGTCTGTTTGTTTATTCTTGTGGAAATATTACAGTTTTATTTCTTATGGCTTTATATTTGATGTTTGGGAGTTTAAATCATCAGCACTTGTTCTTTTACTTTCATATTTCTTTGGCTATTCTTGGCCCTTTCCATTACTGAATACATTTTAGACTAAATGTGTCAGTTTCATAAAACCCTGAAGTACTAGAAACTACTACCCTTGAAGTGTACCACATTCACTTCTGGAGTCCGAAAGGGCAAGATTTGTATGATTTTCCAAATCAGAATGTCTCCAGTGGCAACCATCTAGTGTCTTTCCATTTTTCTTTTCTGGCTCCCAGTTATCCAAGTCTGCATCCTCCAAAGTCACTTAGATAAACAAAAGCCCTCCTTGCTCATAAGAGTGCCAACATTGTTTTGTAAAGGTTAGCTTCTGTAAAATTGTGTTCTATTTCAACACCTTCAATAGCTCCTCATTTTACATTTTCCCTTAATATAGTCTATTCCATTGATGCTTTTCATGTATCCATCCTTATGTCCTTCTTTTAATGCTTTGTATTTCTTTTCTTTTCCTTAGAGGTTTTTGTTGTACCTTCTGTTCATGCTATTTTTTTTTTTTACCATCAAAGAAATAGATCTTGAAGTAGTTTATGCTTTCTGCCTTCTAATTCATTAGCCTTGTCCATTCTTGGGTTGCCTGCATTAGTTTTCTAATTTTTTAAGGTGACTGCTTAATTGATTTTATTTTTCCTTGTTTAAAAAATGAAAACATTTAACCCTATTACTTGTTTCTGAACATAGTTTTGATGACATTCCATTAATTTTGAGTAACACTGTTTTATTGTGTGCAAAAAAGTTATTTAGGAGAGTTTTTTCCTTGATCATTCAGGATTCTTTGTCTTAAATTTTTGTTATCTTTACAGTTCAGATGATCATTGTATATTTATTTTCCTTTTAGTGAGATGTCTTCTGGTCTGTTTTTGAAGAATTACAACTCATCAGGAAAGAATGGAAAATATCTTGCCACTCTTGCCCCACATATGGGAGACAGAGTTTTCTGTGTATTTTTAAAGTTTGACACTTCGGGAGAGACAATCTAGGCCTATTGTGAAACGAACAAATGTGATGTGCCTCTAATTTCAGGAGGAGGGTGTAGCAATGCATGTAGCAGATGAAGAACCAAAGTGCCGTAGCCCTCCCTTGGCAGGCTTTCCAGGCCTGAGAACTGAAACCGGTTTGATGAATGATTGCCAGGAGGATGATGGGACCCTCTTTTGCAAAACATCCCCAGTGTGGTAGGACAAAAATCAGCTGTAGCTAACAGACAGATCCAGATGCCAAGGGCTGCAATCCTGGCCCCAAGAAGAAATGGGCTAGCTCCTCCCCTCTGAAGGACCTCGATTTTAGGGGCATGATTTTAAATCAGCACAAAAGGCCTCACAGAAGACTCAGGCTAGCAAATGTCCTTGTGTAGTGAGGAGCAGCTATGGCAAAGGTGGCAGCATCTGAAAGAAACTAGATTCTTCTCTGGCTGAGGATAAATGCCTGTCAGTTTACCGTTTTGAACTGCCTTACATGAACTCCTTAGATGATCATGAGGCGCCCACTGTAGATAACGGGGAGCCCAAGGAAGGAGTCCATGACTTCCTCCTGCCAGTCTGCAATGTGGGGATGCAAATCAGTTCTAATTAATTTGAGACATAAATAAAATATGATAGGACCAGCACCTCTCCTGGGTGGAACAGTTGTACATACTATGTTACTTTTAAATTTTATCATGCAGTGCAAAAGTATATGCCTTGCATAATTTTTATTTTGAGAACTCATTTCTTGAGTTTTTTGTGAATTTTTGTAAATGTTTTCATAAACTAACATCTGCATAAACATTTTTCATTGATTTTCCTAATTCCAAAAGTAACTCATATTTATTATAGAAAAACTTAAAAGATAAAAGGATAAAGAAGAAAATAATCTTTTATGATATAATTTTAATACTCATAAATATTATATATACATATTTGATCATTCCCCAATATTGGGCATTTTAGGGTTTTTTTCAGTATTTTTTTTCATAACTAATATTGAGATTAAGTTCACATTCCTAATTATGTGATTTAGGATAAATTTTAGAAGTGGACTTAAGATAAATCTTAGAAATGGAATTGCTAAGTCAAAAAATATGTCCATCTTTAAAGTTTTGTTATATCATCCTAAACTGCTTTCCAAAAAATTACATCAGTTAAGTATCTCGTAGTTATACTTGAGAGTGCCTGTGCTGAGCGCTCTTGCCAACATCAGGCATTGCCATTTCGTGATGCCTTTACCTCCTGCAGGCCCCCTCGGGTCCCACCTGGTGATTCACAACAGCATCCCAATGGAGCCCCAGTCGTCATATGCCCCCCCCACCAATGCTCAATTCTCTGTGCTCTATGCAGAGCAGTCTTCTTCCTCTTCCTCTTCTTTTCTCTCCTTCTCCTCTTCTCCTTCTTTTCCTCTCCCTCTTGCCTCTTCCTCTCTTTGCCTTTTCCCTCCCTTTTCCTCTTCCTCTCTTCCTCGGTATTGAACTCAAGGCTTTTGCACTAAGCTACCTCCCCAGCCTTTTAAAAATTTCAAACCAGTCTCATTAAGTTGTCCATGCTGGGTTCAAATGTGGAGTCCTCCTGTTTCAGCCTCCAAGTGCTGCTGTTACAGGCATGTGCTACCACACCTGGCTCAGAGTGAATCTTCTTGATGTCCCAGTTCTACCTATTCTTTGGACTCTTCTTATTAACCTGGCTCTTCATCCCTCTCTATGTCACTATGTTTCTGTTTCTGTTGGTTGGAGTCATATTCTCTCTCTCTCTCTGTCTCTCTCTCTCTCCCCCTCCCCTCTTTCTAGTCTGCATAGGACACCTCTGATCTGGAACACCCCTCTCTCTCTGGCTAAGTGCCTCATCTATCACTAGTAAAGAGCACCTGGGCTCTCACACATCTGAGATGCTCAGCCTGGCATGTGACGCTAGGCAACATTGCCCCCTAGAAGACCCCTCTGTGTCCTGGGCCAATGGCTGCCTAGCTCCAGGAATGCCTTGAGGACATGGCTGATGGAACATGAATGTTGACTGTCCCAGTGTCAGCTATATTCCATTATCTCTTTGAATATTGCCTCTTTCCCTTCCCTCTATACTTCTGAGATTTCAAAAAGCCTGTTAGATCTGCTCAGTGGATCCTAGGGGTCTCTTACTTTGTTTCTCTCTGATGCATTCTAATAGTTTCTTTTCTCCTATCTTCCACTTTGACAATTCTCTCTTCAGCCACACATAATTTACTATTAAAATATTTTACTGGGCTATTAGTTTGTTTGCTTGTTGCCATTTTTTGAGGTGCTGAGGATTAAACCCAATGACGCATGCAGGCATGCTAAGCTGTACTCCCAGCTGGTTTCCTGAATTTTTAATGACAGAATTCCTACTTGGTTCTTTCTGAATTCTGCCATGTTAGATTTTGACACAGTTTCCAGGTCTCTGTTAAAACTTTTAACTCTGTTTTATTTTTATAGAGTAAGCAGAGTTGTATATTTTGCCTATGATAATCCCAACGATTAGATATTCGTGTATATATTTCGATTGCCTGGTATTTTTGCACTTCATTTATGGTATCTGGGTTTTGACTATGCATTGTTACCCTTCACTATTTATTTGCCCAGCATTTGAGAAGTTGTTTATAGTAATAACATGAGGAGTAGGCTGGGAAATGTTCATGCTAAGAGCTTTTTCATTTATTTTTGCTAATAGCCTCAGCATATAGCAGTCCTCCTATATACTCAGGGGATGTATTCCAAGATCCCTAGTGGATGCCTGAAACCCTAGATAGGCCCAAACCTTATACATATTCCCCATGTGCATTGTATCATTGCTGCATAATATCAGAGTCAGTCTGTCCTCCCATGTTTTATGCCCTGGTCCCTGTTTGCATCACAACTCTTGTGACACAAATAAGGGTAAAATAAAGGTTACTTGAGCATAAGTATTGTGGAACCATGACGATCAGCCTGATGACCATGACTACTACACAGTGCCTGTCAGGCAGTACGACAGCATGGAGATGAGGAACAAAGGAGTGATTCGTGTCCCCAGGGGGATGGAGTGGGGTGGAATGGGATGGGGCGAGAGTCCATCACCATCCTCGCAATGGCATGCAATTTACAACTTCTGAGTTATTTCTGGAATTTTCTATTTAACAATTTCAGACTGTGGTTAACTGTGTATAACAAACTGCAGAAAGCGAAACTGCAGACAAGGGGAGGGGGCTGGTACGTTGTTAGTCCAGGACTCCCCTAATCTAAGCTTAAGTCTTGTGTTTCCCTTTACTGCCTAACTACACATGTGAAACAAAGCTGTAGTTCACTACAGCTAGTTGACCTTGTTCTGAGACTCTGACCCTGCAGGATCGCAGCTTAAAGAATGCCAAAAAATAGAACTTGGATTTAGCTCTTGGGTGGTGGTTCAGACATGAAAAGATCTCTCTGAACTGCAATAGAGACTCCCAGACCAAAGGAGTCCAAGCCAGGAGAGACCAAAGCCCTTTTTAGCTCCTCAGGTGGAGGCAGGAGGATGTGTACAGTGTTTTGTCTGGCTGTCATTTATCCCAAGCAGTTCTCTTGGGCTAGGGCAGTCTATATCTCTGTCTCTACTCCTCGGGTCTCAGATACTCTGACAGAGCAGACTTGATAGATGATAACTCCCAAATGCACTTCTGCAGGGTTCTTCCAGTCCCAACCCTACCCATGAAGGAGCTACCTGTCCCAGCATGAGTGTACCTCTGCCAGTGCCCCTTCTTTTCCAATTGTGTTTTGACAGTCCCTGATGCTGTATAGAACAAGGGGGGCTAAAGGGAGAGGGAAAGGAAAATGCTCTGGCTGCACATTGTGGACCAGGCCTTGACTTTCTTATCCAGGACCAGCCTGGATAATGGCCTAAAGATGTCTGTATCCGGATCCCTGGGAATTGTGAATATGCTGCCACACATGGCAAAGGGGACTTGCGCTTGTGCTTAGTTAATGATGTCGAGTGGGGAGAGTATTCTGGATTATTCTGATGGTGCCACTGTCATCACAAGGGTCTTTGAAATAGGGAGGCAGGACGTCAGAGTTGGCGGAGATGTATGGACACAGAGCTTGGAGTGATGCAGGAAGCGCCCAGCCGGGGATTTCTGGCAGCTCCTGGAAGCTGTGAGATGCAAGGAGCCGGATTCTCCCCTGGAGACTCCAGAAGTGAAACTGCTGATAACCTTGATTTCAGGACCTCTGAGTTCCAAAACTGTGAGCTGACAAGTTTTTCTTGTTTTGAATCACTGAATTTGTAGTAATTTGTGACAGCACCAATAGAAAACTAATATTGGCGGGACTTTAATTTATTTATTATCCTCTTCTACAACTATCATACTTAGTGGTAATTCTTCTTAGATGCTGGAAACAGATCCCTCCTATGGTTACAAGAGCTGTCATAACTCGTGGCGGAAGTATGGTTTTTGTCCTTTTCTGTGCCTGCTTTGCCACTGCCGCTTCCTTTTGATGTTCTGTATTTAATTTAACGCAGGCTTCCCCTTGTAATGTGGAAGATCCCCCGGGCTTTTCCAAGATTTGCAGGATCTCTCTGGGCAGGAATGTCACTTACTCTTCCTGATCCTGGCACAGGTCATTTATTCCCAGCTACTTCGTGTCAAATGTGCATTTTCTATGCAAGGTTCGGTGTTAATCACCAGCCCAAATTTTGAGAGTCCCTTTGGGGAAATAACAGACGAGAGCACAAAGATACCTTAAGATACCATCAGACTGGCTAAAGATGCGCTGGTGTTTACGCGGGCTTGTGATGCATGCGGGGGCCGTGCTGCACAATGTGGCCAGCAGAAGACAAGCAGCCCTTCATTTCTCTGGGCTCCAGCCTCTCTCTCGGGAAACACGGATTAGCCTCTTCAAAATTCACTTTACATGTTGGCTATTTACATGAATTTGGAGCTGTTAAAAGGAAAAAGACACAGTCCCTGCTCTTGAGTTCATCAGAGAAAACAAAGAGCTGAACAAATAATTAGGATGCAGCATGGTAATTGCTATGGGATGATGATGAGATGAGGCTGTAATGGAACCAGGAGGAAATGGCAGAGGTATTCATTAAGTCATTAATTAATTCAAGCTACTCCATGTGAGCTCTGCATCAGCTGCTATAGGATGCCTTACCTTGTGAACAATACAAAATTGTGCAAAGAAATGTGTTTGAAGCACATCCTTAGCTGCCCACCTCTCCCTGAGATGCTGAGGTGATGATGTCTACCCAGGTGAGACACACCTATGGGTACAGGGCAGACACAGCCACACTTAAGAAAGATTCGGTGCCTTCTTCTGAGGCTTTGCAATTCTCCTTTCAAATACTGTGCTCTTTTCAAACTCTGTTGAGCCTCAGTGGTGAGAGTCGGGTGAATATGTAACCCGAAACCCAGGACAGGCTCGGGTCTCTGTCCCTGCCTGCTTTGGGATCCTGTTCACCTTCTCATGCTCTGGCTGTCAGTTCTCCTTTCTCTTCCTGAGTACTTCTGTTCAATTTCACGGCTACAGTCTCACGCTCCCGAACATCTATATTTTCCTATAACTGAACCTCGCCTGGTTCTCAGACTCCCTTCTTCCTTGCCTGTGGTGGAAAAGCTAATCTTGCCAATTGAAGGTAATTCCCTCACTTCTAGGTTGTCTCTTCGGGTTCAGTGCTGAGACATCTTTGCATTCCTCTTTTCTCTCCTCTTCTTCCTTCTGCTCAGCGGGAATCCAAGCTCTAAGAGGCGTGGGCATCACCAGACAGCATTTCATGTGGTGTGAGTAAAAAAGCTTTGGCCCACGACAGGTTCTCCTCCCCAGGCAACTGCAACTGATGTCACTTGTCCATCCTCATGGCAAGGCCAGTCTGCTCCAGAGCTGGGCAGGCACCCTCTGCTGACCAGCATCTGCTTGGCTAGGGCAGGGGTGATATCCCTCTGTGCTCTGCCTCCTAGCTCTGCCTCAGGGTCTACTCACCCCGCCTCACACCATCCTCCGTGGCCCTACGTGGGTGCATGGAAAGTGTAGGTTTCCTTTTTGCCCCATGGGAGCTAAGGAAGGAGTTGTGGGAGGCTAGCTGAGACTTTCTCTGCCAAACCTACCACACTGCCTGCTCTACTGCCCGTGGCCATCCTGTGTCAGTGGCTGCCCTTTGGGGCTGTCTGCTATAGCCGCAGCAGGATATACTATTGCCAAATCTCCGAGTGTACCCGGAATTCTTGCTATCATCCCCCTCTCCCACCAAGTTTCACCCCTGAGATGAAGAGAGAGGTGAATACCACACCAGCATTTAAACTGTCTGGCTTTCCTTTTCCTGTCCTTTCTCAGACTATTTTTCCTGGCCCCCAAACAGTCTTATTTTTCCTTGCTCTCTGGTTTCTGAAACACTCTCCAGGCCAGGTTTGAAAAACTGGTTCATATGCCAAATCCAGCTGCAGCATATTTTTGTAAGTGAAGTTTCACTGGATCATAGAGCACACACATTTATTCACTTGTCTATGAACTGCCTGCACCAGAGCGAGTGAGTAATTGAAACAGGAACTCTATGGTCTGTAAACTCAAAATATTTACTGTTTGGCCCTATACAAAAGGTTTGCTGAGCTTGCTATAAGTCCTGAATCTGCTAGATTCGGCACCAGATATTTACAGTCAAGCTTTTCGTAACCGAAGAAATCTACCCTTCTCCCAACTTCCACCCCTAGTTCTTTGGTCTCTCAGTTGAAAGCCATGACCTCAAGATTCCTTTGGAACTCAAAGTCCCAAGGAGTTTCTTTGCATTTTCCCCTTCCTAGAACAGTAAGTTCGATTTATTTTAATAAGGAGAAGGGAAAATACATCAATTACTATTTCAAAAGGTTCTGTGGTACTTTACCTCTAACTCTCTGCTGGTTGTTCCTGTGGCTGCATCCCCAGGCCAACATCTGGCTTGCTACACCGCACTGCCCAACCCTGGCAAATGCAGTGATTTTCCCAGAGGAATCCCGACGACGTTGGCCCCTCTTGAGCTGGTTTCAAGCAGGTTCTCCAAACACAAGAATCACCAAGTATTTTCTCTAGAAGAGATGATAATGTGCACCCTCTTCTTCCCGACACTTTCCACTCCCTCCCTCCCACTCATATCACCAGTTTCATGATGAAGACGTGGGACATGGACAGAGAGATTTGGGAAGATAAGGAGTGGCCTGGTCACGAGCACGTACAATTTTGGGCCTTTCTCCGCTCTCTAATTTCCTGTTTTCTGCTGAGAAATATCCAGCAAGAGCAACAAGACTCCAGGCATCCTGCAGAGCAAGCTGGATAGAGTCTGGATGCTTCCACTCATGAGGCTGCCAGAGATGTAGCTAAGCAGCATAAATTTGCATAACAGGACAAGACTAGTGATCAATTGGGCAGCTGGGTCTATGGATCCTGCATTGACTCTGTAATGACTCTGTCTCTTCCCCTTTACTCATTTGTAGGTCTCTGGTTTCAGGGAAGAAAGACGAAAGTCACAGTTGGACTACAAAGGTACTATTGGGACAGAGGGTGAAGGCACATTTATTCCAAAGGAACACTAGCCATTGTCACATGTCCTACCCCCACCTCAACCAGGCTTCTTTTCCTTCTTCTTTTGGAAATAGATTCTTAGATAGCAATTACTGTGGGTGACGGTGCTGGTTATGTTGCTAAAGAAACATAATGTATTCATAAAAGATAATATTATTATCACTTTCCAAGGCAAGTCTGAGGCCCAGCACACACCTGGTTAGATTTAGCATCTCCCTATTGTCTACTGGATTCAGCCCTGGCTCTTTCCATGGGTGTTACGGGCCTTGCTCACTTTTCCCAAGTGATCTCTAGTGATGTCTCCTATAGATTCACTGTTTCAACTATATTGTATCTTACAAAACTCTTTTTTAAATTTCTAAATTTTACTTTAGTCTCTGTAGCCAGTGAATTTGGGGGCATAATATATTCTCAGCCTAGAAAACACTTTCAACCCATGCTCTTTACCTCCACATACTGACCCATTCTTCAGACTCTTCTCTTTCAAATTGATTCCTTCTCATCCCTCAGATTGAAGTTTAGTTATAACCTTCTCCAGGAAGTCTTCCCTGACTCCTGGGTGCTACAACTGCAGAGCCCCTGTACTTCTATGCCACACTTCTTATTATACTGTACTGTAGTTTTTGTTTACTTCTTGGCAAGCTGCCTTAGACTAGAACTTTGCCCAAGTTCCTGGTACTCAGAGAAAACTCAGGGAATAAGTAGGTATGTTTTCTTAACTTCATTTGCACAGCACTTTGATGGCTGCCCACAGTGAGCCATGCATTCAATGGGCAACACACTGGGATTCAGATGCGGGCTGATCACACCCAAGTCCAGTCCTCTTTCTAGCGTCCCATAAAACTTCTCAAAAAATGGATGTTCTGAAATATAGGAAGGAAAACTGTCCTTCAAATGGAGCAGCTTCGTCTACATGAATAATCAGAAAAGGTCTGGAAGGAAACACACTGAGGAAATCATGATTATCCCTGGGGAGATGGACGATAGGAAGGGGACTGGGGGTATTATTCAAAAGGGACTTGAACCACACTATCATTTCTTTTCCTTTCAAGGGAGAATATATTCACGTATTGCTTGTATAATTAAAAATTAATTTTAAAAATGAGCACAGTCAAGGGATTTCTCTCTCTCTCTCTCTTTTTTTTTTTTTTTGGAGCTGGGATCGAACTCGGGGCCTTATGCTTGCAAGGCAAGCACTCTAACCGCTGAGCTAAATCCCCAGCCCAGTCAAGGGATTTTTATATATGCCATTCTCCAGACGACAGGTTTTTCCATGAAAGATCTGGAAATTCGCATTGATGTCTTCTTTCATTGTTTATCCTCCCAAAAGGAAAGAAAAGAACAAGAAAGAAAAGCATGAAAACAATAAAACTGCTTTAGCCCTAGTTTTGAAAATGCTTACCTTTGCACACGGCACAAAAACTAATGGGACTGAGAAGATGGACTACGGTGAGTGAGGCGCGTCAGTGACCAGACTGCTTAATTTGTTGGTTTCTTTCAGTTATGACTCTTTGTTGTAGACAATTTGTCTTTGATGCTTTCTTCTCTTGTGTTTATTTCCAGTCATAAAGCAGCTGGTCTGTGTAATTAAAGAGAGCTGAGAAAATATAATTAGCCAAACATGCAGGAAGTAGATGGCAAATCTTCTTCATGACAGAAATGTAGCCCCAGACCATATTGCTTCCCGGGTAAAGACCTTATTTATTGGCTTACATGGACTTTCAATACAGGGAATTGCTCCATTCCCTGAAGACATTTGTTATAGCTCACTCTAGTGGTTGATATGTTGAAAAACCTGCCTGTGCAAGCTGCTGTCTCACTACCCTCAGCCCCATTCCCAATTCTGGGTGTATGTATTAAAAAATCTATACTTGTTAGCTTAGAAATGCACCCAAGCAGATGTTTATGAACACAATTTAAAGTAAATGCCACCTGAACTAATAAGAATTCACAGGAAGAACCAAAAGCAACAATAGCAGCAACTTCTGAATAAACATGAAACTCCAACAGATGTTCACCTCTGGAAAGGACAGGGTAGTAATATGGATACACGTGTCTGAACTTTGGTGTCCTTTGGACTAGCTGCACAGCCCATAACATAGTTGAGCATCCATACACAGAACAGGTGGTTTGACTGCATATTATGGGCCATACTTGATGTTACCTGGATGAAGTTATAATAGAGAAATGCTATTACAGTCACAAGAATGTGGGCAGTTTCATATTAAGAATACACATGGAGCTTGAAGAGTGAAGGATTTCTAAATCATTCTGTTTAAACTCTTGGGATGTGTTTTCTCAAGTGGTGATAAAGGCTGGTCTGAAATAAGAATAACAAGAAAACACAAATAAAATGGCCCCAGTAGGGCTGGCTGTCATCTGTAGCTGTTGATGGGGCCACTAGGAGAGCAGTAACCCTTTTCATTAGGGTTGCTGAGTAAAATGCTGCTAAGCACAGGCCCTCTGGGTCCAGTGTCTGAGTTCAAAGCTAAGACCCAGATCTCCCCTGTATATAAGTTTGGACAAGATGATCAATCTCCCTGAGATTTGTCTACTCACTTGTGTAATGTAATAGTGCCTGTTGAGTTGGCTGGTGGTGGGATTAAATAAGTTAAAGAGGGCTGAGCACAGGGCTATGTCCATGCAAGTGGAGTGAATCATTATGACTACTACTCATTTTCACCACATCCCCCGGGTTATGTCTCACATTTGCTCTCAAATGAGTAGCATTTGTCCTGATCTCTCAGTAACATGATCTCTGTGGCCCTGCCTGCAAAGTATATGTCAGTACCTTATCACTGTCTCTAGGGCCCACCTTCATGCTGCAGTGGACATCTCCTGGGGTGACTGCTTGACCTACTTCCTCCCACCCTCCCCTGGCCTTCGTGGTCCTAGTTGATCCGTGTGACTAGTTTCCACCTTTGGATTAATTTGGAGTTGTCTCTTGATCTGTACTCTGTTTATTAGTATTGGTCCCCTGTGAACGTGAGACTTAGAACAAACAGACTCAAAGGCTGCCTGCTTTGAGTCTCAGCTGAGTCAGGCTACCAGGATCATTCTAGAAAGAAGTTTTTATAAGCTTATGCAGCAGCCATGCTTTCTTCAACTTCTGAGTCAGCTCCTGTTTCTTAGAGCGCTGAAAGGTGGATGTTGACCCTTTCACTGCACCTTTCTCTGTCTCGGCCCTTAATAAGGAGTTGTACCTTGAAGCCTGCAGTTCTCTACCACTCCCTTTAAGTGACAGATTGCTAACAGCCTGTCCTCTGATACTTCCTGAGCTGAACCAGGTGCTTTGCTTGTAGAGCTGGACCAGGTAGAAGAACTACAGTTTGGAGAAGATAAGCAGATGTCTTGTTTTTCATGGCAGTAGGTATAGACATCACAGATGGCTTCACTAGGGGACTACAGGCAATGTGCAGAGATCCAAGTATGCATGGATCTCTTTATTTGCCTGGATCTCTCCTCATTTATTTGCCTGGATCTCTGCCTCTTTATTTGTCTGGATCTGTCTTTATTTGTCTCCTCTCTTGAAAGCAACAATTGTGGAATTGTGGGACTAGTTGGGAGGAAAACTGGTACAAAGAAAAGAAGACTGGCTTTGTAGTCCAGGCAAACCCAAATTGAAAGCCTTGCAGATTAACATATGTTAGATTGATGGTAAGGGATTTAGTTATCCTCTGAACCTGAATTCCCTTCTCTATAAAATCAAGACAGCAATATAGTACTCCCCAGGGCTCCTTAAATTGCAAGTGTTAGAACTCTGTCTTGAACTTGCTTAATCCCCAAATGGAAGCTGGAATCTCTTGGCTCATATAACCCAGCCAGAAAAAGACCTGGACTCGGAATTGGCTGGATCACACCCTGGGCAAGTTTTCATCTTTGCTTGCCTATGAAAAGTAGTTTTATTCTTTCCTGCTGAAGATGGGCTGCATTCAATGGGGGAGAACACGTTTGTAGACATTTCCTGGGAATCACTCTGATTCCTCAGCCCAGTACCCTAGTGTAGTTTAGACCCATCATGTGACCAGTGAGAAGCGGCTCAGTCTGAGTCACAAAAGACCCTCGTGGGTGGAGGGTGGCCCAGTGGGTCTTTGGGGAAATCATGACAAGCCATCCTGACATGTCCATGTCTGGAAGTCACATATTAAAGCACCTGTTCTTGAACAGCCTCTAAGGACAGGCCTCCTGGAGGGTCCTTAGGGAGAAGGTCAGCATTTTGACTTCTCAGTTTTTCTGACACCTGGATTGAGTGTGCCCAGCATGGCACTTACAGTTCTGTCCACAAACTTCCACAGACAACCCGCCCAAGGCTGAAGCACACAGATACCTCATGTGTCCCCAGGGCCCTCATGGCCTGATGGCTTTATGTCAGTCATGTGGCTGTCCTCTTTCTTCTATGCCATTCTCATGGTCATCACTGTAGACCACTGCCTAACAACCTCCTAAGCAGGAGCCAGCTCTGACCTTGCCACAAACCTGCTACAAATGACACTTGCTCCTATCAGCTCCCACATTAGGGACACTCCACACACAGCTTGCTGTTTAAGGGCTGTCATGATCTCATCCCAAATCGCTTGTAAACCACTCTTGTAGGTATTGGGTGTTCCGATTCTGCTACTGCAGGACGAACAAACAGAAAAAACCCCTCGGGGACCAGTGTAAGGAAATAAGCAGGAAGGAGAGGGACTGATTTGGTTACTAGGCACCCACACAGCAATCAAAGCAGCCCGTGTTGGGGCAGATGATGCTAGAGGCCAATAAAAACTCCTGCAATCTTTGGTTTGTGTTTTAGTTGGAAAGACCAGCCAATCTGAGGTGCTCTTTGGTAGAATTTTGTGAAAGCATTTGTCTTTCATGTTTAATACACTGAGGCTCAAGAAAGTTTTCCTTCTTTAGTGGTGCAAAAACCTATAAACTACTTTTGCTTTTATGGGGGAGCAGGAAGTTGGTGCGAGTGATTTTAGAGTGGGAGAGATTTTCTAAGTAGCAAACACTAAAATGAAAGTCATTATTCTGCTTTTCAGAACTCATTGCTTTTTGTTAATGATGGTTGCTTGGAGACATTGTTTATATGTATTTATAAAGAAATAAATGCTGAACTTAGCCCTAGAGATCCAAATAAAAAACATGCCACGCTCAGCCCTGAGATGCTGAGTGTTTGGTCTGTGAGGCTAAGAGGCCAAGCTTGCCTGCATTTCTCTACTCTAACACTATCTTTTCAACCTACTGAAAAAGAAAATTTTATATGTATACAGACATACTCACATACACATATACATATTTGAGAGACAGATAGACAAACATTTTTACAAGTGAATTGAAACAACTCAGAGTTCTTCCTTACGAAGCTGTTTTTTAAATCACAGTAATTATTTATTGCCAAGAGGCATTCATCTAATCTTAGGATGCTTGAAAACACCCCTGGCACCTAAGGATGATTAGTATAGAGAGGAACAAGGAGACACAACATAGGGGTGGTTGATAATCCAATTTCTGCTTGTCATCCTCCTTGGCCCAGCTCAGCTGGTCAGGCAGATGAAGGCCAAGGAAACGGGCAGTGACCAGCTCCGACTCCACATTCAGCATCTGTACATCAAGTGACTCATAGGTCAGAACCAGATTTATAAAGCCCTGCTCTTGCTGAAAAAAGGTCCCGATTTCCCTGTGCCTCACATCCTGTTCTGTTTTCAGGGAAAAGAACATCAAAAGAAATGCACATTGATCGATTTCCCTGACTTACTCTTTTTTTTTTCCTGGTTCTAAGAATTGTCTGTTTCTCATTCTCCTAAGTCTGTCGTTAATTTAGCATTTGAAATGTGAGCTTCTAAAACAAACTCCCATGAATTCTGAATAGCCATGTTTGGTTTCAAAGTTCTCAAAAACAAAACAAAACAAAAAAACAAAAAAAAAACCCTTCTGGTTTTTGTTAATATTAAAAAAAGACAGATGGGAAAAGGGAAGGGATTTTCCAATATGTTTCCAAAACAGCCACTTATAGACAAACCAGCAAGGCAAGTTATTCTAATAGTGCAGTAAAGACTTTCCAGGCACCAAAAACAAAGCGTGTTCCAATAACTGTCAGACAGATTGCTGACAGCATGATCATTGCCTTTTCTTCTAGAGAAGTCAAGAATTTTCCAAGCACTTTTAAGGACTCTTAAGCTGCTCTGAGTCCTTGGAGATTATTAAATTTCAGTTCTCATGAGATATTTGTCAATATTTCCAGAGGACAGGCGAAGCTACATGACTTTAAATATCAACCTTATGATCATCAAGAAAGGACAACAACATGCAGTACATGGGGACTAACTTCTTTGTCCTGTGTGCCCGGGCTACTCATACATTCATTCGTTCACTGCATATATTTAGTTAGCAATGAACATAGATAGGATTCTTATTCTAATAGATTTTATTGGTGAGAATGGGAGGTGATGGGAGAATGCTGAAAGATATTAAGTACTTAAAATGTGCTTAGTTTTATAGAGAAGAGGATTCTCCTCTACATAATCAGACTGAGTCTAGAAACATCTGCGATATTGCTGCAAAGACAGCTTTTCGTCCCAATGCTCTAAGCCCCTGCCCCTCCCAAAGAAAGGATGTCTTTCTTTTCTCTTAAGTCTGAGCCAACACTGTGATTTGCTTTCATAAGTAAAATGTCAAAGAATGGACACCAGGTGATTTCCAAACATTGTCATTAAGCTCCCTTACAGCTTTATTTTTTTCTATCCTCTTGAAAGTGAGCCACCAAATAAAGAAATCCAGGTGAAGAAATCTTGTGGGAAGAGAGAAGGACTCAGTCTGCTATCCTAGCTAAGATACCAGACATGTTTCCATGTAAACCAAATGGAACCCCAAGTGAAGACCACCGGGCTAGAAAGGCATGGTGTCTTCAAGAACTAGAGGTGGCCCAGCATGCTGGAGTGTAGAGTAGTGGGTGCAGAGGCTGAGGAGATAGACAGGGGCCAAAGAGACAAGTTTTGTAAGTAAGAATATATACAACATGTATTGAATGTTGACTGGACTTCCAGACCTCAACCTATATGGTTAGTTTCACAAAAATGAAAGTAAGATCTTACCCATAGGGAGAAAGTGCCATTCCAGGGAACTTGCTAGCTATTAACATAAAGATGTATTGCTGATTACAAGTCAGATAAAAGAGATTCATACATTCAGGAAATATCTGTTGAGTAATCTTGACTTTGTCATGGAAAAAAAAAACTCACAGTACATGACTGATTACTCATGAGACAATGACATACACATAAAAATGTCTCATTTCAGAGGTTCATCCACCCATATACACATCTTCTAAAATCACAAGGGGCCTTAGAGTCAGGCAAATGTTTGTAGCCTGGGAAAGTTCCTTAATTTCACTGACTTTGACCTGTAATATTGGAATAATAATTCACCTTCCATAGGATTATTGGGAGTCTTAATTAGAAAAATGTAAGGCACCTAACAGAACATGAAAAGTACTCCAAAATTATAGCAAATTTAAAGAGAAAATATTGTGCAGTTATACTACCGAGCAAGGAAGGGCGTATTTAGTTATACTGCAGAGATGGGAGGCAATCACTTAAGACAATAGAAAAATGCCATTCTTTTGCCCTTACTATAAGTAGTTGAAAACCCATTTCTACCAGTGGTATGTGACTATCCTGAAAAAAAATTCATAGTTTAAGTGTGGCTAATAAAACTTTCTCCTGAATTCTTTCCCATGCTCAAGGGCCTGATTTGTTGTCAACAGCACAACTTTTAAGCTTACATGATACGGAGATGTTCAAATGTAAAACAAGAACTATAAATGAATGATATAGGTGCTTACTATGCATCAGGCGCTTTGTACTCCTAAAGGCATTTAATTTTCCCAGCAATCTCCAGTAATTGGTATTAATTTTCCCACTTTGCCGATGAGCAAAGCAAGGGTCAAAGAAGTCCTGACTCCCTGGCACTATGTCTCACAACTAGAAAATGCCTCAGAATTCAAATTCAGGTACATTTGACTTCACAGCCTGTGCTTTTTCCCCTGGACCGAGCCACCTGCTTTCATCATACTTGCATTTAGATATCAGTCAGTGGCAGTGTTTTTAAAACAACAAATACGTTGAAGTGGAGGAACCCAGGAGAATGGATCGATTCTGATCATTCCTTGGGGAAGGTAACACAGTGGGCCAAGGGGAGGATACAATGAGCCGATGAGCTTACTGGAGACTGTGCTTTAAAAAAAAAAAGTCAAGATGGCGTGTTCTAGCAGCTACCATTATCTCATTTGCTTATCTTAAAATTTACTCATGTATTTAAAAACTCAAACTGCCTAAGAATCAATAGAGATAGTCTCGAAGAGATGCTTTACTCCAGGATTCTATTATCTCACAAATTCTGACAGCTTCAATTGTCTGCACTATTCTTTGGAAGGGTGCAAATGTGTATGAGCAGAGCTTTGATTCTCTAATCTTGGGTAACAGGCACACTCATCTCTGAGAATGGATGTCTTCTGAGATAACACAGGCTGAATGACTTCTTCCAAGGATGGAAGAAAATAGTGTTTATTAAATTAAAGAATTTCCCTTTATGTTATCAAGTTTATATCTAACAACCCAACTTATCACGGCTAACTTTGACCTGAAAGCAATCCATGCAAAATCCGACCTTTATCACTGGTACCTGTTTCCTGTGGAACAGCAGTGGGCAGTGTGGAAGTGAGGTGGGCAGATGTCCTTCCATCTGTGCATCAAAACACTTGATTGGTTTGAGATGTGGGACATGCAGAACAAAAACTAGGATATTTCTCTGGAGAATTTCATAGAAAACTTGAGGAAACAGCCGAGCAAACATTTAGTTGCTGTGGTGAGATATGTCCAGGCATACCCCAGAAAGTGAGATACCCAGCCACCAGACGGCACATGAGATGAGAGGGATTTGGGGAGTCACTAAAAAAGAGGGTAAAGCCCCCCCGCCCCGAGGGAGCAGCAAAAGACTAAAAGAAGCAACCAGAAAGGGTGACCAGTAGTTACAATTTTCCTAAGCCATAAATATCAGTCCATCTCTTTTGATATGAATAAGACACATGGCATCTACAGTTTCCTTTCTGAATACTAAGGACAAAAGTGAAATTACATTTTCTACAATGCAAAGATCGGTCATATGTAAGTCCCCAAGTTAACCGTGAAGTCAAAAAGCTAAAGGAAAAGTAGAACGAAAGAATCAGAGCTTCTGGAAGCTGGAGAGCGCTCTTGAGAGGCGGTGACAGTGCCTGAAGTAGTCAACAGATGGAGCTGAGGGGCTGCTAACCCCTTTGCCTCCAGCAGGGAGCTGGTGTCGCGCAGAGCCCTCGACTTCCTGCTGGCTGCAGGCATTAATGCCATCAGTTACATGCTAATCAAATATACGCACGCCCCACACAGTGCCGTGAACGAGGGCGGAGAAATTCGCTCTCAGCCTGAGTAACGCGTGGGCAGCTGACGCACGATGATGTGTGCAGATCCTGGGGAGGCTGTGACGCAGCCCAGGGCAAGACCAGCCCTTTTCACCCTTCAGTCTGCCAGGGTCGGTGTCCTGGAGAACTAGAGGCCGGACCTTAAGACCTATACGCTTTGGAAGACACAGGAAATTTGTCCCTTTTATTGGATTTACTTTTTCTCCTTACGTTTGTCGCATTTCTAAATGATCTCATCTCTCCCGAATTGCATTTTCTCTAACAAAGAAAATAGCTTTGTCCATAAATGGAAAGAAAAATCAGCCAAAAATGTCCCCACTATGAAGTCTGACAGCTACAATGAACTAGACCCTCAGAGAACTGACCAGAAACTGGAGGGGAGAGCTCTGGCTCCTTGGGAGGGGCAGGACAGCCACTCGTCCCTGGCGAGGAGCCTGTGTGGCAGCAGAAGAGGCTTTAAGATTCATGAGTGCAGAGGCCAATCGTTGGATTCATTGTTTTATTGTTTGCCCCTGGCAAAGTGCCCAGCTCATAGTATGTGCTCAATACTTTCTGTTGGATTAATGAGTAAACAAATGAATGGATAATGCCCAAGACTTCAAGTGAAACAGATCTGTATTCAAATTATGGCTCTTAAACCCTGCCAGTGATCATGTATCTTGCGTATTATTTGGTCTCCTGTTGACCACAGGTTCTTCGACAGCAACGACTGTACCACATTTATCATAATGATTAAAAAAAAGGTGCTCAGTAAATATTTTGTGTAAATGAGACTCTGTCCCTCCATTTATTCACCTGTAAAAGAGACATCATAATATGTACCAAGGAGGGTTAACTGTTACAAAGAGTAAATGAATACTTAAAGTTCCTGGCCATAAGAATTGCTGAAGAAATACACCAGTTACCCCTTATCCACAATTTCACTTTCTAAAGGTTCAGCTTCCCAAGGCCCACTGTGCTCTGAAAATATTAAATGGAAAATTCCAGAAAGAAACAATTCATAAGTTTTACATTTGTGCTATTCTGAGCAGGATGATGAAATCTCAACCACCCCACCTCGGATGTGAATCACCCCTTTGTCCAACACGTCCATGCTGTACATGGCAGGATATCTCAGTGCTGGGCTCAGCTAACCTTCCTTTACTTAATAATGGCTCCAAAGTGCAAGAGTAGCGATGCTGGCAACTTCAATATGCCAAAGAGAAACTGTGTGCTGCTTCCTTTAAGTGAAAAGGTCAAAGTCCTCAGCTTCATAAGGACAGAAAAAAAAAAAAAACCGCCAAGGTTGCCAAGATCTATGATAGGAAGGAAATACCGTATATATATGCTTCAGTACTCTGTGAGGTTTCATGGGTCCTCTGGGAGCCTTAAAACATATCCCCTGCAGATAAAGGGGGCTATTGTAGAAGGTAACTATTATTTTTGTTGGCACACATTGCCACTGCTCACCATTACTTTGCTCCGGGTAGTTTTCAAATATGAACCTGGACCCTGACACCATGGACTTCTCCAAGGACCTAGTAGTGGCTGTGTGTGCCCTGCGTGTCCTCTCCTACACATTACTCAAATTTCTCTGATTGTTCTCAGAGCCATTCAGACGGTGGCCCACTTAGGGAGTCTCTGATCACATTAATCCAACAAGAGGAGAGACAGCAGCTTCCGTGTTCCAGCCTGAGAGCCAGGCCTGCTCCTATTCCCTTTGCCCAAGGTGGAGCCTATAGGGAGAACACTGCAGTCTAAGCTCTTCTCTCTGAAAAGAGCCACAGCCCAAACTCCAAGTCTCAGGGGCTTTCCTTTTTTGAAAGGCACTCCTGAAGATACTCTTGGCCATGATTTCTTTGAATTTTACTTTGAGAAAAGATACAAAATGGGGATTTGGACATCAGGATTGGAGAATCCTACACTTAAATCTTTAAGAGATAAATGATTCCAGGGGCTTCATGGCAATTCAAACCCCAGGACCATCTAGAGGCTCCCAGGTAGAGACACTAGCAACTGTTGGTTCTGTAAGATGAGAGGACACAGTTTTTTCCTCAGGGTGCTTACAAGCAGCCTTTCATGGAGAATTCTTGAAGAGCCACTTGATTTTATATTTCATTACGATGATGAGACAAAGAAAACCCAACAGTGATTATGACTCCTTAAAGATCCTCTTCTTTCTGGATGGGAATGGCTTAGAAATATCTTTTGGGAAAGAGGCAGTGATGGTATTTTGCATTTCTGTGGTGCTTTTATATTTCTTACCAAACAACTTACTATTTATATTGTCTGCTTTTATCTTTAAAACGACTTGGTAAATTGCAAGATAATCAAACACTTTTAGTCTCACTTTAGATGTGGGAAAAATGATGTTTAGAAAGTGGTGTGTGTTATACAAACGTGCATTTGAATGGAGGCAGACCTGAAATTTGTTTCCACCCATGGTGCCTGTTAGAGGACCATGCAGCCAGCCAGCTCTCAGCTGAATTGCAATAAATGAAGGAAGCTGACACTTGTCCCATAATAAAAACAAGTCGATCATTGTGGCTCAATTTTTTCTTATTAGGAAAATGCCTCTTTCAGATTCATTCATTAAAAAGATTTAAAACTTACATCCTATGCAAATTGAATTTGAATCTCCTTCATTTAGAAGTCTAATAAAGAGCTTCAAATATATGACAACTATTTTTGTAATTTTGTTTTCTGGGGATGAAGGAATGTCACCTTAGGAAAATAATCTCCAGAAAACATGAAAAGTGGTTTCTTACAATTTGAAATGATTTGGCCTACAATTGACCATTGAGATGGGTGAGGGGTACTTCCTTCCTGGAGTATGTACAAACTTTTTAAAGTTTGTACATATTTACTTGCTTACGAGCTTTGACATACACAGAATAAAGAAAGTAAAACTGCCTTACAGATTAATTCAGCTTTGAATTACTTGAGTATTTGAGTGTCTTATCAGCTAGATAATTTGCAAAGTGAAATTATAATTTTCTGAACACTTTTATTCAGAAATAAAACCTCTCACAAAGTCAATATCTTCACGCTTGTTTCTGAAGAAAGTTTTCAAGAAACCGGCAATGGGGCAATCTCTTCTATTGGAATAAGTTTGTGTGAGTAGAAACAACGTATATCTGGGAAGTTTATGGATTTTGGAATCACACAGATCTGATTACAAACAATATTGGACTCCATTCATCTCCTGTTTCTTCATTCATTAAAAATTCACCCTGGGGGTGGGGATTAGCTCAGTGGTAGAGTGCTTGCCTAGCAAGCACAAGGCCCCCCGCCAAATTCATCGTATGCACCAATATTGTGATCTAGGTGTAGATGATAGTGAATAAAACTCATCGTTCCTGACCTTATGGAACTGACTTAAAACCTAGTGAAGGGCTGGGGAGTTAGCTCAGTGATTAGAGTGCTTGCCTTGCAAGCACAAGGCCCTGAGTTCGAGCCCTGGCACCACAAAAAAAAAAAAAAAAAAAGTAAAAAAAACCTAGTGAATAATGCCCTCGTGCAAGTTACAGTACTTTCCTGAGCTTCATTCCTAACTACAAACTGTGTAATAATTTATACTAAAATAAAGGAAAATATCTTCTTTACAGTGCTGGTGAAAAATGACTAAAAAGTGTCTGGTTCGTGGCAGGTGCTCAGTAAATACTGATTTACTCTTCTAATTAAGTCAAATCCAGCAGCAGAGGGCAGTAGAACCCCTGGTGACCTCTGTAGTTTTAAATCCCCATGTATTGGCTTTTACTCTTAAAACCCTGCTGGCAGAGCCTGTTCTCTTGACCTCCCTTCGCTGGTGATCTTGGCTGGCTTTTCTTAGGTGTCATCTTGTTCCAGCTCTTGGCACTTGACATTACTAATCCCGGCCTCCTTCTTAAAGGGAGGCCCTCGCTTGGCTTCCCTTATTTCTCTTTGAGTATGTCCTTCCTGCCTTTGAGTTTGTTTTGCTTCTTTTTCTCTCTCCCTTCTCTTGCTCTTCATGAGTTAGGGTTCGGGGTGCCCGTGACCTCTGTGCCAACCATGACCTTTCCTCTGCTCTCCAGTCCCACATACGCAACATGCAGGCAGGAAGTTTGTGGACATTTTTTATACTTCTGGCTGAACAATTCCAGATCTGACCCTGCTTCCTCAAAGGGCCCTGCTCCTCTTACTTTTCTCTTTCTGCTCCTTGGGTCTTTTAAGTGCTTAGACATCTGTTTGGGAAACTTGGAATCTCTTAGGACATTCCTTGTCCCTCGCTTTCCACATTCAATTATCTACTGTCGATTTGATCGGACTTCCCAAAAGTGTTCCCTCTTTCCTTTCCCCATCATCCTTGTGCGGCCTGTCATTCAAACAACAGCACTTATCTCCCATGTGGTGCCCCTTCTGCCCTTCTCCTGCCCACCTCCTCCAGTGCTAGTAGACTCAGCTGTTGTCTGCAGCATGGTTCTGATCACCTTGCTTCCCTGCTTAAACAATCTGTGACTTTCAAAGTGAGTCTGGTACGTCAGCAACTCTGCACACCCTGACTTAATTCCTGCCTTATCCCTGATGGGTCCTCTAACATCTTTCCCCACTCAGGCAATTTACAGTCCAGGGGTGGGGCTTGACACCACTAATAACACAGGAGCATACATCTGGGAATTGAGATAAGGGCTCTGAATGGAAAACAAGAAGACGCTATCAAGAACAGAAAACTGAGAGCCAGGTCTGGTACATTCCAGGAGCTGACGCAAGGTCAGAGAGATGCAAACACAGGGCGCATGCATGAGACTCAGAGGAGAGGAGGTGGAATTTTAGGGAGGTCCCTTGGTAGAGTTTGGTCTTCATCCTAAGAGTGATGCAAAGCCTTTGCAGGGTTTTACCTGTGGCGGGTGGATCAGATTTGCATGTTTAGAAGCTGACCCTGTGGCAGATAACCTCCTTGTGAGGAGGACTCTCCCTTTCACTCTGGCTGCCCTCAGATTGCCTGGACAGTGTCTTCTAAGACAAGCACTCTGCGAGGAGCTGTTAAATGAACGTGTGGGCCAAAGGGAAGAAAGCCAGCATGAAGGGAGAAGAGGAGATGAGGGGAGATGGAGAGTACTAGTGAAACTAGTGAGAGACTAGTGAGTGACTAGTGAGAGAGCCAGGTGATGTATAGAATAATGATATATTTTACACATTCTAAACATGGGCTACCATGTCACGGTTGTCACCTCAAGAAGCTAAAACCCTGCAGGAACTTGGTTTGAACTTGGCTTCAGAGGCTGTGAGTTACACAGCTCAGATTGCATTGATCTGCTATCAGTTTTGATACAAACCTTGTCTGTTTGTTTTCCGTGTTTTGCTCTCATACCTGCATGTTCCTTTTCTGTGCCTCCTTGTATTATTTTCTGTTTCGTAGTAAAACTCCCAGAAAACAGAAAATCTTTTAAATTACCATTAGTGGGCAAAGCAGCAGTTAAGAAACTGGCCCTCGTGGGGACCTTTCCCATTTAGTGTGATGGGGGAGGGAGGAACGTGGGGTCAGGGGGTTGAAAGGGGGACAAAGATTAAGGCAGAGGAACAAGGCTTCTGTCTTTTGTATTTCCTCCTTTATCTAGTACATAGAATATTGAGCTTCTAAAAAGATTCCATTGTAGAGAAATAGCTTTTGTAAGAATGTTGTGTAATGGTGCAAATGCAAGCTCTGGAGCCAAAATGCCTATGCTAACTTGGGGCTGTATCACATCCTAGCTGTGGGGCTTTGGACAATTGACTTATCTTCTTCATACCTTGGTTTTCTCATCTGTAGAATGGCTGTTAGTACTGCCCGAGTCATCTGGTAGTTTGAAGATTAAACAAGGAATGCACTCAAAGCTGCCTAGGTCAGAGTGAGCACTCAGTTCTTGTCTGCTGGTTTTACTGTCACTGCTCGTAAGCAGGAGAGTATTTGTACTTCCTCCAGTCTCCAGATCCTTTGTTCTGAATGATTCGAAATTGCAGTTATGAAGTTTGATGCACATTTTTTCATTTATTCTTTGAATAGACTTTATTTTCATGGTCCACAGACATGTAATTAGCATCCTGCAAATATTTTGGTCAGGACTAAAAGCTGCCTCCAACATTTAGCACAAAGAACAAAACATAAGAGTCATCACGTTTCGCAAGCTGAATGTGAGAGTTCTGTGGGCAAATCCCCTAACAAGTGAGAAATTTTGAATAAACAGTAATTATGTAGCAAAAACTTAACAGCTGCAGGGAGTATTGAAAAAACAGATCCTGGAGGTTTGTGTAAATGAAGGATGTAACCTGGAAGAGTAATTTATTATCCGGGACAACCAAAATATCAACTCTGAGTATCATCTGTATAGGAAATTTGGGGACTTTAAATGCTTTCACGTGGTTTTGGAATCTTTATTATCACAATGTTTACTTTTCAAAAGTAGGTATGACATTAGCCAGCTGTAGTTTATTGGTATGATGTATAGTGATGGTAAAACATATGCATTCTTATATTATAATCAGAACTTCCAGTCATTTGCTAGCCTAAATATGTTAGCAGTTTTCCATTCCCTCATTGTTTTTATTTTATTTAACAATAAGTCTTGAAAAGATTTCAGTACTTTGAGTAAATCGTGAGAGAGCAAGAACCAAAGGACGAGACGAAAGGGAGAGAAAGGAGAAAGATGAAGTATATGAATGAATAAGAGATAAGAAAACAGGGCAGTTGGGGGCCAATAAGGTTGAAGATGAAGTGAAACCTTGCATGTCTGTATTGTGAATTTTAGGTCAAATATTTCCTTATTAAAACTTTACCCAAGGGTTGAAGATACAGTTCAGTGGTGAGATGCTTGCCTAGCATATACAAGGACCTAGGTTCGATCCCAGAAATGAAAAAAAAAAAAAAATCACCCAAGAAGGCATCAAGATGACCTCTGGTGGGCTGGAGTATAGCTCAGTGGTAGAGCATTTACCTAGCACATGTGAGGTCCTGGGTTCCATCCTCAGCACTAGAAAAAAAGAAAAATGACCTCTGGCTAGAGCCTGAGTTATCTTTGCACAATGTCAACATGACCCACTTCAACTAGCCCAGGAACAGAGCAGAACCTCCATTGCAGATCTAAAACTGCAGTCTGGGAACCTTTCCCATCCATGGGCAGGAAAGAGAAGGTACAAGCTTCCTTCCTATATAGATTACGCCTGTTATTCATACTTCTAGAACCGAGACGTTCATAGTATGCTCTAACTGTTGCTTATAGCTACAGTATGTGTCAGTCAACAAGAGTCACAAAACATGTGAAGGACCAAGAGGGGAAAAATCCAGTGGGGAAGAATCATTGAAATCCCAGATGTAAGGACACATGCACCTGAGTAGATTCGTTGCACGCTGCTTCTCTTTAAGAACCCACTTTGTGCATGTGTCCTGCTTCTGTACAGCCCTGGAGGAGGTGGCCCTTCCCCTAGTGCACTTATTCACCAAAAATTCATATATGCTGAGCCGGACAATCCTTCCACATGCTTCCAATCAGTCCTCAAGGACAGTCTTTTTATTTTTTAATTTGACAAATGATAGCTCCTAATAAACGTTTATAGAAAATGAATGAATGGATGGTTTCTATTCTCCCCACAGTTTAAGTAGGGGTGAGTTTAAAGTGGTAAAAGAGACATTTGTGAAGTGTTAGGCTATAACAATACATTTCCTCTAAGATCAGTAGTGTGTTGGTTTACCTGCCATTTTAGGGATGAGTCAAGGCAAAACTCAGAGGAGAGATTTCAGAAGAGTCAGAAAAAGAGCTTCTCATTTCTGACCCTTTACATTGTAACTCACTCCAGGGCTGACATCCTGAATCACTAAAGAGTTATGCCCATTAGTGTAAGAAATAAAGATGAGAAGGACCACGTTACCTTTCTTCATTGACTGTTTTCCCAGTTCAGAGCTGTGCCTGAGGCCCAGCGGAAAGGGTGCCTGAGCTCAGCCGGGTGAAGGGAAGGCCGTCTGTACTGAGCCGCTGTCCAGGGAGAAATGTGCAGCAGGCTTGAAGGGTGGATTTGGTAGGGCTGATTTACTCCCTATTTACAGTGGCAAAAGCAAGTTGAGTGAAACTGGTTCAGACTTACAGTTTGTTTGTTGAATTCTTGCCCAGTTAGAATCATGTACCTGTCATATTTGCTCAGCTCTTATGACTGAGATCCCACCGCACTGTTACAGTACAGAGTGTTTTTCGTTTGTTCCCCAAAGCAATGAACTCTAGGCATTCTATGTACCAGTGCATTTGGATGGAAGATTTCAAATGTAGATAGGGGAGGAATACCAGACAAATGTTTTTTATGGAAAAGAAAATTATGAATTGTGATTAGCAACAGACAAAACTAGCCATATTAGTCATTTTTAAGCTTTCTTGAGTGACCTATTAAATAACTAAGTGCATTTTTGAAGCCAGGAAACTGAGTGGTACAATACCATTCACTAGACTTCAAATTTCAAAAGTTTTTGCATGTACTCAAATGTTAGAATTTCTGTGTATATTTGTGATGACATTTATCATAACTATAGGTTCTTGCAATTGCTACCACAGTTAACATACAGAATTGTTCCATCACCACAAAAGGACTACCTCATTTCCTCTTTATAGTTATTCCTTCCTCCATTTCTTTTACTGATCTGTTCTCCATCCCTAAAATGTTGCAGTCTGGAGAATTTTTTACAAATGGACCTGCACAATGCATCTAACACTCGGAGACTGACCCCCACCCCACCCCGCCACACACACATGCACTCAATATAGTTATTTTAAGATCCAGTCATGGGAGAAAAGAAAGAGAATAGAAGGAAAAAGTGGGAACAAAACTTTTGTAAATTAGGAGGGAAAGAGGGATTGAAGGGAGAGGAGGGGCCTGGGGAAAAAAGAAGAATCAGGATACATTATGTACAGGTACAAATCATCTATGATGAATGTAAACATTATGTATATCTAAAGTGTACCAATTAAATTAATTTTATAAAGAGCTACAGTTGTAGTGTGCACCAATGGCCTATTTCTTTTCATTACTAAGCAGTGTTCCATTGTTTGGATGCACCAGTCGTTGTTAATCATTTGCCCACTGAAGGATACAGTGTTTATGTTGTTTCTAGCTTTTGCTATTACATAAAGCTGCATGAACATCCTGTTCAGGTTTTTGTGTGAACAGAAGTTTTCATTTCTGTAGAATAAACTCCCAGGAGTTATTGCTGAAGTCTATAGCAATTCATTTTGTCACTTCCCCTCCCTCCTTCCCTGTCTCCTCTACCCCCTCCCTCTGTTCTTTCTTTCTTTTTTCTTTCTTTCTTTCTTTCTTTCTTTCTTTCTTTCTTTCTTTCTTTCTTTCTTCCTTCCTTCCTTCCTTCCTTCCTTCCTTCCTTCCTTCCTTCTTTCCTTCCTCTATCAGATGATGAACAAAGCAGCTGTATCCTTTTACATTCTCACCAGGAATATATGAGAGACCTAGCATCTCTGCACATTACCAACATTCAGCATTATTGGTGATTTTTATTTTAACTATTCTAACGCTGTATGGTGCTATCTCACAGTGGATTTAATCTGTAGTTCTCTGATGGTTAATGATGTCAAACACTGTGTTGTGTGTTTACTTGCCATACTTCTATCTTCTTTGGGAAAGTGTCTGCTTACATCTTTCTGCCATTTTCTAGTCAGGTTGTTTTCCTACTGCTGAGTTTAGAGAGTTCATTGTATTTTCTGGCTACAAGTCCTTTGTCAGATGTATGATTTGCAAGTATTTTTCTTCCATTGCTTTTTAGCTTTTATTATTATTTCCAAAAGTTCTGTTTGCTTCTATTTCCAAAGTCTGCCTGATCTTTTTTCAGGGATTCTTATACATTTTCCTTATTGTTATGTATTTTTTTCTTAAATCCTTTTTATATATTTCTTTTAAATCTCTTCTTTAAAAAAATTAGTCCTGTTTCAAGAATTGTAGTACCTACAGTTCCAGTTCTGCATTCTGTGCTCTTGGCTGACCCTCTATCGTGGTATTGTTTTCTCATGTTTTATGTTTCAGATGATCCACCTCCCTTCACTGGAATGTAACCTTTGGAAATCCCTACAGAGGCCTCATGAAGAAGATGGTTTGCAGGAGACATTTTGTATTTTCTTTTGTGACATCCCCAGGAGCACTAGCAGCTAGCATCACATGTTATGCTATCATCTCAATTTAGCATCTCCTGGACTACACCCACAGCATGGATTGGACCCCAGAGGGTTTCATGGCTATAAATACTCACAGAATATTTTTGAACTCCTTCCTGATGGGTGGAGGTGTTTTTGTTTGGTTTTTTTTTTCCCCACTCATTTGTTTTTAATTCTGCACTGCTCCAGCCCAGCTTCCTGTTGTGGTTTTAGTTCCAATCTCCTGTCTCTGGGGCCTGAGACTTTATCTCCTGTTTCCATGCAGGGATTAGGAGCTCCTTTCAGTGCTTTGAGCTTTTGTGTCCGTCTCACTGGTTTTCACTTCCCTCTTTATTCTTACATGGGGATTTTTCTGACTTTACTATTTAGTCATCTTTTCATTTTAAAAAACTGTATCTCAAAAATAGTAAATCTATAAATATTTATCGTATTTTATTCAGTATTCTTTGAGTTTACTAGTAGAAAAGTTTTCAAATTATCTACGTGACTATTTTGCCCAATAGTTGTACAGAACAAAGTTACAAAACATTATATTAACTCCTGTCAGTTCACTATATGATGACGTACAAAGCTCTCTGTGATCTTGAAAACTGGCTTGGAGATTTGCTTTAAGAATATGCTTACAAGTTCCTAGCTCGCAGAGCAAGTCGCTTTCCACTCCTTGTTCTAGTTTAGTTTCTTGTTTTTTTAATTTTATTTTAAACCAAGAACATGTATTGGTACATTTTGCGTATAATGGTTACATTCATCACATTTATTTTGTACCTGTACATGATGCATCTTGGTTCTAGTTTAGTTTCTTAAAGCACTGACACTTTATTTTTTAATACTTAAAATATATATATTACATCTCTCTTCCTCACTGGAATCTAAGTTCCATGAAGTTGAGTGTAAAGCTGGAGCAAAAGGATAGAGAATACATTAACCACTCAAAGAGTCACCCAAGATATCAGTGGGGGTCTGGATGTATTGAGTACAGTATAGGTGGCCAGAGATACATGCATGAAATGTGCCTTCAACTAAGAAAAGCAAAATTTAATAAAATATATCTTATTTAAAGCAAGAATAAACACTCAAAAATGATTTTCTTTATAGATTCTGGAAAAAATGTCTCAGGGCTAGAATTTGGAAGTGTTTCTCCAGCTCTGGCCAAGGTCAAGGACATCTGATCTAGGGCACACAGTACAAAGATCATGCACTGTGCTTCCCTGCAACCTGAATGGAAATGCCTTCAGGAGCATCCCTTTGATTGGACTTCACAGATTGACATCAGGCAACCATGTGACTACAATTTTGTCTGTCCAGGCAGATAGGAGCATTTTGGAGTCTCAGAAAAGAACAGGCCCTTCTTGGAACTGGTGAGCTGGCATTCTGGTTTGTACTGGTTTTCCTGCAGGCTTTGAAAGCAGATCAGCCCTGATCAGCCCTCATGTGACATCAAATTCTGTGCTTGTCAAGCTGAGGATCCGACTGTGAAGGTCGGTCAAGGGCAGCAAACCAGCCTCCAAGACCTGTGCTTCCTCAAACCTTAGCCCTGGGCTAGCAGCACTGAATGACCCAGGGAGCTTTTAAAAATATCGATTCCTGGCCCCCACTCTACCCTTTCCTGAATCCCAGTGGGGATGAGGTGGGGAGAAAGGATAGCAAATCTGTACTTTTCACAGGCTTATTTGATAATCCTTAGGCAGCAGATGTAGGAAACACTGCCCAAGATCATTTTCTTTTTCATCCCTTTTTAATTGGAATGTGTATCTTTTTTCTTTGCCCCAAAATAATGCTTCTGATTGCAGAAGACTTAATTGAGTTTAATGTGATCTCCAGTACTGTAGGCTTAATCATCCCACGGGTAATTGCATTTTGAAATAAGAGCTTGTTAGTCCAAATAAATCTCTGAGCATTAGACCATTCTCCTCCTTCAGAGCAGGGAAAAAGGTCAGGTTTGGCTCTGCTGCCCTTTCACCCACCCTTCTGCACCCTTCTTCCTCATCTGGTGTGTCTTTCCTATCTACCCTATATGTTCACAAGGTGCAATGTGACCGATCTGATACTGCCTCTGTGCAGCGTTTCACTTGGCCTGGAAGATTCCTGAGGAGACACGAGTTGTGTCAGGACCAGCTTTATTATGTGGGTCCTGGAGTGTGATGATTCTAGTTTCCTGTTATTTTAGTGGGGCATAGAGAATTTTGCTATCTTACTTTCTACTTCCTATTACTCAACTGGGGAAGAGAATAAGAATTAGCAGAGAGTGGAGGGACTGAAGAAGCAATTAAATATGACTTTCACCTAAGAATCTGAGTTAGTCTCTTTTCCTAATGGCTGTTTTGGAGAATTTTTTCTCCAAATTAATCTGCTTCTTGGAATTCTCATAGTGATATACTTTTTTTCTATTTGAACTAAACAGAGGATATAGTGGAGCTAAGTGACAGATTAAAGCTAATTTTTCTCCTTTCTTCTTAACTCCACAACTGTCATAAACAAATACATACTGATCCATCACTTGGCATTGCATTAGACTAGTACAACTATCTCTGCTTATAAATTGCCTCTGACTTCTAACATGTCTCGGTGTGGCAGACACATGAAACAAGAGTGTCTACAAAGACTGTATAAATGCAAATGACTGTAGAGCAATATATGTAAGATTGATATTTGACATTATAACAAACATGCAACCTGGACACCCATCAATCCAATCACCTACTGGTGGGCACAGGCAGGGTGTAACTGTCAGAGACTGAGACCTGATGAGAAAACAGGCTTGCGTTTGGTGATACATAACAAGACCATGTTCTGGCCAAGTGCTGAACAATGGCTGCTTCAAACAGGAAGCCGGTTCAGAGGAGGATGAAGGGATGGGGACCAGGGGTTAAACTAAGGCACTGCTGGCATATAAGTGATTGGCAAAAAATTGAGTTTATCAGATTTCCTCTTCAGGGAAATGCTCGGAAGGAATATTTGGATAAACTGCTGGGAGTGCTGGGAAGGATTAGATTAAAGGTTTGTAAGCCTGTTTATGTTGATATACTAATATTCGGCCTTTGAACTTTTGTTTTACTGGCTGGGATACTGCCTCTTGTGTCTTCTCTTGCTCTTTGCATGCTTTGACACCATCTCAGTGCTCAGTCATCTGAAGTTTATGTTGAACAAACCTCTAAAGATAACAGTTTGAGTATAAGAGCCTGTCTGGAGTTCCGCATGTCTCATTCTGGCCAAGGAGGGCGCTCAGACCGCATGGAGAGGAGAAAGTGGGCTGTGTTTGCAGCAAGAACTATTAACAGTGGAGAAAGAGACACAGTGGGCAGCACGACTTTTAGAGAAGCAGAATATTTACAATCAAAATACCTGGGTTGCCATCCTAACACCGCCATTAAAAACCTATTTAGCCTTAAGTAAGAACGTAGATGGGTTTTGTTCATCCTGACATCACTGGAGGTTAGTGCAGTGCCACAGGACCCAGAAATGGGTCCTTGTTGAATAGGTGAATGTGTGAGTGAAATCAATGAATGACCACTCTGAACTTCAGTTTCTTCACCTGCAAGGTAAGAGTAAATGTAACACCTACTTGTAGTAGTAGAGTTTTTGTTTTGTTTTAGACGAAATTAGACTGTATATGTAAGGGCAATGAAAACCAAAAAGAAGCCTCAAAACTCAGACAGTTTTATAACTGGTCTAGTTATAAAGGTAGGTCGGGGGAATAGAGACTGCCCAGGTTACAGCTGAGTGTGTGTGTCTAAATGAATATGGGTTCTAGAATTTAGTAGCTCCTGCTTCAAGAATCAGAGTTAAGAGACTCACGTCCTGCATGCCCAAGCTGGAGAGCACTGAATCAGAAACCATGGCTAGGATTTTACTAGTTCGTAGGAGCACTGAATCAGAAACCATGGCTAGGATTTTACTAGTTCATAGGAAAAACAAGTCTACCATAAAATACTTTTTTCATGAATTATTTACATACAAGTTTGAGGACATTTTCCTCTGAGATTATATTCTTTGTTAAGATTTTTGTTTCAAAACATTACTTTAAAAACTAGATTATGCACTAGGCTTGGTGGCACACTCCTGTAATCCCGGCACTATGAGAGGCTGAGGCAGGAGGATCACAAGTTTGTGTCCAGCCTGGACAATTTAGTGACTCTGTAAGATGCTGTCTCAAAGTAAAAAAACAAAACAAACAATCAATAAAAGGGGGTTGGGAATGTAGCTTAGTGCAAAGGCCCTGGGTTCGATCCCTGGTACCACAAGTAAATAAATAAACAAGAAAACAAATAAATAACATTACATTAGTAGATATTTATTGTGAATCTCCTTATCCACCAAATAATATGATGGCAACTCTATGATTCCCTCAATATTTTTTTCAAAAATTTTATTCAGCCATAAACCCTCAAGTTTAGGACTACTGACCTTAAAGATTCCAATCTATACACAGAAATTTGGGGTTTCTGCCTCAATGCCGTTGATGGTCCTTTAACCCCCCTGGGGTTGGCAGTCTTTGAAAGAATTCAAATCCCATAAGTAAAAATAAACTATATAAAGCCTTTTTGAAATGTTGTTCTAATGAAACAGATAGAAAAAATTGTTTATTAGTTTTATTGGGGTATTGACATCTCACACTAACAAAACAAAGGTATAAGAAGTCTACTCTTACGCAAAATGAAAGCACAAATGATATACGGATAGAAACCATTGTTTATGACAATTTCACAGCTGGTTTAATTAACAGGGCAAAATGAGATGTCTGTTTTAACTCAACTGCCTTGGCATTTTCCCTCTCTCTGCATCTTCCAAAAGAATTTAAAAAGGACTGTTTTTGATCAGATTGGGTAGCGTTTGGCCCCATTGGGAACAAATTGTATTTTAACTTTCATATGTGAGTCAGTTCACAAATTAAGATTGAAGCATTGAAGAAGCTTTAAGGAAGCCATTAAGAACTTGCAGGTGGAGCTTAGGGCTGTAATTCAGTGGTAGAAACTGTATTTAGCATGTAGGAGTTTCTGGGTTCAATCCCCAGCATGTCCCCCCAAAAGAATTTGAATATTAAGCTATTTTTATTTTCTTACAACTTTACAATTAAATTTATTATGTGGGTAAAGTAATAGGCATATTTGCTTGCATCATCTTTAGATTCCTTGTTATTTTGAAGCTATTCTATTATTTTCAGCTCTTATGTCTCCTAAGTTTTCTTTAGTTTGGTTCTTCATGTTATTTGCAATTTTTTTATCCTTAAAGAAGTTTTTTCCTCTCAAGGAGGTCCTAGGAAGCTGGTGGCTAAGAATGGTCTCTACAAGGAAGATTTGCGTCTACTGAAGCCCTCCAGGGTTGTTGATGACCCTGTACTAATTTTTATTTAATTTCTCACTTGTAATTCTGGTACTTCATAGATAGTACAAATTTGGCCTCTAACGTGAGCTTGTGCAGGTCTGAATTTTTAGTGTTTCTTAACTGACCTACTCAAAACTATAGGTAGTCAACAAGCTCAAATCTACTGCTTTTCTGGGCTGCCCTGTGGATTTGCACTTATTTTATGTGACCCATTGTCACAACTGGGCTACCATTTATTGTGTATTTACTATGCCCCAGCTCTTTCACAGAATCCATCCTGTAAGGACCTCTCTATTCTATCCACTGGGTACATACCAGTCAGTTCTACATCTTCTTATACCTGTCCTTACTGGTATTTGAAAGACGTTATTTACTTCAGACCACTATAGGCATAACAAACTGATTTCTGAGAATGACTGAATCCATGCTTTGGAAATAATAAATACAGTTTAACAGTTTGCTTATTTATACATCATATATAGTATAACTGTATTGTCAATACCAAATCATTTTCCACCAAGATTTAGGGGAAACCCTTTTTTGCGAATGACTGGAATTGGGTGTCATGTATTTGAACTCGGGTTGTCTGACTCTTTTTAACCCCATACATTCTCTGACTCCATTTTCTTGTTTCACACTGCTCCACCCAGATACTCTGTGGACTGATAACTTGGGCATTAATATAGATATGTGTGTGTGTGTGTGTATATATAAAGCTTATATATATAAAACTTTCTTCATATATGATTTGCAGAAAGTTTTTACGTTTTATCACTGTGGTGGTTCAAAATTCATGTATTGAAATATGTTAAATGATTTGCTGTTTTCCAGACTCACCATTCTTCTTCTCAATCTGCCTTTGCAGGTGGAATTCCTTTCCCTGGAATCCCACCTTAACCTTTCAGTTTATCAACCTCCTATATGTCCTAATTCAAATGCAGTACCAAATGCCCACCCTCAGCTTCCCTGCTAATCCATTCTTTCTCTGTGCTCCCCACAGTATCTTCTGCATAATCACAGCTAGATTAGCACATACATCTATTTCTCCCATTAAATATGAGCTCCCTTGGAAGAGAGGAGTGTGTTTGTCTGTATCTTCAGCAAGTAAGAATGTTTCCACATAATGCACAGGTTACCAAGAAATTATTGGGGAATGAGTGAATAAATCTTAAAAGGTTTTTATTTCATCAGCTGTATTTCTATGTCTCTAGTTATTTCTATCCTTTTTGCTATTGTAAAAATATATGTAACTTTAGAAAAGACCAGGGATGTGTCCCTTCTACCATGTCACTGCTAATGATTTTTGCAAAGTGCCTATGAATGCCTTCTACAAAACTACCTTCTGAAACTGTGGTGGAGATGGTTTTATAGAATTTATCGATTTGGATGAGAGTCCCAATTTGGCTGGTTAATGGTCTGAGGCTCATAACTTGGGGCTCACAGTGAAGCTCATAAGAGCTTCAGTGATCCCAACCATAGTCAGGTGCAGCTGGAATCCACCACTACCCTCTTATGAGCTGCTGGGTTATACACATCATTCCTGGAAGCACTGGAGCCTGGCAGCATGTCCAGCTTGTAAATACCTCATCACATGGAGAATGTTTAAAGGCCAACCTACTGCACACAGCTCTTTAGCTCTCCAGTACACAGGGCACAGCCGAAAAGCTGTCAAAACAGAAGCCCATGGACTGAAATCCAGAGGCGCAAGGTGTGCAGACAGACTCAGAAACAGATGGTAAGATGAGGAAGAAAGACTTGATTTTGGATGTTGCTTTATAAATTTAGCAAACTAGACCCAACATCAAAATACCGATCATTCCTAGCCAGCCAGGATTTCATGATTCCACACTTCCTCATGTGGTCCTACTCCTTTCTGCAGTGATCTCATTTTGGAGATGGACTTTGATCCTGATCAGATACAGGGAATAGATGCTGACTTGGCAGTGCACTCCTCGCCTGTCAGAATAAGAATCAGGGCTCCATGTTTGCTTTAAATTTACCTGTGTTCTGGGTTATTAAATGCCGAGTCCGTGCCTTGGCTACTCATCTTGCCTTTATTCTATCTTTTTGTGATAAGGTGATAGAGAACAGTGGACAGTGGTGAGTTACGATGTTGGTGATCGGGTTTTTCCTACATTTTTTCCTCTCTTTTTTAGTTTATTCTTATGTTCTCAGTTGTTCAAAAGAGTTATAAACTTGTAGCACTTGAAGAGACTTGTAAAACTTTTGTTTTTTTTTCTTTTTTCTTCTAATTGTACAACTTTTCATGTCTATTGGACTGCTTCATGGACAGGTGGCTAACTTTCCAGAAAGGCAGCAGGGTGTGAGATGTTGCTAGTTTTGGAGGCAGGAGATCTAGATTTGAGTCTTGACATTGCAATTTACTGTTATATGTTCTAATTCCCTCTGATCCTTGGCTATCTAAAATATGAAATGGGGCTAATAAAGCATTCAGTTCAGGCTGAAGATAGACTGGTGTAGTAGTCTGGTTTTGGCTGCTATGACAAAGTATCTGAAGCTCAGTACTTTATAAAGGAAAAGGGTTTATTTAGATGAAAGTCCAAGATTTGTCAGTGCCATCAATTCGCCCATATCTTTGTTTCCCCAGTCTTCACTTTGAAGTGTATTTCCCTCCTTTCTTCATCTCAACAACTTTCAACATTCCTCAAGACCCAGAGGAGGAATCACTTCTTCCAGGAACTTCCCTGAGTTCTGTGGAATTAAAAAAAAAAAAGCACCTACATGTTGAGCACTTAACTGAGTACCAAGAAAATGTGATGAGCTTTTTGTACTTTGTGTCATGTAATACTTCAAAAATCCTGAGGAAATGAGCCTTTAAGAGGTGGGGTGGCTTGCTCAAGGCCTGCCTTAGCAACCAGGATACGCTAGATCTTGCCTAACACAAAGCTGATGATCTCTAGTCACTATGATGCGTGGCCTTCCCACCTCATACCTTGAAGTCTGCTCTCATTGTATGAGACTTTATATGCAACTCATTAGCTCATATGTTGGGTTCTTCCAACAGATGTCAATGCTTCCGAGACAAGAGTTCTTTGTACACAGTCCTCAGCTCATGCCCATTATGGAATATTCGGTCGGTAAAAGCTAACAGTGTGTAGACTGACTGATATGTGTGAAACTTAGTTTTAGATCTCCGTAGTAGAAGACATGGGTCTAGGGAAGGTCCCCATCCAGTTGGGAATAGAGAAGTATTAATAAGCAAAGTAACTTTTGGGGGAAAAGAAAGTCTTTTTCAAAAAACAGTGCTAGAATAACATATGGAAAACAACAACAAATCTAACTCTTCATCTCACACCATACACGAAAACTAATCTGAGATGTGTGATAGCCCTGAATATGAAATCTGCAAACATAAAATTTCTAGAATAAAACTTAGGACAAGAAAACTTTTGTAACTACATTTTAGACAAAGATTTTTTAGGGCTGGCGGGGCGGGGGGCATCAAGTAGAAAAGGAAGGGATTGGATTTAATAAAAAATTAAACATTTGTACACATCAAAAGACTTAAGAAAATGAAAAGACAAACTACACCTGGATGAATATCCCAAAGTACATGTCAATAAAGGATTTTTATTTAGATACTATTAAAGAACTGCAATTCAATAATAAAACGACAAGCAATCCAATTAAAGAAAATAACAAAAGACTTGACTTGACATTTCATAAAAGAAGATATGTAAAAAGCCAGTAAGTACATGAAAGGTGCTAAACTTAATTGAATGATGGCAAATTAAACCACAATAAAACACTACTGCATGCCTATGAGAGTGACTAAAATTAATAGACATAGTACTGAAGGTTAGCAAAGATGTGGAGCAACTGGAACTCTCCAACATTACTACCACAGCTATTTTGGAAATTTTTGTCAGTTTCTTATAAACACTTTCCTGTACTCATACAGAAATTCTACTTCTAGGTATTGATTCAAGGTAAATGATAACAAAAGTTTATAAAACTACTTGTTTATAGCAGCTTTGTTTTACAATAGCCCCAAACTAAAAACAACCCAAGATGTAAATTACACGGGAGGATAAACAAATCATGGTATTTATACAATGTATTTATACAATGTATTTATACAGCTCTAGAAAGAACAAACTACTGATACATGCAAGAACATGACTGAATCTCAAAACATGTTGAGTACAAGAAGCCAGTCCCAAACTCTATGACTTTATATAGAAATCTGGAATTGGCCAGACTAAACTGTAGAAAGAAATCAGGATAATGGTTGCTTTTGGTGTGGGTCTGGACTGGGAAGGGAATAAGGAAACTTTCTGGAGTGATATACCTGTTTTGTCTTTTGATTGTGTTGGTAGTTACACAGGTATATTTAATTTTCAAAACTCATAGAATTTTGACCTTAAAATCCATTTTTAAAAGTTGGGGGGCTGGGGATTTAGCTCAGTGGTTAGAGTGCTTGCCTAGCAAGTCCAAGGCCCTGCGTTCGATCCCTAGTTCCCCCCCGCCCAAAAAAAAGAAAAAAAAGCTAATTAGTTATAAGGAAGAAATAAAACCACTGTGCTTTGCTCAGACAACACTTGAAATACTATTTTCAGTTTTGAATACATTTTTAAAACAACAGTAAACCTCATTTGGATCAGGGTTACCAGGATGAAGCATCTGGAGCCCAAGAGGTGGGACAAAGGCAAGGAACTGGGAAGTCCACGCTGGAGGGAGGAGGGGTGTTGTCCTGTTCAGTCCCCGGGAGGGCAGCTGTGCTACAGAAAGTCTGTATTTATTCACTGAGTCTCTAAAGGCCAAACCCAGAGCAGCAGGTGAAAGTAACACAGAGGAAGATTTTCCTGGACACCAGAAGGCAAGACTACAGAGCAAGGCAGTGCCTGGAGAGTCCTTCAGGAGGCTGCAGCCAGAGCCTGGAGAGGTGCCGAGGCCTGGACCACACTGCTATGAAGACGGAGAGGACTTTCTTAAGGGGAGAGTAGATGTGAGAAATTTCAGGAAATAGAGTTGACATGGATTATGTACATGAGTGTGTGTGTGTGTGTGTGTGTGTGTGTGTGTGTGTGTGTGTGTGTGTGTTTGGGAGAGACAAATGAGAGTAATAAAGAGAGCAGCTCTCACATTTTGGCTAAGCACTATCAGTGTGGGTCATAAAATCATATGACTCACTCAGGGTTTCAAAACTATTACATCTTAAAATTGAGTTGCCTCTGGCTAAGCGACCGAAGTGGATTTTAAAGAATAGGTGACTGAGTCACTGACACAAGAACCAAGTCAAACCACCCACCTGTCCAACCTTTCAGGGCCAGTGGATACACTCTGCCAATCGGTCCTCATTGTTTCCTGCACTTACACCCATCTGATATTTTCTTCCTTTCATATTTTGTATTGTCTGTCTCTGCTCACTGCGACATGAGCTTCTGGAGAGAAGGATTCTGTGGTTTCGTTCACTCTCTGTGCCCCAGCTCCAGGAATATGGCCGAGCACAAGCAGGTGCTCAGTGAGTACTGAGGACTGAGTGGAGGGTTGAGGTAACACAGTAGTTAGGAAGAGGAACTGCAGTCTGTCTCTTTCCCACATGCCTTTATTAGCCCCTGCAAACCATCACTTCCTTTCTGTCTATAAATTTACCTATTCCGGATGTTTCCTATAAATAGGATCATACAATATGTGACCTTTGGTATCTGGCTTCTTTCATCCGTGTTGTAGCATGTATCTGGATGTCATTCCTTTTGAAGGCTGAATAATATTCCTTTATATCTATACATTCATCAATTAATTGGCATTGGGATTGTTTCTGCCTTTTGGTTGTGTGAATTTTGCTGCTGTGAACATTTGTGTACAGGTGTGTGTTTAATTCTTTGAGGTATACCGCTAGGAGTAGAATTGCTAACTATCCTCTTTTCATGTCTGCTTTTTTATTGGTTGACTATTTGAGCCCAAGTAACTATAAGTTGGCTCACAGAGAAAATCAGTAACCTCTTTTAAAGGTCTGTGAATGGATTTGAGGCTACTTCCTAAATACATACCACTTGGCAATGCTAAAGAAGTGGGCATCACAAGGAGATGGGTGAGAGAGCTGCCCTAAGCCCACCCTTAATGTCCTTCTGTACAATAAGGCTCTTCGCCTCCGAGGGATTGAGCTGAGGCTGAGCACCGCATGTGTGTGTGAGTGAGTGGGTGTATGTGTAAGTATGTGGGTGCATGTGTGTGTGTGTGTGTGTATAAAATCACTAGTGCCCTTTGTATCAGTGGGTTCTACACCTGTAGACTCAACTGACTACAGATCGAAAATATTCAGAAAACAAAATGTGCCCCTCCTGAACATGTGAAGACTTTTTTCCTAGTCTTTATTCCCTAAACAATAGTGTAGCAGCTATTTACCTAATACTTGTACTCTATGAGGTATTATAAGTAATCTACAGATGATTTAAAATATATGAAAAAAAGAAAAAAGAAAAGAAAATATATGGGAGGAGGCGCATGGGTTACATGCAAACACCACGCTATTTTCTATAAGCCACTTGAGCATCCCTTATAGAAAATGTGTGGGGGTCCCAGAATCAGTTCTCTGTGAGTGCCTAAGGATAAGTAGACATAGATTTAAGGGCATCTGGGAAACTGTTTTCAAAAGGCAAGCAAGTAGTGTCCATGTGCCTTTATTTTCGTATCCCTCCTAGGAAGTCTTTCAGTTGTGCCATTGATTTATTTACATTAGGTACCATGTAAGCGTAAGCTAGAATGATTTATTTTTAAATAGAGGAAAAATAAAAAGTATTTGACACTAACCAAATGTAAGGTCAATTCCCCGAGCTAAACATGCTCCCTACACTGTGACAGTTTGGGCTGGAGGTGAAGGCTTTCTACTCTCCACTACGTGGGCGCCCTGCAGATTGGATTTGGAAACACTTCACTGTGGCAGTTTTAAGACATTAAGTCACCGCTGGCTTTGATTAGCACCCATTCTAATAAATAGATGCTATTTTAAACAGCAAATATTTCAGAGTTCCTTTCAGCAGCTGCTTTATTTTGGGAAAGTTAAGCATGTGAGCCTATATGTTAGTGGGGAGGAAGCCGTGGTCGAGATTGAGGCAAGAGATACTCGTGTAAGTGAAGTGCACAGAGACTCACCTGTTGAAAATATGTGTGGGTCTCACGTCTGCTTCTCTCCCGCCTCAGCCTGGGAATTCAGTTCTGTGTGTCACACTGAGCGCGTGCAGCGTGTCTGGGAGAGTGAGGTCTCGGGGCCCCCTCGCATTTTCCACAGTGGAGGTCACTGCCAACGGGCGATTACACAGAGATGGGGTGGTGGAGAATATTCCTGTCTGTAAATCTTGGAGGGAGCCTTACACAGACCTTGCTTTAATTATTTTCTTCCAGAATCCCAAGGTCGACAAGAACAACTCTTTGGGAGCCGACATGCTATTTTGACTCTGAACTCCCCTCTTCATCAATCTTACAAAGTGTTTTACCTGGTGATGGTTTTCATAAGAAAGCTGAATTTACATCTTGGGGGTTCATGCGTATTTTAGTAATGCCTGCAGAAGGAAAACTGTAAGGAGGCAGCTAGAATTTTAGCGTCTAAAATTTTTTCTTAAATTACTAAGCATTCTTAAGAAAACTCCAAGGTTTAAGTTCTATAGTTCCAAACAAAACTGCTCTCATCTCCACAGATTGTTTCTTTAGTACTTAATAGTTTATAAAATGCCTTCATTTACCTGGCATTGCAGTGTCATCCTCCCCCAGCCATTTTACACATGACAGAGTTGAGGATTGGGAAGAAATAGAGCATGGTCAACCGCATGGACTCTAAAGTAAATACACTAGGATCGATCCCTGGTTCTTCCCTCATCAAGTTACTTGATCTCTTTGCTCAGTTTCCACATCTGTAAAATGGAACTCATGAAACCTTAGGAACTAGGTCTTACAGTTGCCGAGAGGATTAAGTTAGTGCCGTGTGTGTTTAATCGAAGAACGTGAAAAAGGCATTCTGCTCTGTCTCTCATGACTGGTTTCGAGTCTCTGGCTCTAGTCTGGGACAAGGCTCTGTGCACTAATGTCCATTAAAGGGAGGCTACAAAGCCGAGAGCATCTGACCACCCACCCTTGTGGGCCATTTAATTAGAAATTTCTCATAAAACCCAGTTTTCTCTTTGTGAATATGGTGATAAGAATTGTCTCAATCTCACAGGGATCTCAGGAGGTTAAAGTGAAGTTATAAGCACCAGGCCTGGCACATGATACTTAGTGCATGTTTCAGCAACTATTATTACTACTCACGTAGTATTTCATGTCTATTATTATTTTTACTCTCTCTTATCCTTTCAAATCTATGCTAACTTCTTTGGCTTTCAATCCTCGCCGAAGGAAGAAAAGAAAAAACAATTGGTCACTGCGTTTTGTAAGAATCTCTAAGACTGCTGTTCAACTGTATCAATTTATGTTTCCCTCCAGTCTCAGACACTGAGACTTACTTGTGTTGTGAATATCGTGATCTATTTCCTGGAGAGAAAACACCCTGGAGCTGCAGCCCCAGCCCAGCACTAACTTACCGTGTGACCTCAGGCAAATTCCTTGACCTTTCTATACCTCAGTTTCTTTCTCTGTTAAACAAGAGAAGTGAACTTGTTTAATGTTTAGATTACGTATTTCAAATCTCTCCATTGGGGGGTGTGTGTGTGTGTGTGTGTGTACTATAAACTACATGTATAGTATCATCTCTTATAATAACCATTTACATTATGTAAAATCACTTTGTAATGAGTTCAGTCAAACTTTTTTTTAAAGCTTTCCTGTAAGATAATGCACAGAGTTTGCAGGGAGTTAAGAGCAAAGACAGACTGGGCAGTGCAGCCCTGGGTTTGTCACAGGCGTTGTCCTTGCCCAGTCATCCAAGCCCACTACTGAGGGACTCCTGACCTTGGGAGATTGCTCCGGGGGCGGGGCCTAGGGTGTCCCAGTATCTAGGGAGGGACGAGCACCTTCAAACCTCCTGGAGGATTCTTGGATTCCTGCCAGCCTCGGCCAGACCCGCGGCCTGGAGGGCCCACATGCAGAGAGAAATGGTGGAGACCCCCAGGCCACTGTCACATGCAGGCTCAGAGTCTGGGACTTTGGTGCCTGGACCTTCCTGCTGCACATTAGGGAAGAAGCAGCACCACCAGCATTCCCCTCCTGCTGAGCTGACCTCTCCTAACAAGCGCCTCTCTTCTGTGGGCTGAGACTCTCCCAGAAACCAGGCCCAATCCTGCCTCCCAGCCTGCAGGGCCCATGGGCAGCTCGAGGGGGGCAGCACAGAGGCTGGGGCGCGGCTGGGCTCTCCCCCTGCTTCCCAGACCCTTCTGGCTGGAAGGGCACAGGGCCAGAGCGGGGCAGGTGAGAGGATCCACCAGTGTAGCCTGCAGAGAGGAACCAGAGTGTGTGTGATGCTGATGGTGCCTCTGCAGAGCTCCTAATTCAGACAATTAGGAGTAAAGTTCATGCCACTATCCTGACAGCTCTCTTCATTTACTAAATGGGACGTGACACTAACAGTGCAGATGATACAGCATTTACTAAGCGCGGAACTAAACACAATACCAACAGCATCCTTAGGATAGTAATGTCGCACTTTATAAAAATGCTCACCAGGGCTCAGAGAAGTTCGGTGATTTGCCCAGGGTCACACAGCGGTGAGTGCCGGGGGTAGAATAGGAATCCAGGCGGTCTGCACAAGCTCATTCTTGTTCATATGCTGCAGCTGCCTCTGGTTAGATATTGTGCTTGTCCACCCTGTATGATGTACTCTTTGTTACAGAGAATTTTAAACAGTGAAAACCAGAAGGCAAATAAACTAAAATGCGTGGGAAAGTTAGGCTGGAACATCACTGAGTGCTGTGAATGGAATACAAGTAAGACCATGAGCATGATGGCTGTAGCAGAGGCCGGGCGGGGGAAGGAGGACACTGGGACGGATTCCCAGGGAGCCCCTCACCCCCATGAGCCCGAGCCCTGGGGCATGGAGACCCCGGCCTGTGCCCTCAGACTGGATGCCAACACACTTGTGATCTTTCCTGAATCATCGTCCCGTTGCACTAGGGAGAAGACATCTACAAGAAATCACAAGATAGACTCTCCCTGTGCCACCCCAGGGAAAGTGAGAATCCGTGCAGAGAACAGAGTTGGGGCCAGGTAGATGCCCCTCCTGTGCACCTGAGAGACCTAAGGAGAGTCACACCACCTTCGTGTACCTGTTTTTGCACACCTTGTGGGGGCAGTGACACTTGTCTCAGGGGGACAGTTCGCGCACTGATGTTTAGGTGAAAGAATTGGGTATAACAGATGGTCCCAGCGTATGATTGTTCAACTTACAGTGCTTCGACTTTATGATGGTGGGAAAGCGTACCCATTCCACCACTGTTTCTCACTTTCAGTACAGAGCTCAACAAACATTCGACACTGTATTATAAAATAGGTTTCGCGTCTGAAGATGTTGTCCGACTGTAAGTTCTGTCAGTGTTCTGAGGATGTTTAAGGGAGGCCTAGCTAAGCTATGAGGTTGAGGAAGTTAGATTATCAAATGCACTTTTTTACTTAGAATATTTTCCACTTAACAACTGATGTGTCAGAAGTAGGCCCTGGTTAAGGAGCACCTGAAATGTGTTTAGCATGCGCCAACCTATAGCAGACCATAAACAAGTCACAGCATTTGCTGTTGGCCACGGAGGGGATCCTCAGGCTGGAAACAGGTGGGGAGTGAGTTTTTCATTGGGAAGGGCAGGAGCAAGGGCAGGACTGATGTGATGCTGGGGAGGTGGAGGAACTTGTGTGGTCTCCCCTCCAGCCTTCCTTCCCCAAGTCCGATGTGCCGTGACAGAAGAGGTCATGAATCACGTGGAGCCAGAAGACACAGCCAGCTGGAGGGGAAGATTTAGAATCTTGTATGAATTAGTCTCTTTTTACTTGTGTCTATTTTTCGGTAACATTTCTATTTTTCGGAAAATTCAAAGTAAAACACAAATACACACATTTTGGGGCTGCACGCAGTATGCACAATCTGGACGTGTAGCTATCCTGAGTATGGCAGGTACCTGCGCGCTTTGCTCAATTCAAAGCCAGACCTGAGGCTGTTTTAGAACATGCACTTACTGTCAGAAGATCCTGTTTTGGAGCAGCGTGCTGTTTGCCACCGAAGCACAGACTTTGCCTATGAGCCTTTGGTCAGCGAAGCAGAGAAAAGATAATGTGGGTTGTCAAACAAGGAATGGGTCCTCTAATTAGAGGAAAGAGCATTTTCAGAATGGCTTTGCCAGTCAGCAGACCCCATGTGCTCCGTCAAAGTGTTCTGTAATCTTTGTTGGTTTCCGATCTTCCCTGGCCAGAGGATGTGCTGGTCACACGGCCTCCCAGGAGTGGATGCAGGCACGCTGCCACCAGCTCTTGTTTTCCTGGACAGAAATGTTGATATCTGAAAATGCCCCCGCTCAGCAAGCATGCTTCTGGCTGCTGGCAACTCAACCTAAAGGGCAAACTTGTCCTCTAGGACCCAGCGAAAGGAAAGGCAGCTTTGCAAGCCACTGACAGCAAAAATGCTGAATGGTGTGACTCACACGTTTGCAGCCCACCCGGCCTCATCCATTACTGCTGGTAGGATGGAGTGTGGGTCGAAGCCTCTGAGTAGAACAACCAGACTTACTAGGAAATGTTTCCTTCATGCCATTTCCTGTGTCTCATCTCAGAGAAGAAAATTAAACCCAGCCCTTGTGACCTTCATTTTCTTTTCCTTACAATGTCTGTATCAAAGCTATTGTCTGCCTGCTATCAATTTAGGAGTTTAAATTTAAGAGGCTTTACTGAGACTCAGTGAGGAGTGATGTGATAGTCACATGGTCACGTGGCCTGATTGATTAAATTACCCCCGGAAATCTCCCACAGGCACCGGAAGGAGTCTGCCCACCTCACAGTGCAGCGCAAGTCACTCTGAGTCATGGACCTCCCGACCTCTTAGAACTCCTCCATATCAGATCACACCACCTGACTAACCGGAAAGGCATTTCCCCGAGTGCCTGGGCTTCTCTCACCAGAAATTATATCCATCTCCAATCATCCCAGACAAAGAAATGCAGTCAGGTGTGGATAATCTAAAGTAGTAAATCGTTTAAAAACATATGTGCCCTGTGCTTTCAAACATGGAATGCTTTTTTTTTTTTTTTCCAAAGGGGGCAAGAGTAGGGAAAAGAGTTCCTAAAGTATGCTTGCTTGCCTTTCCAATATTAAAAATATTTTAGGATGGGCCTTCAAGGCAATTCAAGCGGCCACAGGAGAAGAGGATGAAAGCTGGAAATCTCCAGGAATTACAATGAAATAAATCCTTCAGTAGTGGGTGTGGGTGTCTCGTTTTTCTTCTCCACCATCCTCCTGTCTGTATGGTAGCAGGGCCTCTTCCCCCTGGGGACTACTCATTGCACAGCGGTCAGGGCCCTCTCCCGTTCCAGCTGGCACCCGAGTGGTTCAGAGTTGGGTACATTGTAGGGCAGTTTCTGCTGGCAGGGCTAGTGAGCCACGCCTGTCAGGGCAAACAGTACACAGGACACAACCCTCCAGGAAGTTGGATAGTTGGCGTGCAGCTCCAGGAGAGGTCAGCCTCTCAAGCCAGTGCTATAAAGGGAGAGAGTTCCGCAGATGCAAGAAAAAGTGAGAGGGTCAGTGCGGCAGCAGTGGAGTGCACAAGGGAGAGAATGGACAATAGGAGGTCATGGTGCTGGCACAGGCCTGTCCCACAGGTAAAGGACAAGGTTTCAGGGAGAGCGGGCGCAGGAACACAGCAGGGGTCAGGGAAGGAGAGCATGGCACAGCCCAGGAGCGAGACAAAGCCTGGGTGGTAGGAGTGCACATGGAGGCTGGGTCTGAAGTAAGTTTTTGTGATGCAGTTGACAGGACAGGCTGATGAGTTAGCTGGTGGTGGCAGGAGGGAAGGGGAAGGGTGTTGCAACCAAAGAGTTAAAATTCTCAGCACCTAGACTTCTTTGATAACACATTTATGATCAGCATGTACTAGACAATCATGAAGCACTGCACTAATAAGGACTAAAAACAGCACCAGATAAAAGTAAATACAAAAACCAGCCTTTCCTCCCCTGAGCTAATGTTCTCTTTCCCAAAAAGGTTACAACAAACAGATACCCTTATCTAAATCTAAAGAGCCATTTTTTCTGAGGCCTAAGCCAGTGAGGGTTGACAATTCGCAACTTTGATGTACACCTTTAGTTACAAAACAGATGTTCCTGAAAGATCAACAGACGATAGGACACAGGACGCCCCGGAAGATGTATTTCTAAGATACTTACATTTGCCAACTCAGACCCTTTCCCATGCCTTCATTTGCTTATAAATCCCAATGTCTCACCCTGACCAGCCTTTCCTCTCTTGGAAATCGCCTGCTGTCCCTCTTGACAGTGTGCTCAGTGACCTAAATAAACTCTTGTCTTCCCTCTACTCCTTGTCTATTGGCAAATTCTTTTACCATCTCTGTCACCAGCCTTCTGTACACTGACTGGCATAGCAAAGGGGTTGCAAAGGAAAGAAGGATCAAAGAGTGGTCCTGTAGAGGCAAGACTGGGGCAGGGCTGGGTAGCAAGAGGTGAGCCTTGCTGTGGCCACATGCAGCGTGGAATGGCCATTTGACACCCAAGGATGTAGATACGTCAGTGTGGAGCTCCCAGAGAAGGTCAGGGCTGGTGCTGCAGACTGGGCATCCTCAGCTTCCAGATGGCACCTGAAGTCCTAGAACTGGATGGAATCACTTTGAGGAAGGATGAGGAACACAGAAAGAAGGCCCCACTCTGAAGGAGGAGCCATGAGAGGCAGCTGAGAAGGGGAGGTCAAGGAGGAAGGGACAGGTCAAAACACTGTCTGGAGAAGAGGGCATTTCCAGAAGGAGGAGCAGTGGCCCCAAGGACCCCCACACGATCATCCCAGAGAGGTGGCCGCTGGCTTTGACTACCTGCAGCTCATTGGTGACCTGGACAGAGTCAAAAGTAGCAGGGGAAGGTTTGAGGCAAAAACCAACCAGAAAGGGCGGAGAAACACAATGAGACAAGAAGATTGACATAGACTCCAGTCAACTCTCCCCAAAATGTTATATTATCTTCGTTAATCACATAATTATGACGTGAGGGAGGCATGGTTTTCACCCCACTGAAAGATAAGAAAATGGAGGCTTAGGGCCACGAGGTGAGTAAAGGCTGGAGGTAGCTTTTGACTTGGAGTTTGAGCCTTTAACCAACATTCTTCTCCACTCCCACCACTTTCTAACCCTATGGCTGCTGGGGAAAGACTAGCCAAATACGGACATTGCTAGAAGAAGCTTTAAAAAAAATCAAGTTAAAATCAAGTTAAGGACCATTTCTCTTCGGAACAGTACACAGGGCTATTTAGAGGCGCGTCCCTCTGACCCCACTCCTCTGTGGGATGACGTCCCCGTGCCACTGCAGGTGGAGACTGTGCAATGCTTCTTCAGTCTTTCCTTCAGGAATTCCAAAGTCAGCCTACTTGTCATCTCCTTATCTTAAACAAACTGCCCCCAGAGTTTTAGAAGAACAACAGCGACATTCCAGAGGGTTAGATTTTGCCTGCGGAATTCAGACATCCCAAGAAAGGCCTCGGAACGCCTGGCAGGGCGAATGCTCTATGCACAGCACAGACTGGAGAGCTCAGAGGCAAGAGGGCCAGCCAGAGAGGTGCCCGAGAGCACGAGGTGTGGGCCAGCGGCAGAACGCCACTCTACATGCTGTTCCAGGGGAGCTGCTATTCGCTTACTCTTTTTCTGTATAAACTGCTTCTCAGAAAACATGAGATTTATTCTTTTTTATTAATACATGTTTGCAGCACATGCATTTTACGATCATCTTGGGGAGTTGGTAATGTACATGGTACAACTTGTTTCTTTTTTAATCCCCTTCTCTTCCCCTCCCTCCCTCCTCCTCTAGCTCCCCTTTCCCCCTTTTCATTCTTGTTGATATCATTAATCTTAGTTCACGTTTATGGCATAGAATGTCCACATTCATTGAGGTTATCAGGACCTTGTACCTGGCATATCTTCACTCTGGCTATGTCCCTGTCCCCTCTCCCCACCCCTTGCTCTTGGTCTCCTGGACCCCTTCCCATCTGCAAGAGACATATATTCTTTTGTAAAAAAAAAATGAGCTCAATAACCATGTCAGAGAAGTCTCCTCTCCTTAAGCTGAGGTTTCTCAAACATAAAATGAGCCACACAATTGGTCTCTGTTTTTCCCCTTAGTGTGGTCACCTTGCTCAAAGCCCAAGTTTGCATGAAACGCCAATAAACTGATGTCAGTCTGAGCAGTAGAGGCCCTCCTCGCCTAAATTAAGGGCTGCCTTGGAAGCTTTGATAAGTCTATGTCCACAATCCAGGGCTCGTCCCTGAATAAAAAGCAAGGGCCACGTGCAGCGAGTGCAGCTGTAGCTACAAACACGGCGGCCTCAGCTTGGCAGGGAAGCCGACTACTTCTGCGCACAGTGATGGTGGAAGCCAGTACGGCCCAGGTGGTGAGGCCCACAGCTAAGCTTAGAGGAAGGAGGTGACTGCAGAAGATGCGAGGTCAGCTGATGGGAGAAACAAGAGTGTTCCCAGTTCTCCTGGGGAGGCTCAGCACTCCCTGACCTCCACCTGAAAGCCCAGAGAAGAACTTTGGGGAGCCCTAAGCCATCAGCAGGCAAGTTACCAGAATGAGAAGGCAGAACCTCCCCCTCCCCATTTTTACAAGTAGGTGATTAAGGAGCCAGCAAGGCCCAGATCGAGACTCACAGAGGACAAAGTGGGGGTTTCTTCTGGAGAGGAAGCCGGGCGGGGGGTAGCATCCCGGGAGCACCTCTTTTTGCAGAGAGAAGGAGTTTGACAAAGTACAGGAGACCACCTGAGCTAGAGAGAGGGCCAGCCACTTTCCTGCCTCCGGCCCACGCTGAGACCTAACTGGTGCTTTGGACTTTGAGTAGAGTCCCTGCGCCGTGGTTCCACCCTTGCATCCTGGAAGACCCCCCACTGGCTGTGCAGGAAGGCACGTGCTTTGCCTGCACACTGTCTTTGGGAGGCCACCAAAGGAGATGGTGCTGTGTGAGCATGGCTCTGCCCTCCCCATCGTATGGGATCCTGGGCACCTGCTGATCAGATGTAGGGGCGAGGACGGTGGCAGACACTGTGCACTAAAAGGAGGGGCCTTGCCCCTCTGCAGTGAGCTCAGAGAAACACCAGCTGAAGTGTTAGGTGGGCAGCCTTGAGCCTCTGCTTGGCGGCCAGGGAATTAGAATGCTTACAGGCAGCAAGCCGGGGCGTACAGTTGCCACAGTGGCAAGGAACATAGACAGCGAGGGAAGCACAGGCTCCAGAACCAGGCTGCCAGGGGGAGTCCTAACTCAGTCACCTGCAGCTCCGTGACCTTGGACAATTTCCTGGGCCTGTGAGAAAGGCAGGGAACTGCGCCACAAAGTCGCTGAGAATTAAATGAGTTCAAACTGTGTGGCTGCTTCCCCTACCTTTGAAGGACTCTCCTGGCGATGCTGTTTCCAACAATATTAAAATGATGCCATCCACACCTAGTGTTAACATAAGTGGATCTAGAGTCTCTTTTTTGCTTAATAGGAGAAAATCAAGGGGTCCTGGGGTTGTTAGGGCTGACTCTGAAGTCTCACGCTCCCCACAGAGACATAGCAGCTGCTCAGTGAGAAGGGGTTTACATTCTAGTAGTTCTCAGTCCCAACACCTGCACACATTCTTCCTTCTGTATCTGTGACAGATTGGTACCAAGTCTGCGGGTGGTATAGGAAATAGTATAGAGAAAATAGAAAATAGTGTAGAGCTGGAGGAAGGGAAGGGAGAGGGGGACAGGAGAGGGAAAAGGAGGGAGGGAAAAGCACAAAACCTACACACATCCTCCCACATACTTGAAACCATCTCTAGATTATTTATAATCTCACTACAATAAAAATGCTAGGTAAATGGTTGTTATGCTCTATTTAGGGCACAGTCACAAAGAAAAGCATCCATACATGTTGAGTACAAATGCAATGTTTTCTAGAAGATCTTCCACCTCAGTCAGTCGGTTCTGCAGATGTGAAACTTGTGGATACAAAGGACTGAACACCTGGGGAGCTTTGCGAAATGTGGATGAGTTAGAAAAGTCTGCATGGGAAGAGGGCTGCCCGTCTGGATTTCTGAAATTCCCAGGTGATCAAATCTGTCCCCAAGATTGAGAACCTAGACCCAGAACAACTCAAACGTGATGACGTGACTCCTTGTTCTTCTCAGGCGGCCCTGGGCATTCGATTTTTGAAGCACCACAGGTGCTTCTAATGTGCAGCCTGGGCTGCCGGAATCATTGCTTAGACCCGGGCTTCTCTGAGTGTCCCCACAGAGCAACGGTGTCACCTGGAAAACCTACATGAAGGCCACATTCCTGGGCCCCTCCAGGGTCACTGACTCAACTGTGATCTGTGCTGTAACGCACTTGTAGCTGGCGGATGTACGAACGAAAATCTACAAATTGCAATTCTTTCTTGTCCAGGGTCTTTTTATAAATAGAAAAATAGGGCAACTCATCTCTCAGTTCCTTCGACCTCCTTTTCTAGAGCAAGTCTCACAGTTTTAATTTAAAAAAAGCATTTCTTGGTCTTATGGAAATGTAGAAGTATCACTGCGAAGGGCCTGACTTACTAGTGACAGGTAGAGAAGTGTTCGGCAGAACGCAGATTTGCTGCACACCCACAGACAAGTAAGTGACCTGGGAAAGAAAAAAGGAGGAGGGGGGAGAAGCAGAAATGCGGAGGTCCGAGGACTCTGAGTGGGTTTCTTGCTTGCACCATTTTCCAGCTCTGGGATGTCTCATCTGCCAGGCCTGTCTAAACATTTGCAGTACATCTGGCACTTTTAAGTTTTTAGTGTCAAACTAACTTTCGTGGAGCTCAGGCCAGACTCTTTTGGTAACTAGGCAACAATCCCAAAACATGTGTAACAAGAGGCCCAAGCCAAGGTGTAGAATCCTCTTTTTGGTTCCTCTTTTGCTTTATTACCTTTTGAGACTGTCGTGAGAGCTGGAGGAGGGAAGGAGATGATACAGAGAGTGACCATGGAAAAAGTTCAGGTGACACCATAAAGTCTGAAGGCCAAGGTGGCCCGGAGCCATGTCCAGGATCACTGCATCTGTAGAACAAGGCAAGGGGAGAAGCCTCTTCTGCCTTGCTTCTTTCCTACGAGACATATTTTAAGAGCACACATCACAAGAGGGGCTCCTGAGACGTAACAGACTAAGCTGTGTTACGATGCATCCCAAACCTCAAGTTTCACAAAAATCACAATTAAGCACAAAATGGTGTTGACATCTCTTTAGGAGTGCAAACATCTTTGAAAGGCCCCTCAAAGATGTTCTACAAAACAAAGTATCTCAAAAGAGACTTGGACATGAGGAGCTTGTGTTTTGATAGAGAATGTGCTTGGAAAACAGTCCTGGGCCTCTCTGATGCCTGCAGCTGCCTGCTCACTGGTGAGGAGACTGAGAGGAGAGGACAGGAGATGGAGCAAGCTCCAGGGACTCCCTGTCACCACAGGTCTCGGAGGGTCTTCACAGAGACACCCTTGTGTCCTCTGATGACGAGGAAGCAGGTAGCTGCTGAGGGATTCATTAAAATGTTAATTCAAGCAGGGCATCTTGATGAAAGCCTGTATTCTCAGCTATTCAGGAGGCTGAGGCAGGGGATCGCAAGTTCAAAGCCAATGTGGGCCACTTAACAAGATCCTGTCTCAAAATGAAAAAAAAATAAAAATAAAAAAGGGCCTGGGAAGGTGCTCAGTCCAAAGACCCTGGGTTCCAACCCCAATACTGAAAAACATAATTCAAATGCTCTTGCCTCAGAGACTCTGACTCCGTAGGCCTAAGGAAGGACCTGAGCATCCCTTTAAAGACATTTCCAGGGGAGCTGATGGTTTGAAGGCTTCCCTTTGAGAAGGATGGCTGTGTGTGAATTCTAGAAAACCAGCTCCAAAGATGTGAGAGGACAGCCCAGTGTCTTGGCATTTGTGGGTGTTTCCCATGCCCTGCTACCTTGGGTGTGAAATGAGGTGTCTACAAAGGCCATCACCATCTTCCTCACCACAAGTGTCTCTTTGGATCTAGCAGGGCCTTCTGCAGTCTCCCTAGAGCCCGGGGAAGGACAGCCTCATCCACCTACAGAAACACGGCTCCTGCTCTGCCCCTGCCAGGATACAGCCCTGAGCGAGGGCCACTCGAAAGCCATCGTAGCCATGCCCTTGGGTGTAGGAGGCCACCTGTCTCCACAGTGACCCTGATGACCCTCTGACATTGGAGCTAAGCTTTCCAGGCATCACCAGTGAGCCAGCCATGACCCAAAAATGGCAGTTGACACCAGGCCTGGTGCTGGCTCTCAGGTCCCTGGAGGCAGCTCTGCAGGAGGGGTGGGAAGTCCCTCCATCTACCTGGAGACACTGACTCAGAGTAGAAGCACCTGGAACCAAGGCAGCAAGAGCCCCCTATGGCCAGATCTGTCCCAAGGCACCTTGCTTTGCAAAGAGATGACATGGAGACAAGAGTGGGCCTAGAACATTCCTGTTGATGCCAAAAGGAGCTGTGCCGCTCCGCCTTACCAAGTAAGGAGTACTGAGGCCAGCAGCAAGTGTTAGCTGTATGCCAGTCACTTCAACCCTGTTATTTCATTCAGTTCTTGAAGTCCGCCCAGGAGAGAGCACCTGTTGTTCCACATCCTGGCCAAGAGCTGGTATTACTAGACTCTCTCACTTTTTCCAGGCTAGTGGCAGAAGACAAAAGTTGTATTGGGTATCTTTCCAGTTGCTACAGAGCTTGAGCTCTTTTTGGAGCTTTTTTCTCTTTCCTGTTTCCTTCTGCCCTGAAATACTGGTGTGTTTGTACAGTTAGGCCACCTAGCTTTTTTGATCACTGGCTTTTAGTGTTCCCTGGGTGATGGGGGAGGAAAGGGAAGGAAGAGAGGTGGGGATGTTCACGGGCTTCAGGAAGGGGCCTCTGCTCTGAGGGAGCAGCCTGGCAATGTGTCCGGGAAGCCGCTGCTGGGAAACTGGCCTGGGTGGGCAGACTGGGGCTGTAGGAAGGAGGGAGGCGCACCACAGTGTTCCCTGCCAGCGGTGTGGTTCCTTCAGCAATGCTTCATGAGCGCGTGTTGGAAGGAAGCTGGCTGGCATGGAGAGGAGGCGGACTGGCCGGAGAGGGTGTGAGAAAAGCCACAGGAGGACTCTGGTGTCACCCAGGCATGGTGCAGTCCTGCCTGTCAGATTGCTGGCCCTTCTGGGAGCACACAGAATGTCCTGCTGTCAAGGCACAGGGACCCCAGAGGCCTGGAGGACGAAGAGATGGTTATACTCCAGAAGTGTCGGGGTCACAGCAGAAATTCTATCACCCTCCACATTACCTCCTGCCCAAGCTGTCTGCCTCCTCCTCCCTTCCCAGGCTGGTCATGTCTGGGTCCCAGCAAAGAACCAGCTGAGGCACAAGCGAAGGTGCTCACCATATCTCATTTTGTCTTTAGTATATGCCCGTTTTTAAAAAATTGGGGTAGAATTCACATAATATAATATTAGTCATTTCAGATTATACAGTTCAGTAGCATTTCGAACATTCACAACACTGCAACCATCGCCACTGTTCAGTGATAAAATTTTTTCTCTCTTAAGTAGACAGTTTTTAAAGCAGTTTTAGGTTCATGGCAAAAACGAGCAGAAAATGGGATTTTTGTGTAACCCCTGCAACCCTACAGCAGCCCCAGCTGTCACTATCCCACGTGGGAGTCCATCATCAGCGAACCGACACTGATGCATCGTTATCGCCCAGAGTCTGTTGACGCATCAGGGCTCACTCTTGGTGTTGTGTAATCTGCGGGTCTGGACGTATACACAATGGCACCTTTGATACCACTGTGGTATCATGTAGGCTAATTTCACTGCCCCGAAAATCCTGTATGCCCTGCCAGTCCCCCAACCCCAGGGGATCATTGATCTTTTCACTGTCTCCATAGTTTTGCCTTCTCCAGAATGTCATAGAGGTGAAATCACTGCAGGCTGGCTTCTTTCATTTAGTAATATACTTTTAACTTTCCTCCATATCTTTTCATGACTTGATAGCTTATTTCTTTATAGCACTGCATAATAATCCATTGTCTGAGCAGTTTATCCATTGAAAGACTGAATATTCAAATAAACAATGGCCAGACAACATACAAAAAGAAAATTGTGACTCCAGCCACCTGCCCTGGAAAACAACTCAAGAAGCCAGCTTGCTGGCTGTAGTGACAGTCCAGGATGCTAAACGATAACTTCTATAATGACAGCCCAGAATTACCAGGACCCGATTAATAACTGACAGCCTCTCTGATTTTTGTTCTTGCTTCCAATTTGGAACCAACCAGAGAAAGCCAAAGATGCACCCTAACCAATCGCATTGGATGCCCATTTCTAGTTACTCCAACTACAGTTTCCCCACACCAACAGCCTCTTCTCAGGGTGCACCTGAAGTCTTCCCCGTTCCCTAGTAGGAAGCTTTTCTATTTCTCTTCCGGCCTTCAAGTGTCTGCCAAAATGCAAGTGACAGTGCTGACTATTTCACTCCATTCACCTATAGAAGGACATCTTGTTTGCTTCCAAGGTTGAGCAGTTAAAAGTAAAGCTGCTATGAATATCTTGTGCAGGTTTTCATCTGGACAAAATTTCAGTTTATTTTCATAAATAAACTGAGCATGATTGCTGGATCCTATGACTGTCAATTTGGTTTGTAAGAAACTAGCAAACTGTCTCCCGAAGTGGCTGTACATTTTGCATTTCCATTTTGTAATGAAAGAGAGTTCCTGTTGCTCCACATTGCCTCTAACATTTGATGTCGGTGTTGTGGATTTTGGTCATTCTAATAGATACGTAGTGCTGTCTCACTGTAGTTTTCATTTGTGCTTCCCTAATGATGTATGATGTTGAGCATCTTTTGTGTGTGCCTATTTGCCATCTGTATATCTTCTTCAGTGAAATATTTTTGCCTCCCATATTAACAAGTTGTTTGTTTTCTCATTGTTAAGGTTTTTCTTTTGTGTTGGTTGGGTTTTGGTTTGGTTGGTTTGGTTTGGGTTTTTTTTGAGACAGGGTCTTGCTATGTGGTCCAGGCTGGCCTTGAACTCCGTATGTATCCCAGACTGGTCTCAAACTCATGATCCTCCCGCTGCAGCCTCCCTTGTGCTACATTGTTGAATTCTAAGAGTTCTTTTGAATAATAATCTTTTATCAGTTATATCCTTTGCAAATATTTTCTCTCAGTCTGTGGGTTGTCTTCTCAGTCTCTTCACAGTATCTTTTGCAGAAGTTTTTGAACTTTAATAACATCTGGCTTACCATTTTTTTTTCATGTGTCTTTCAACAAAAGAGTCTATTATCACTCAAGAAATCAGAAAAAGTTCAGAAGTTTTATGACAGGAACTAGGGACAAAGATAAAATGCATTTTTAATGCACCACAATTAGTAAAAGTATTCTTCATAACGTATTTATTTTATTCATTAAACTCAGTAGAATCAGTGGGATTTGTGCTTACCAATTATTAAGGAAGGGATTGTCCTTCAACTTTTGAAAACTGGGAAACAGGAATTGGTAAATTCCAGCAGAATGTGCCCCCAATAATTCTATGAACTGCTAAAGAAATTGGGGCATCTAACTCCAAAAGACTGAAAAAATATTCTCCATATTTCTCCTCAAAAAGAAATCAGGATATGAAGCAATTTGGAAAGATTTGTCATTTCCACCATCTTCCTAGATAAAAATGCTTTACCCCATGCAACCACACTTGAGAATGGAAGCCTATTTTGGAGTAAAAATTTCCACTTCCACTTCTTACCAACAAATTGTGAAGAGTCCAAGTATTGATTAAGATACTTGAAGTGCTAGATGAAATTAATCAAGTTGACACCTTCTGCTGAAAAAGAAAGAGAGGAGTTGAAGTATAGAAATAATGTAACTTCATATGTGAGGTGGCTTTTCTGTTAGACCAGCGATGTTTTGGAGTGGTTAGTAGTAGAGCTGTGTGTTAGTCCACATAAAAATGTAAAATCTAGAACTCAGAATATCATTGAACTCCCTAAAATTATCTGTAGGGTTTTGCTGGGTATTTGTGTGTATGCATTTTTCTAAGGACAAAGCTATCTTAGGTCAGGTCCTCCAAGGACAGCCTAAAACACACATTAGATGCAAAAGGAGTCATTTCAGGAGAAAGGGTAAAGGAAAGAAGACTAAGGAAACAAGCCAAGACAGGATCGGTCTCAGGTGATTCCTTCAGGCGCTTTGGATTTGGAATTACACTGTAGTTTGCCTTGGTCGTGTTCCCCTCATTAATACACAAATACCCAACACCACACTCTGTTTTTATTCTTTCGATTTTTATTTTTTTTTATCAGTACACGTTTGCAGTATATAATGATGACATTCCTTGTGGAGAGTTGGTAGTGGCCATAAGACATTTAATTCTTTTTTCATCCCCTTCTTCTCCCCTTCCTCCCTCCTCTCTCCATCTCTTGGTCCCCTTCTTTTTGCAAAAGATCTGTCTCCCTATTTCCTAATATCTACCTTTTATTTTGTTCCTTGGTTTATATTTGGGGCTTCTCATATAAGAGAGACCATGTGATATTTAAGCTTGTGTGTCTGATTTATTTCACAGTACATCCATTTTCCTATAAATGGTTCAGGTTTATCCTTCTTTATGGCAGAGAAGTACTCCCTTGTGTATAGATATGACAGTTTCATTATGCTTCATCTGTTGGTGGACATATAGGCCACTTCCAAGACTTAACTATTATCAGTTGTGCTGCTATAAACATGGGTGTGCATAGGTCACTGGAATATGATGTCTTTAACTCTTTCAGGAAGATACTTTGAAAAGGGATAGCTGGGTCAAATGGAATTTCTAATTTCAATTTTTTGAAGAACCTCCAAACTGATTTCCGTAAAAGTTGTACTTGTTTACATTCCCACTATAGGAAGATTCCTTTCTCCCCTTGCAGCCTTGTCAACATTTGTTATTATTTGATTTCTTGATGGTAGCCATTCTTTCTGGCATAAGACGGATTCTCAGTGTTGTTTTAAGTTGCATTTCTCTAGTGGCCAGTGATGTTTAATGTTTCTTCATGATCTTATTAGCTGTTTGTACTTTTTCTGAGAAGTGTTATTCATTTAAATTGCCTATTTTTGATTAGGTCTTTTATTTGGGAGGGGATCTAATTTTGAGTTCTTTATATATTCTAGATAGCTGAGGAATATCTGGCAAAACTTTTTCCCATTCTATAGGTTGTCTTTTCACTCTGTTGTTGTTTTATTTGGTGCACAGAAACTTTTTAACTTGATATGATCCCATTTGTTGATTGTTGATGTTATTTCTTAAGCAATTGGAGTCCTGTTCATAAAGTTGTTGCCTATGCCTATGTTTTCAAAACTTTCACCTATTTCATCTTGCAGCAGATTGTTTCTGTTTTAACATTTAGCTCTTTATCCATTTTGATTTTAGTTTAGTACATGATGAGATATGGATCTAGAATGAATCTTCTGCATGTGGATAGCCAGTTTTCCCAGCACCATTTATTAAAGAAGCTATCTTTCCTCCAGCATATGTTTTTGGCCCCTTTGTCAAAGATGAGATGGCTGAACGTGCCTGTGGTTTTGTCTGCATCCTCTATTCTGTGCCATTGAGCCGCATCTCTGTTTTCCAACACTCACAATTTAAAGGAGAGGGTTTTTTTTTGTTGTTGTTTGTTTTTGTTTTTATTTTTCGGCTCTTGGTTTTAGTTCATGGTCAGCTGGTTCCAAGGTAGAAACAGCATGGTAAAAGGATGAAGCAGAAGAAAAAGTACTTAACCCATGACAGCCAGGAAGCAAAGAGAAAAGGGAGGAGCCAAAGATAAGAATAAACTCTTCCCAGTCACACTGCCAGTGGCCTACCTCCAACCAGGCCCCCTCTTAACAGCACATTCAGCCGTGAACTCATCAATGGATGAATCCGTTCATGACTGTAGCAGCTCCATGATCCAATCACTTTCCAAATTCATGAGACTTTGGGGAGACATTTTAGACTTAAATCATAATAGTGTTGGTCCTATTTGGAGCCCTCTGTCAGTCAAGTAGCTGGGGGTGTCGGTGATTCACCTCTTAGGTAAGGTGGCACTGGAGAAGGGGGCAGCTGTGAGCCATTAGCAGCTCATCCTCACAGCAGGCTGGTGAGTGCACTTGCCCAACAAATGGGACCTGAGCAGGGCACTCACAGCAGCCACTACAGGGGTATCACCTCTACAAGATTCTTAGAGTGTCTGTGCGTCCCAACCCAGAAAGATTAAAACTGATACACATTTGAAAATGCCATCTCTACAGATGAGAAATATTATGCATATAAAGTTGTTAGCTACAGCACTTTTTGTGATAGCTAAGGACTAGGGACAATTAAAGTGTCCTTCAATGGGGGATTTATGAAAAAAGTTATGGTATTATCCATATGATAGAAAAACCCACAACCATAAGAGGAAGGCTATACTACGTATTATTTTACAGCAATTATCAAAGTACACTGTTACAGAGAATAATTGTGCAGACCAATGCATTTGGTATGCTATCAAATGTTTTTTGGATTTTTTGTTGTTTTGTTTTGTTTTGCTTGACTCTGTGTAGAATATGTCTGAAAAGGTTCACCTGAAATTGATAACACTGACTGCTTCTAGAAAGAAGAACTGGGTGGCCACAGGAGGGGAGTCCATGGCACTCTCTTTGCTGTCTTTTTGGGTGTTATTTCATTTTAGCATTTGACTCAGAGATACTGGAAGTACTTTCTTCCTCTGGTTTCGGTAATGATGCATGTTTTGCTGAGGGTAATGAAGACGAGTGTTCTACTTATCTGCCTAGCAGTGCAAACTGATTTTCTCCTTTCCTCTTTGAGTGTTGCTTTAGCACCAAGATCACAAGAAACCAACACCACAAAAATAAGCAACTCTGCCCATTTTTGTAGTACACTCTGTTTTTTCTGTCAAGAGCTTCTTATTTAGTACCTTATCAGCCTATTTTAATTGATTAATTCACTCCCTAAGCCCGTGTGAAGTGTTTGGTACTGAATTGTGACTTAATGTTTATTTTTCTTGTTTCAGAAGCAGTGTTTAAGGGAGAAGTTCCGGGAACTTGTCAGAAATATGCTGGGATGTGCCCAGAGTACTAAGTGCAAGGCCAGGTCATTAGACAGAGAAGGATTTGCCCCAAAGATGCATTCATCAGTAGTGTATGTTCAAATGGTATTTAAAGAAATGGCTCTGACATGCACAACAACAATAGCTAACACCTCCAGAGTATTTGCCATGTGCAGGACAATGTGCACTAAGTACTTACCAAGTTTATTTATCTTAAAGATTTATCTTTTTGTCCTCAGAACAATTTTTATGGGAGGTGGACCCAGCACTTATGCTAGTCAGCTGCTTTCCTTCTCTTGCTGCGGGAGACACCCAAATCCTCCATTTTCTGCCAGGTGCATCCTAAGAGCGCTGTAAATATCCCGCCTACCCTGGCGAGCCTGCTGATGAGCTGGGTAGAGAAGAGTAGATGTGGACATTACCGTGATGATAATACTAATGCAGCAAGCTGTTGCCTGAGGAAGACACCTCCCTCGTTAGCAAGGGCAAAGGCAGGTGATTGTTTACCTGAAGCAGCCATGGAAGTGTCAGCCTGGTTTCAGTCACCAGGGTGCCATTACCTCCTCAGTTGCTGCCCTTTCTCTGTGAGGCTCTGCCCCGCAACTGACTGGTGTCTGTCACTTCAGGGCTGTCTCCAAGGCAAAATGAATCATCAGCACTAACTATATCATCCCAATTTAACCAGCCCACATGCCAGCTATGTGGCTCTCCTGGCCGCATGGCCATCAGCAGTGCCGTGAAAAGCCAGCTGGTATGCGCGGGGGTAGAAAGAGTGAGAAGCCCAAGCCAGTGCTGGCCCCTCTGCCAGAGAAACAAGGCAAAGCCAAAGAGACCAACACACAAACACACTCAGGGTGGAATCTGAGCAGCAAAGAGCAGAGAGAATTGGCCCACTTTTCCCTTCTTAATTAGTGGCTCAATTTTCCCTGCTCTTTGATATTCAGAGTCTACCAGGAGTTCATCCATCATTAACCACTCCCTAGGACAGTGGAGCAAGGAAGAAGAGTCTATCTACCGACCAGCCCTAATCCCCAGGATCAACATCTGCTCCACAAGGTTTATGGCCCCACATTCTAGAATGTTCCGCCGTGGGCACTAAGTGGGTCTCACAGCATCTCACGTCCCGGCAACTACAGGGAGGCCCTGGGAGGGGGCAGTGGGTGGAACAGGAGGTGGGACACTGGCAGGGTGCACCTGTGTGGAGACAAAATCATCCCCAAGAAGGTGGGAAAAATGCTAAGATGGAGAAATCCTGGGGCATATACAGGAACACAGAAGAGATTTAGAACTACACTGGAATCCAAGAAAACTCCCGCAGAAAGGTGCCATGTAAGCTGAATCCTGAATAATAAGGGCGAGGTGCTTGAGAAACCGTATGGGCCAGGGAGTTATAAGGATTCCAGGTGGCAGTAAAATAACAGACTCCAACCCACGTGGGGTGTGGAAGGTAAAAAGGGAGGCTTCAGTGAGTGAAAGAGAGGACTGGAGAGAGGAAGGAGGGAAGACGACAGGAGGCAGGCCACAGGGATATGTCTGTCTGTCTACCTATCATCTGTCTGTCTGTCTATCTGTGGAGCACTAACTGCATTTGGAGAGCCCTGAGGACTACCGGGTTTAAACTGGGAATGGTACCACAAAGCCTTCCATGGTACTCGGAATGCAGTCGTACCTCCGTACTCCACTGCTCTGAAACTCATTAAACTTCGTATTCGAAGCATTTTGATGTGAAAATTTTGTCCCAGTTCTCATTGTTTGTTTGGTACTTGATGTGCAAGCTAGAACGTGTCAGTGCTGATTGCCTGGTGACTTGCTATCCTTTTAACCAAAACAATTTGTTTGGTACGCTTTGTGGTATTCATCACCGCCTGCCAGCCACAAGTACCAAGGTACCACTGTACAACAAAATGACACAGACAGTTTCTACCTTCATGAACTTGTTTTCTATTGGAGACTGAGCAAGAAGAAGGTGACAATGACTCCCAGGTTTTCTGGTATGGTTTTCTAGCAGCTACTGGTATGTTTTATTGTGATAAGGAACAAAGGAGAAGAAACAGGTTTTGAAATGCATTTTGTACATGTGATATTCCGAATTTATCCCAGGGAGGGAACCTATGCTACTTGGAAAGATTCCACTGAAGTAGTGGCTGCTACATTTCTCCCAGTGTCCACTTTCTCTTTTTCATTATAATAGAAGCCTGTATGTTTAGCGAGGCTCATGGCTACCCAGGGGGAAAACCCAACAACTACATTTCTTTCCTGGAAGCTAGATGTGGTCATATGACTAAATTCTAGTCAAAAGGTCTAATCCCAACAACTGGAATATGACAGTGACCCTGGAGCAGCCTTCTATAGCGCAGAATGGAAGTCACATATTGAAGCTGGCAGAACAATGAAATGGAAAGATTCTGGCACCCTGAAAGCTTCATCAGGGAAGATTGCTCCTGCAGTGAGAAACGGGCTTCCATTTCGGTTAAGCCCTTCTTGTCAAATCTAGTTGGCTCCTGATCTGTGCTCCGCCGAGTACTAGTGATGAGAAGTCCACATGCAGAGCTCTGGGAACTGTTCCACACACGTGTTCTGGGGTCTTGCAATTAACAGGTCATGTCTATTTCCCCCAGCCAGCTTTACCCTAATCTCACGTCTCAGTATCACCTCTTAAAGGTCCCACCCAGAACCCACCTCTTAGTACTTTACAATAGAGATTAAATTTCAACCCAAATTTTGGAGGAAACATTCAAACCACAGCAGTAGGTCTGCCCTGAGTCAGCTGTCTATAGCAGCAACACGCAGAACAGAGAGCCACTGACTCCTGGTGAACGTGACCCAGAGACCATGTCCTCACATCTGAGCATCCAGGAAATGAGGAAGGAAGGGAGTGAGAAGACTGGTTTCCCTACGAGAAATTAGAAAAGTCCAAACTTCTCTGCTGCCCCCGGGAATGACAGCTCTGCTGCTTTCTCTCCTTCTCAACTTTCTGTGGAAAATAAACTTCCTCTGTTGTTTTTAATTAATTTATTTCTTTTTGGTGAGGTAAACTAAAGTGCCCAGATCATGAAGGTTTTTATGATGTGTGTTGGGAGTTATTAAGCAATAGAAGTAAAATTTTCCCATCTCAAAAGCTTGGGCATATTTCCAAGAACAGAACTTTCCACAGCAAAACATCATCTGAGTTCAAGTTACTCTAGAGGTCAAAGGAACCAGACTGTAGAAGTCAGTTGGAAGGCACCAATTAGGAGCATAACTCCATCCCACAGTGTGGGGCTGACCACCTCCAAGACCCACGCCCAGGAGCCCAGGGCCATATATGCTTGAGTCCTTGAGTCGGCAGCCTAGCAGGGAGAAATGAAAGGCCCTGCACTGTGGTTCTCGTTTTGCTTTTCATTACAGTACAGCTGAAGTTTTACTTTTGTTCAGCTCTCTTTTGCCGCAAATCACAATATTCAAAGTGTAAGCTACATAATTAATTCTAAATAGTTAGGATCTTAAATCTCTGTGCCCTGGATTTTAGCAAAGAAAAATTATATTAAGCACTTACGGAGAAAAGTCTTATGAAAACATTTATAAATTTTATTTTATTGTTTGTCCTTCTTTTTTTTCTTTTGCAAATTATGCCTTTTCTAATTCAGTTCACATTAGTCACAGCCTATCCGAGGCAGGTCACTGGTTTGATTTCCACAGTGCTGTCGTCTGGGAAGCGGCAGGGTAATTATTTCTCCTATTTTGTCACAGGAAAGTCTCATTCCAACCCGACATGTTCTCAAGCTCTGCAGCAGCCTCAATGTTTCAAAATAGATTAATTATGAAGACCTCTGCATAAATCTCTCTTCTAAATGATGTCTCATCTTCCTGTCTGATTTCGCATCTGCTCATCTGTGAAGACACTGTGAAGGCAGCACACAGAGGAAGTGCAGATGTTTGAATGTGATGTCCATTTACTATTTTTGAAAAAGTTCCAAAAGCATCAGACCCTAAACTGGTTGGCTACTCAAGTGAAGCAACCTCTTTACTAGTGACTGAGTGTCTTTGCGAGTAAGGCAGGCCCTGGAGCCAAGGCTAGAGAGCAAGAACGGGCAGCTGACAGATAGCGTGGGCCTGAGCCTCAGTCAGTAAGCAGTTATGTGTGTAGAACTTTGTATCAGGGGCTGCAGCAAATAGCCCAATACGACAGTGCCATCCCTGCAGCTGGGAACTTGCACTGGGTCTGCAAAATGACATAAGCTCATGGCCACAAAATGCCCAGAGACACCAGAAGGCAATAGCAGATGGTGCCCAGGTGTACTTGTACCTTCTAGGGGTCATCTCTGCCTCCATCCGGGCCTCAGGCAGGGATGCTGCCTCAGACTCTCCCTGCAAAGGGACCTGAGGGTCCGCTGGAATCCATGGTGTGGCTGTAGGTTTAGAGCAATGACAGGAGAGCTCTGGGCACTCATAGGTAGTTGATTGTTCCTATGAATCTCTTATCTTGCTGTCCTCAGTCTTCAAGGAGATGAGATAGATTATATAAATTTAAAATTTAATTTTGCCAGTTTTTAAACAGACACTCCCTAAATGATTAACATAACTATATGCAGAGCTGAGCAGAAAGCTGACCCAAAATTTTAAGGTAAAAAAGGAGAAAGATATAAAATGAAGGTCAAGCTTTGTTCTGCTTTTAGATACCTATTGGGCACTAGCCCAAGCGAAGAGTCACTTTGTTTTTTCTGCAAGTAAATACAGCTTTTCATTACTAGGCATTTGGGCATAAGTGAACTGTATGTTAAAATCCAAGTGGGTATTAGACAAGAAAGAGCAGAAGGAGCAATCAGACCATTATGAGAGACATCCAATTGGAATTCTAACAATTTCCATCAGAAGCTGGAAAAATCATTATAAACACAATCTTGGATTGAGCCAAGTAGGAGCTCACTGTTCATTTCTGGGAAACGGTGCTCAGTCTCATGCTTCACTCCTAAGCAAACAGTCAACGGAAACCAGAGGAGCTCACCAAGCCCAAGCTTCACAGATGAATGCTTTAGCATCTGAAATAGTATTAGTAGTGGGGTGAGAATGGCATTGCTCACTGCAGGAAAGAAGCCATTCAATAAAGCTGTTGATGAAAAATTCACTTCTCTGGAAGATTTTAAACTAAAATTTTAGTGGGAATTTTTGTTGTTTCTACTAAAAATTACCTCTAATCCCAATACCCAGACATAGCCCTGTTAATGGCGGGGGTATTTTATAGTTGAGATCATGGAATTTGACTTTTGCTTTATTATTTAACAAAATACTATAAGCATTTCCAAGGTAACTAAAAAGGCATCGTGAATGTCATTTTATTTTTTTATTTTTATTTTTTGTATTTATTTATTGTTTGTGAACATCATTTTAGTGTATGCATAATTTCCCTGTTTATCTATAAAAACTTCTTTGCTGTTGCACATCTGGTCCTTTCTGAAACTTTACTATTATGAATAGCACTAGCATAGAAGATATTGGGGAAGATGTATCATGATGCTGGCAACTCACTTTCAGATATGGAAAAATGTTACCGGTAGTAGTTGAATCTGGGTATATGAATCATACTTTTCATTCATTGTATTTTACTTTTATGTATATTAGAAATTTTTCATAATGAAACACTGTTAATAATAGTGTAGTTATGAATCCTTTTGCATGTAATTTTTAAATTTTACTACTTTAATTTTGTGTTTATTTAAGATGAATCCCTAAGATGGATCTATTGGGAGAAAGTTATGCATAGCTTTAAGAATGGGGGCTGGGGATTTAGCTCAAGTGATAGAGTGCTTGCCTTGCAAGCACAAGGTCCTGAGTTCGATCCCCAGCACCAAAAAAAAAAAAAAAAAAAAAAGAATACTAATACATATTCCCCAGTTGTCCTACAGGAAATTTGTACCAACCGTGTATGGGACTATGTGCTTCGTTCAACCTATACCATCTCTGAATGATACTGCTTTTGATTACCATTCACTACTTCGTGAGGAAAAAGGTGTCATTCAATTCTTTTGGTGACTAATAGGTTTGAGCACTTATTTCTTCTTCTCATTAGCTCTTCGTATTTTTTTCTTGAATGTAACCTTGGCTCATTTTTCCATTGAAAGCTTGAGATCTTCTGGTGTCCTTGAATGAATTTTAAAAAATTAACATTTCTTTTTCTGGGCAACACAAGGACATACTTGTATTCTTAAAGATAACATTGATATCACTTTTCCCCTTCTCTGGAGATGAACTTTTCCAAAAGCTATGTTTTCTGGTGTTTTCCTGCCCTTCTTAAGATAGCATATAAGGAATTGCACATACAAGGAATTGCACATATTTTAACTGTATAGTTTGATAATATTTCAAATTGTGTTTTAAAACCACATAAAACAAAATTTACCCTTAGCTATTTTTGACTATATACTTCAGTAGTGTTAACTATATGCTGTTGGGCAAAAGATCTCTAGAACTTTTTCATCTTGCAAAACTGAAACTCTATATCCACTGAGCAGCTCTCCACTTCTCCCACCCGCCGGTCCCTGGCAACCACAACTCTACTCTCTGTCTCTTTGCATTTGACCACTTTACATACCGCATGTAAGTGGAATCATGCACTATTCATCTTTTTGTGGCTGGCTTATTTCACTTAGCATAATATCTGAAGTTTCATCCATGCCGTAGCATGTGACAGGATTTTCTTTTTTTTTTTTTAAGGTTGCACTGTATATATATCCCACTGCATATATAGACTATATTTTCTTTATACCTTCATTCATTGATGGACTTTGGGTTGTTTCCCTCTCTTGACTACTTTGGGTAATACTGCAATGAACACGAGTGTAGAAATATCTCTTCAAAATTCTGTTTTCAGTTTTCTTGAAAAATACCCAGATATCAAAAATAAATAACTGGTTAGTGTTGGTTAAATTATTCCCTTGTGTTTACATTTTTATGACTATACAAGCATCATTTAATTTCCATTCCTGAAGAACTTTTTGTTTTTCCTGGAGTTAATGATTGTGCTATTTTGATGTCCTTAGTTTTTTATGTATTTATAATTAATTTATAGCCCAATTTACTTACCAAAAAGTCCCCCTCAATGTGGCCAAACCCATCAGGTAACCTATTCATTAGTTAAACTTCTTCCTTAGACTCTTCCTTTCACACTGTTTTCTCTGCTCTCTCTCCTGATCTGCTGCAGGACCATCTTTGGGAACTTCTCTCATGTTGATTATTCTCTCTCTCTCTCTCTCTCTCTCTCTCTCTCTCTCTCTCTGTCTCCCCCCCCCCTTTCCTGGCTCCTATATCTGAGCTTTCCTTAAGTCTAGGGATCACTGGCTACCTTGTTTAGAATAAGAGTGGAAGCTGTGTGCAGCCAGGGGGATTGCGAATGGCCAGACCGACCTGTTATGTCCCAGGGACAAAGAGTGTGAGGGGCTAGAAAGAGATAAGACTCCAAATGTGACTACTACTATGTGTACACAAGGAGCTCTGACAAAGGCGAGAGTAATCTACGCATCCTGGGCAGCCTTTTCTTCTAGAATATTTTAATAACAGTAACAATAGCTAGCACTTGCTAAGTGCCTACTATAAACAGACACTATCAAATCTCTGTTTAAAACCAAGTTTTCCTTCAGTTCTAAAATTATGCCCTTTTCTGCAATAACAGAATGTGATTACCTTGGGAAGAATGAGTCATAGATCAATAATGTCAGAAGAATCAGCACAGGTTGACAAGTGGTATTTTGAATGTTTTTCTTTCTCCTTCAATCTCTATTCATCTTTCAAAGTGAGACGAATAAAACTTCGCTGAAAGTAATGTCCTTGTCCTGGGCTTTATATATTATACATCATTTTTGTAAAAAATGTATAATACATATGTTTTCATAAATCGTATATTTGCAAAAATATCTGGCAAATATTTTTCTAGAAGGATATACAATACTGTCTATGTAACTCCTAGAAAGGGACAGTAAGTTGGAGGGGAGATTTTTAATAAGTTTTACAACTTTCTGATGGGTTTAAACTTTTAACCATGTGCCCTTATGTTTCTTCTATAATTAAAAACTAATTTAAAATAGAATACAAGTATGATCATCTCAAAATGTAATTTAATCTCATATTAGAGGAATAATAATAATGCGAGATACTCCATTAACATAATTCTCCTCAGTGCCTTTTCCACGACCAAAGCCTGAGGCTGTGGGTCCAGACCAAGGTAAGCACTTACAGAATGTTGCCCAGACTGGAGGGGGAGGGAGAGAAAAATCGTGCGGAAATATTTCAAGAGCCGATTTGAGGGAGCACCTGGGAGTGTTAATCTGCCGTCAGCTCTCCAACCCTCACTCCGGCCTGTGGGTGGCGCTCTTCCCAGGTCGGAGTTGGATGGGCCGATTCCGCTCATCCCTGTGGCCTCTCTTCCTTCGCTGTGGAGCAGCGGTCACAGCCTGGGCCAGCGCCGTGGCTAGCGACCTCCAGCTTAGCACTGGGCTGCAAAGAGAGTCGAAGATCGAACGGAAACATGGGGCAGAAATGAATCACTCTGACGGCAAAACCAATCGGTCAAGACCAAGAAGTCAAGAGCAACTAAAGTGGAGATCTCAGATGCCTCTGCGCAAGTGGAAATGCAACCAGCAAGAGCAAGCGGGCGCAGCAACGCGAGCGCTTCAGGGGCGTCTGCGTAGTGTCTTCCGTAGTAAGAGTAGCGAGCATCTACAGAGCGCCACCTAAGGACCAGGAATCGTCCTGAAGGCTTCGTGGGCGTCGCTCAACTTAATCCTCCCGGCCCCTCAATGAAGTCGACCCTCTTTGGGTTGCCGTTTTATGGATGCGAACATGGAGGCCCAGAAAGGGTGTAGTGATTTACCTAGTTCAACCGCTGGTAGGGATCAGTGATGGGATTTAAATCCCAGTAGTCTGACTGTAGAGTAAAAAGCTATGCTAAAGATAGAAATGAAACACTCACTACATCAACTACTTACTTACCTCTAATAAACATGTAATTGCAAACTGAGGTAAGAAGGCTGAAGAGAAGAACACAGCTTACAAGATACTTGACCTACACTCCTGGCTGGAGAAAAACTTACCTGGGACCCAGATACAGAGTTATCTAGATAAAAGGCTAGACAGAGGAGTCGAGCAGAGTTCTAGATACAGGAATGAGCATGTGCAAAGGTTCTGTGGAAGAAGAAAGAATTCTGAGTTTGAGGAAAGCCAATATAGCAAGAGCTAGCCACTCTTGGAGACAGCATGAGCCGGTGAAAGAACCACCTCTGGGCTTGTGGGGACCAATTAAAATTCGATAATTGCCATCACATCTAGATTTCAGATACGGAAATGCTCTGGCAGGAAGGACCAGGCTTCTGGAGATTCAGTGAGATCAGTATCCAACACTACGCTTGCCCAGGGGCTGGCACATGTTCTGTTCTTCCTAGTCTGGCTCCCTCTGCTACATCTCTGATTCCATGCTACAGACGGAAGTGAGTACTGATACCCAGAAGAGCTGGGGTGTGGTGGCCCCAGTTCCTCTGCACTCTTGGTAAAGAGGCGACTCTCCCCACTCTGGCCATCACATCTGGATGACTCACCACAGTGGAGAGGCCGACAACTAAAGTACGTTTGACCAAGTAGAGTAGCACATTGTGTTGCAGGATTTGCTGGCTTCCCCCAGGCTGGGCTTTCCAAAGCAGTTCAAATAAGAGATGAACCACGTGCCAGGGCCCATTGACCTGTGTCTGTTAAAATTGAGGTGGATGTCAGCTGTGTCCCCATCCGGCATTACCCTTTCGCACTGTGCCAGAAAGGCGCTGGAGAATGCCTGCCGCGTGGGCGGTGGGGAGCTTGCTGCCTGGCTTGCCCTCGCCTTGTTTATCTGGGTCTCTGCATGGTGGCAAGGTCTCCATCCGTCATCAGATTGCCGAGCTTGCTTGGCCCAATTTTGGAGTCTCAGCTTGTTTTTCAGTCCTGTGAGTAGAAGGTTATTCACTTAATAATCAGAGGGTATTCCAACTTGGTTATTCAAGAATGTCCTGGACCCATAAGCATTACAGGGATCAGTCCTTGACCCTCGGAAAGAAAGCCAGAAGATACTCAGAATGTTAAAGATCCAATTTAGGAACTGCAGCAAAAAGGACGAGGATGCAAGCAGCATCTTTGGAAAGTCCTTCCAAAGCGCCCTGTGAACTGCATGTTCTGTGAAGCTCACGGCTGTAACAGCAGAGCCGTTGTCTCCTTACCCCTATTGAATGCTGAACACTGAAAAATATTCAGCAGCCTCTCTTACTAATGAACTAACATGATCCAGCCCTGCCGCACCTCCTGGGACCCCAGGAGAAGAGATTCTTCCTGCTCTGGAGGGGCTCCCTGTGGAGCGATGCTGACCACCGCTTACCTGCCGCTTCTCCAAGACCCTCACGGAGGTTTGCAGAGGCGTAGTGGAAGAGAAGCAAAAGCCAGCCACTTTGGGTTGGGGGGTGGCAGAAGAAGCCTCAAAAGGCATCTCTTCTTTATACCCCTCTTCAAAGGGGCCTCACCTAAGTCTCCCACTTGAAAGAGAATTTGTTTACAAAGCTTTTTGGCTTAAAATTCCATTTCTCTGCTTCTATAGCTGTCATCCGACTGTGCATCCAAGCCAGAGAGTCGTCCACCTGAGCTTCTGACTTAGTGGTAATAGTTAACATTTACTGAGTTCCTACCAGTACCAGGAGCCAGGCTCTGCCTTACAGAAGCCCCATCTCATTCAATCTTAGAGCAACTCAAGCAGTTATTCCTATTCCCACTTTACAGATGAAACATCTGAGCCTTGGAGGAATTCATGAGTTGTCCAGTTAGAAACACAGCCTAGATCGTGAAATGCTACTGGTGGAGACTTGTATAGCATATCTAGCCCATTGCTTGGTTTTTGTAAATAAAGTTTTATTGGAACATAGCTTTGCCCATTTGTTTGCTATTGTCTATCCTGCTGTCATGCTCCAAAGTCGGAGTTAGATAGTGGTGACAATGACCATATGGCCCACGAAGCCTAAAATATTTTCTATCTGACTTTGTTCAGATAAAGTTTACTGACCTCTGTTCTTGATCACTGCACTAAACAACTTTGCTTCTAGTTAAATCAGAACCTCTCAGAAGACACAGACCACCTCTTTCATCCCTGCCACCCCTCGGCCTCTAACCTGGGAGGTGCCGTAAGTGATGGTCACACTTCAACAGACCTTAACATGCTTACTGGTTAAATGGATTTAATCTGTGTTTAAACAATCCTAAACCTCCTTCTAAAAATGTAAAAATCATGTCTGCTGCAACCTTCATTAGGCCAGATGAATCCCAGAGGTCAAGATTGATGGTTCCAACAGTGTAACAAGGACAACCCTAAATTAAAGTCATGCTACATCTGTAGCAATTTCTTTTTGAAATGTGTTATTTCTGTGAGTTGCTCTACAGCAAGCTGCTGGGGAAGGGGGACAGTATATCTTCAGTACTTTGGAAACTAGAAAGTACACATAAGCAAAACCTCAAGGAGACCAGAATAAATAAGAAAAGCCTACACTAAGTCTCTGGCGTCTCGCAGCCCTGGAAGGAGACGCAAAGGATGAGGATTGGGAGAGCCCATGACCAGGAAAGGGCTCCACTTCTGCGTGGTGCCTCTGGTCCAGGTGAGACCACCACTGCTCTCCCCATAGGCCTGCCTAGCTTGAGGTCCCAGCTGGGGCACATCTGGGGTCCATCTTTCTTGACCCCCTGGCTGTGTCACCTGGCCCAGAACTTCACACGGCACATGACTGTGTGCATCCCTGAGGGTGTGCGGGACATCTTGGCCTGGACACGATTCTGTGCCTATTTAATCCCAGCTTGGCCTTCATTAGCCCCAGGGATTACATTCATCATGGGCAGCCAGTACATGTACCTATCACATCTTAATTCTTTTTACTCCCCCCTCCCTCTCCTACCTCTCCTCTCTTTCCATCTCTTGGTCCGTTTTCCATTTGTAAAAATATTGTAAGTCAGGTGGAAATCTCTTCGAAGGCGCGGACTTCATCCTGCTGTGCTCAGTGTCTAGAAAACGACAGGTGCTCAGTGTGGAATGAAGCCTTGGGCCTTGCTCTGAACACTGAATCTCAAGCCCAAGCCCTTTCCTTAGCAAGTTCTCAATAAGCATCAGTGAAGATGACAGTGGGAATAATGTTAGTAAAATCAGCTTTTTTGTGCCTCTATTTCTTTGACTGGAGAATGGAATCATAATCACTTCGGCAAGATGACATGTTGGTAAGAAATGAAGGGTAGAATGAGTTCAAAAGCATTTCTCTCTCATGGAAATTTTACATCTCTCCATTACAGCACTCGCTACACTGCATGACAATTACCCGTTTCCATGTGCTCCACCACCCAGTACAAGTAGCTGGAAAATAGCAGGCGCTCAGTAAGTATACACTGTGTTAACAGCCTGCACAGTAAGTGCCTGACTTAGGGACAAGTTCCATTCTGGGAGAACATTCCTAAGTAAGATTCGTTCATAAGTCCAACAAAGTGAGTCTTATACACCTTTGATACAAATATATAATGTAAAACATTTAAAAAACCAAACACACACTCACGGACAAATACTGTAAATAATGCTTCTGGGCATCCTGGGCTCTGAGTGAGCACAGTACTACTGTACACTATCACACTGTACACTAAGCACACGGCAGCACAATCGTGGCAATGTACAACAGACACGTGAGCTACTTCCAAGATCTGCTCACAATTACAAATGTTCATAAGGTGAAGTCCATCCCTATCTGTGAATGTTTGTGACTCAAATGTCCATAAGTCTGGACTTACTGTATTAGCCAGTTTTCATCACTGTGACCAAACACCTGAGGAAAACAATTTAAAGGAGGGAAGATTTGTTTGGATTCCAGAAGTTTCAGTCTGTGGTCAGCTGGCTGCAAGACAGAAACAGCATGGCAGAAGGGCAGGGCAGAGGAATGCCGCCCACCTCACGGCAGCCAGGAAACAGAAAGCAAACAAGAGAGCCAAAGAGGAAAGGGCTGGGGACAGTACCTGCCCTTTAAAAGCAAGCCTTCAAGCTGGGCCAAATATCACAGGCCCATAATCCCAGCATGCTAGGAGGCTGAGGCAGGAAGATTGCAAGTTCAACCCTGGCATGGGCAGCTGAAACTCTTTTTTGGGGGAGAAATGGGGCTGCTAGGGATCGAACTCAGCACTTGCCTAACAAGCACTCTACCACTGAACTAAATCTCCAACCCTTTTTTTTTTTTGAGACAAGGTCTCGCTATACAATTGAGGTTGGACTTGAACTCATTATGTAACCCAGGCTGGCCTCAAACTTTCTCAGCCTCCAAAATACTGGGGTGACAGGCGTGGGCCAACACACCTGGTGAGATTCTCAAAAAATTTTTAAAAGGGCTGGGAATGTAGCTCAATGTAAAGGCCCTGGGTTCAATCCCTAGCACTGCCACTCCCCCCTCCAAAAAAAGGAAAAGCACACCTTCAGTGGCCTGGCTACTCTTACTGGGCTCCAGTTCCTTACGGCCCAGCCAGCATGAACTCATCGAAGGATGAATTCACTGTGATCTTAGGGCCCTCGTGATCCAGTCACCTCTTTGGGCTACATCTTTGAACATGGCTGTCCTGGGGTCAAGCCCTCCATACCTGAGCCTTTGGGGGCATCCATATTTAAACCATTTTAAACCATAGCATGGAAAATGACACTGTGTAAGTATAGCTTTCCATGCTGACTGTACTGAACAGTCTAGTAATGTTATAAAGAATCTTTATAAACGGAAAGCAACTTTTAAAATTATGTATTCTATGGCAATGCATACATTTATTAATATTTTCCTGCCCTTGCCAAGTTCCGGGGGTTTTCCATCTACAGTGTCAGCATTTCAGAATGGTGTGCCTTCCAGACTTGGGTTCAGCTCTTTCCCAAATTGGAAAATAATTTTTTTTTTTTTTGGTCCACGATCCTCACATCTTCGATGACAGTTGAATCGTTTCATCTATGTCAATAACATTTCTAAATTTTCTTGATTTTGTAAGTTCCATCAGGACACTGATTTTCCAGGTCATAAATAAATGTGTTTCCGTCACAGAAGCTGACTAGCCCCTCACCACAGAAAGGACATTTCTACCCACCACCATCATCTTCTCTCATCTCTAATTAGTTACCAAGATCCATGATGTATTTCTACCCGACCCAGTTTTATGAGCCAAATATCTCAAAAATCTTTATGGAAATCAAGATGTAGCTACTGCATTTGTAAATGTTGCTGGGCTGGGGATGTCCCTTGGTGGTAGAGCACTTGCCAAGCATTCAAAAGTCCCCGGGTTTAATCCCCAACACTGCGAAAGTGTTGTAAATTTTGCTAAAAAATAATAATAATGATAACAATCAGAGAACTCTCAGCTACAGTAAAATGGGGTTATTTTGAGGAATGAGATTCATACCCGGCCTATTAGAAAATGATAAACATGCTCAGATATTGATTAGCAGAGCAGGCAGCACCAGGACTAGGTTTTGGCTTCTCGTTGGCAGACAAGACAATCGATAACACCTGACTAAAGTTCTTAATCTTCTTTTCTCCTATGTGACATTAAACCAATAACTTCTACACAGTAGCAAGCAAGTCCTATGGCATTCTCAGTGGCTACATCCTTCTCGGCCCTCGTGAAAGTACTTGCCAGTGCGAAGGGGGTAGAAGAGCCCTTCTATTGACAGAACCTGGAGGCCACTTCACAGGTGAGTTAGCCATTTGGCAAAATAGCGTATACTAGTAACAAGTTGATAGTAACTAGTTACTGAACAATCCATCTTGCTCCTGGTTGCAACACATAATATGTCAAAACTATAAGACTCTTTAAGAAAAGATGAGATGATTGTATATGAGAGGCCCTGCTATGGATTGAATGTTTGTGCCACCACCCCCCCAGTGATAAGTTACAATCGTAACCCCTGACAGTAATTAGGAGGTGGGGCTTAGGGGGAGGAAAGTAGCTGGGAATGCGGAGCCTCTGTAAACAGGATCAATGCTCTTATAAAAGCGGCAGAGAGTACTCTTTTTCACCAAGTGAGAACACAGCGAGAAGTGTCTTCCACAAACCAGGCCCAGAACCCTCGCACACACTGAGTCTGATGGTACCTTGGTCACGGACTTCCTGGCCACCAGAACTGTAAGAAGCAACTTTGTTACTTACACGCTGTCCAGTGTATTGTATGTTGTTCTAGCTATCCAAATGGACCAGGACAGGCGTGGGGTCCTTAGCTTGCTGCCAGTCCGTTTCATCTGGAAGGTGACTTTTCACACTCCCTTGTAAACCTCACTGTTTTAGTTCAGAATGTAACTTAATATTTTAAGAATCCATCTGCCTAGTGTTTCGTTATACAATCCAACCCTCCTAGCTGATTTAGTTTGCGTATTTTGGGTCAGGCCTAGTACTCTCATAACAAGTGAAATGGAGTCACAGATTGAACTTGGTTTACAGCGTAAATTTTCAGGAAAAAGTCATAATTCTAAAATCCAGCTCTTGCAGTAACAGACCAGCCCAAAGTTTAGTGGATTCGAGTAACAAATTTCATTATTTCTCAAGTATTTATCACAGGTTTAGTGGTATTTCTGGGCTGGGCTGACTTGATGGGAACTCGAAGGTCTAAGAGAACTCTCAGGTGTTTTGGGATCTCTGCTGGTGAAGGATCGCTGGGGCAGCTGGGGCCTTTCAAAGATCAACAAAGCTGGATAGTAAAAGCAGTAAAAAACGATTTTTATTCAATAACTACGGCAGTCAGAGAAACAGTTGCCCTCCACTCCAGTTTGCAGAGGGGTCACTGGATGATTTAAAGAAAGAATGATAGAGCGCAGCATCCTGCAGAACCAGAAGTGAACACAGAAAAACCCTGCCAGAGGGCCAATGTGATCAGGCCTGTGTGTCTGATAACTGGGCTGTCAGGCAGGGTTAGCCGCTGCCCCCACAGAGACCGGGAGCAGGCACCCAGTCCTGCCCGATGATCCCATTTCCAAGGAATGGCCGTCAGGTCCTTGGGAAAGGACTCACACAGTAAGCAGCCTGGTGGTGGTGGTGTTTTGAAGTAAGTCTTCTAGCACGGTGAGGCCAGAAGGCTGGAGCATGCTGTGGGTTCCCTTGGCAGCCTCAAGTTTGTTCACACAGGAACTCAAGGGGGCGATGGGGCTATTAGAAGTCATGCTAGAGTCTGGCCAGGTTTCTCCATGCAGGTTTAGACTAAGCCTTTTGTGCTTGGAGTTTTTGCCATTCTCAGGCCTCTGCACCTGATAGCGTGGGCTGCAAGAGGCCTGTTTCCAATGACAGACAAGGCAAGCCCATTCCAAGCACACTTTCAAAGCTTGCTTTGTTTTTTCCAACATCTCACTGGCCAAAGAAAGTCAGATGGCCAACCCAGATTCGGAGGGAGGGAGGAGAAACAGACTCCATGGGATGGGAGGGTAGTGGGGGGGTAATTGCTGCAGCCAGTCTATCAAAATTCTGCTCTAACACCAACCTCATGTTTCAACCAAGCCCCTATTTTCCAAGCAGACAAATTTTAGCCCAGCTCAGCCTAAAATTTAGTGCACTGTGTCATTTAAGTAGTTCATTTGCATGAACTCTGTGTGATAAAAATGCTCAACCCTCCTAACTTGCTAAGATGGTATCTGAAGGCAGGGATATAGCAGAGAAGAATCTGGTCCGGCTGCTATGTGCGGTTGGCCCATTTGTGTCTTGAATTTAACCAGGGTGTGGTTGCAGTGGTACAGTCATTCGAGCCTGTGCCCGGATGCCAAGCCAGGAACCGGCCACAGGTACATCCACCTGAGAAGGGTGACTTTTTCCAACAAATCAGCCCAGAGGGGTACCAATGGCCGTTTCTAATGCGCACAGAGATATCATGTGTGCACAATGCTCTTAACCTCCTCTAGGTCCCTAGGTGGTGATCCTTGGTGAGCCAAGTGCCCCTGCTCTCCTGCCCTTGTGGTGGGAGTTGGAGGCTAGAGAGTCACGCAGTACTGACTGACCTCCGTACCTTGCTAGGGTCCAGTTGCACTTGCTGGCTGGATCAGCCTCCCTCAGCATTTGCAGGCCTAGAGGCTGCCTCGAGAGATATCTGTGGTCCCCACCCAGGCCCTTCCTGTGGGTCTGCTCAGTGGCATGCTCGAAAGAGCTACATGACTCTATCAAGACAAGTATCTTCCAGGTACTGTCAGCACCACACTAGAACCACAGAACGTTACTGTGTGCTCCCCACTTATTTCACATATGTACTGAAAAGGAACACGTGGGGTGGGTAATGGCATGTGAAGGGCCAGCCCCGGCAGCAAGTGGGCTCTTCCAGAGTTCCATAAACACAAGTACCCCTGCCTCGGGGGCTCACCAGATGCTGGGGCTTGGAGAGGAGGAGTCGAGAGCACACGCTCCCCTCTGTCCATCTCCTTCCTACAGTCTCCGGGCCTGGAAGGAGGCGAGGCTTCCCCTGTCTCCTCATTTCCTTGCTTTCTGATTTCATGTAAGTCCTAATTATAGGACGGGCAAGTTCCTCTATTCCATAGCTAAGTGCTTCGAGTTCGATTTAGCGTTTCATGTGCTAAAAGAAGGACTAAATTTCCAGATATGGAAGGTTATTGCTCAAGACAATAGCCTGGCCTGTAAGATCACTCTCTCCTGGCATAATTGTACTTGACATTTCTGAAGTTGACTATTACCTTCTTTCTCTTTCTTTGGAAAAAATACTAATCTCTACCACCTTCTCCACTGGAGGGAGATGGGGACAGGAGTGCTTGCCATTCTGAGGTCCTGGGAACTCGTTGGAAATGTAGATTCCAGGGCCCTTCCCAGACCTGCTGAATCATAATTCTTGGAAGTGGAGCCCAGGAATCTGTGTTTGAACAATTCCTCCAGGAGATTTTGATGCTCAGTAAAGTTTGAGAAGCACTGGACAGGGCATGGGACTTGTACTCTACTCAAATGCATTTCAGAAATTCTGCATTTTCCACAAACAGCTCCGAAGCACGTGGGCCGAGGTCACTGCAGCAGTCAGTAAGTCACCCACTTCATACATGCACCATTTCTCAATAACTGTCCCAATCAGCACATACAGTGAACCAAGGATCCTTCTCTCCCTTCCATGTAATGGTCTTCCTCGAGACAAAAGCAGATGCAGGTACAAGAGGTCACACATAATCCAGTAGATTTGTGTTATTCAGAGAGGATATTATGCTTCCCTGATTAGTCATCTGCCCTCTTGTTTCTTTTCAAAATATTCTTTATTATTATGAGTGCATACTATGAGAGCACACTGATTGTGCAGAATCATCGTGCAGTTCATTGTGACATTTCATACATGCATATAAGGGGCGTTGATCAGGTCCATCATCCCTGTTATCCTCCCTTACTCTGTCCCTTTTCTTTTTCGAGACGAGGTCTCACTGTGTTGTGCAGGTTGGTTTTGAACTCCTGGGCTCACGTGATCCTCCTGCTCCCCATTTGTTTCACATACGTATTGAAAAGGAACACGTGGCATGGGTAATGAGCCTTACCCAACGTTAGGACCACCTGTGCAGCAAGCCTGAACCCTAACGGGAAGCAGGTGAACCAGCACAGGGAGCGTCCTGGTTCTTCATCTGAGAGCAGTCCAAAGCCCAGGAGTTGATTCCACACTCAGGTGCTGCGGTGCTGTTCTGGAAGGCTAGAGGGCAGCAGAGGGTGAGGTGTCTATGCAGATGCCCGGGTGGAGGACACGAGAAGGTCGCAGCCCAGGGTGGCAGAACAAAGCCAGAAAGTGGCAATGACAAAGGGTCAAGTGTGACTCCAAGAGCCAAGAGGAAACACAAGCACGATTCAAAATCTAAGCCTGGTTGTAATTCCAGAGCTCTGGAAAATCTGAGGCAGGAGAATCACAAGTTCAAGCCCAACCTAGGCAATTTAGCAAGTCCTTGTCTCAAATTAAAATTTAAACAAAGAGGGCTGGGGATGTAGTTCAGTTGAAAGGCCTTGGGTTCAATCTCTGGCACTGGGGAAAAAAAAAATCCAGGACTCTTGCTGAAATGCCAGTCAACTCCAGAAATGATAGCCTCTGTGCTGAGAAGCCAGGGTGAGGGCTACAAATGCAGGGAAGGATGAGACTGTTGTCCAGGCTGAAGACCGAGCCAGAGACCCGCTGGCAGGCGCGGGGCAGGTCCGAGGGCGCCGTGGCTCTAAGAGCACTCCCAGCCCTTCGTGCAGCATCCTACTGGGTTCATCTGTGTTTTAGTTTTCTCTCTGACCGAGGGCTCCGCTCCTGCTCACAACTTCTCATTACGAGAGGGCCGAAGCGATGCAGAGCTCCTTAGCCACCTGAAAGGAGGGCCACGCCATGCCAGGCAGAGGGCTGGGGACCCACACGCAAGATTGTGGTCTGTGGGGTCAAGGGCAGGGCAGGCTGGGCCTCTGCTGTTCAGCAGGTTCTCTCCACAGAGAGGCTCAGAGCGTCTCCAGGGCCAGGAGCACGTCCGGATGCCCCCGTGGCGGACCTGCTGGGCTCTGCTGCTGTGGGTCACAGGGCGGCCCTGGTCAGCCTGCCAGCCCGTCTCAGGAAAGGGACCCGGGTGGGCCTAGTGCTGGACCGTGAGCCCCGAGCCCAGCAAACTCCCGGTTTCTTCTCCTCCTCCCTTCGAGAGCCTCAGAATGCTGTGATAAGCGAAGGACCTTTGTCTTGCATATTAAAATATGGGAAAATGACAGGAAAGGCAGTGCTAGGAATCCTCTCCACAGTTGACAAGAATTTTGGTGACCAGACAACCTGCTCAAGGGCAAAGTGCTCGGCTGTGTGTGCCCACCGCCTCTGTCTGATGTCACCTCAGGGTGACAGGGCAACACGGGCAAGAGAGGGAGAGGCAAACAGCTAGATCTCTGCATCTCAGGTGTAGCTCGTATTTTTGTAAGATTTCAGGGGCGTGGAGACTCTCTACACAGAACCTCAGAGCCACTGACCAGTTTAGCTGATGCAGTAAGAAAAAAGAAATCTGTCTCAGGAGAAAAGGTAGCCAAACACCATTGGGGAAAAAAAATTACCTTTTTTTTTTAAAATTCTTCCCATCAGCTGTATCAGTGTGTGCTGTAGGGTGAAGTTTTCAGGGCACATGACACATCCCGAATTGGCTTTACTCATGCATGCAAGGGGCTGCACCCGCATGGTGGGATACTTCGTTGTTAAAGAGATAGTAGTGTATTCGTGGATATAGGAAAACCCTTCCTTGGATATCATTAAATAAAAATGCAAATCACAAAATAGTTTGCGTTGTACAAGCCCTTTTTTGGAAGAGACAAAAAAAGGATATGAACTCTTAATTAGACAAGCAGGATTGTTTTGTTTTACTTGTTTTTGTCTAACTTCTCTGAAATAAGCGTGTATCTTTTTGCAAAGTTAAAAAAAAAAAATCACTTTTTAGTGGTCAGAGACAGCACCAGGGAAAGAGTCTCTGCGGTCGAATTTTCCAAAGCCACGACACAGCCCAGGATTGCTTTACAAACCAAGTCCCAGCAACTGATGGGCATTTAGTTAACACAAAAAATATTTCTAGAATAGCAAGAATACTTCTTGTAATTGACCCAAAACTGCAGAACCCCCGAGAAGCATTTGAGAAAAAGAGACCCTAAGTTGTGTGAGAATTTGGGCATTAAGTGTTCACTCTGAGAAATGTCCACAAGATGGTACAGAAAGATGCCTGGGGGGTCACCGACAGAGCCTGTTTCCTGTCACTCCAAAGTCAGTGCCCAGGCTCCAGACTTGCCCTCAGAAAATGTTCATCTTTTTGGTCTGTTTCTGCTTCACTGTGGCAGCTCACTCCCCTGGTGTTTGAGTTTTCTGCAGGCCAAGTGCCACGGCTGTAGAGATAGACGTGCAACAAGATGACAAGGAGACACTGAAAGGGCACTAAGCACACGGAACACTCGCTGGGAGCTGGGTTGGGCTGGGCAAGGTCCTTTCCTTGTGTATCTCATTAGTCTCATTGTTCTGGGGTCCTTGTGGATGAGGGTGGCTTTTGCTTCTCATTCTATACTCAAAGACAGTAGAGATGGAGATTCATAATTGTTAATTAATTTTAAAAACCTGCTGAGAGAAAATGCCTAGGACTATATTGGATATGTATGAGTATCAACCTTATAGGGTTGGTAGGAGGACTGAATACTCCATACAAAGTATTTAGCACTCTGCCTGATACATAATGTCATAATATGTCCTTGCTGCTAATAATTTCTAACTCTATTTTTCCTTTTTAATGTAAAACAAGTTTGCTTAAACAGTATTCCAAACGCTATTTAATTTGAATAATTATAGAGATAGTTTGATCAATTCCTGTCCTAGAAAGTAAGAGAATTTTCAGTCATCAGAAAATGTTTCATTCAATTCCTTGTATGTAAATTCCTTTCTGTTTGCAAACTGATGACCCTACTTGATTTCTTCGGGGCTTGGGAAGTTTGGATAGTCTTTGCAGTGCTACCTCACTCTGCTGATCTTGGTTTTGGTTTGTTTTATTTTTAGTACTGGGAGTCAAACTTAGGGCCTTGTGTCTGCTAATCTCAAAATAAGTCCTTTGCAGGTTAGGAACCTGTGAGGTTCAATCATGATGCTTCGATTCCTAGAAATGTCTACTCGTGTCCTTATTCCTCTTACGATGCAGTAGTTGATTCCCCCTGGAGTTTGGATGGTGCAATTCCAGGGACGTGTGTTTCAGAAAGAGCTTGTTGCTGATGGTCTGTTTTCTCCTGACTATTGAGTGGTATAAGAATTAAACTTCTAGAGACTAGGAAGAGAAGCTATAAAAGATATAAGCAATTACCAGCAGTGGCAACCCGCTCCAAGGATGACTCCACATGACAACTTGGGCAAGTAACGGATGTGTTTCTTGTTTGCCAAGGTCTCTTGGGAGAAACATCCCGCCCCATTCATCACACTGTGATTCGGTCATCCTGTGACCTGAGTTGTCTAGAGTCCTCTGCTACCACGATCACAGGTTTTGGTGAAAGGAAATGAAGAAATTTTCCTTTCTTCTTTCATTACAATTGTTAACTGTAAGGATGACATAAGCCAAGAGCTGCTGGTGGCTGTCTTTGCTAATCTTCCTAAGACGAAGCCAAAATGGACCTGTGAGTGGAAAGACACTTCCCTTTGAGCTGCTCAAGAGTCCCTGACTCCAGCCCTGACAGGAACGAGACGGGCCCTGATCTTCACAGCTATCTGAACCAATAAAAGTAAGTCTGAGCTGGTTTCTGTCACTTGCCAACTCAAAGAGACTCACATAACACAAAGTTCACAAAGCCTTATTTATTGACTTTCAACATGTGTTACACTTTCTTGACAGATTTTCCTTCTACTTCGAGGCAAATAAAGTTTTCACAAGTAGTGAATTAGCTCCCAAGAGCCCACAGAACCCAGAAATCTTGTTTGACCTAATTTTTAGGTAATCAGCAAATCTTGAAATATCAAAGATCTTCTCATTAGCACCATCAAATTATTCAATTTAACCAAAAGAAAACTCACTCCTGCAGCAGTGCTGTGTCCATGGTGGAGCATCCACGTCCAGGCACCATGCAGAACTTTTGAGAACAGATGCTGCTGTGCCATTTTCTTGGTTGTAGATGTCCCCATACAGCCATATTGATTTGTTTTCTAGGACAGCTGAAACAAATGGTCAGGAACTGGGTGACTGAAGGCAATAGAAATGTAATCTCTCACAGTTCTGGAGGATCAACACCTGAAATCAGGTTGCAGCAGGGCCATGTTCTAAAGTCTCTAGGAAAAAATTCTTCCTGGTTCCAGGTGGTTCCCAGGAATCCATGGAGTTCTCTCCTTATACCTGTGGCATCTAGTCCCTGCCTCCGTGGTCTTCTGTCCTCTGTGTGTGCCTTTGTCTTTGCACAGCCTTCCTATGAAGACACCTATCTTTGGATTTAGAGCCATCCCTGATCTGATATGGCTTCATCTTAACCTAGCTAACTGCATCCACAAAGACTGTTTCCAAATACACTGGTCTCCTTTTATCCATAGAGGATACAGTCCAAGTCCCCCAGTGGAAACCTGAAGCCTCCAGTAGGTTTGAGCTTATCTTAGAGGAATGAAAAATGGTAGCAAAGAGAAAGGAAAGACAGACTAGTACAACAAACACGAATTAGACCAGGGAAAAGAGTGAAAGATCTGGTGTGGGTAGAGAAGAGGCTCCTCATCAGGGAGTTATTTGTGATGCTGTTTTCCTTTACAGCACTGGGAAACACAAAGAATGTGTCCTCTAAGTGCAGACATTTAAGCCAGATGGCCTTGTAGAAAATAACACATTCTACACTTTGGAATGTTTTAATGTGGAAACCAATATCCAAGAATGGGCTATGAAAAACAGTATCTTTACTATTTTTAGAAGCATTACGCTCTCTTTCTCTGAGTAATGAGCCTAACACCCGGACTTATGATTTGAGAACTAAAGCAAATATAAACTGCATCAGATTAATTTTGTCACAATATTAGCCCTATTACACTCACAGTGTTGCTCAAAATAACCCAGCCAGAAAGGATATTGAGACCCACAAGCACAAGGTTTCATGTGCTGGAGAAAGTTAGGAATTAGAAATCAGTGAGGGCCTTGGGGACGGGAGGTAATGAAGACCAAGAGCCCCGCTATAAGATGACCTTTGAGAGCTCGAGCAAGGCCTACAGCAACCGTAGCAGGCCCTCAGGGCTGCCAAGAGGACACCTGCAAACAATGTCAGTCCTGAGGAAAGTTCTGGATGTTTGGAATTTGAAGGAGGCTTCTGGTCCCTTTTGCTTAAAGTTGTGTCCCATAGTTCCTCTTGATATGGGAAACAGCCGCGTGTTTGGAATATCCCCATGCCCACACATCTGAGTCTGAGGTAGCTGGCACCACCATAAAGGAACAATAATGCGAAGAAGCACAACTTATCAAGCACTTACTTCCTTTATCCTTCATAGCACCCTGGTGGAGCACTGGCAGAGGAAACTCCTGGCAGCCAGCCCAGCATTCATTTTGCCCCTTTTTCTATTAAATCAAAAACTTTAGGCAAATGGGATTCAATAGAGTTTATCCGAACAAACAATGAGTCAGCACTCCGAACCAGAGGAAACTAGACAGCTCTACCCAGTGCCAAGAGCGGGGAACTGCTTTTTAAAATTTTTTTTTTTAATTTTTACTTTATTGGTATATGTTTATAATACAGAATAGTGATGATCATTTTGGGGAATTGGTAGATGCGTATACATATCTTGATCATTGTCGATCCCTTCAACCTCCTTTCCCTCACCTCCTCAGCCCCCTGATCCCTTTCCCCATCTCTAAGAGACTGCCTTCTTATTTCCTATTATCTCCTCCTTTGCTCTATGTATCTATCTATCATCTATCTATCCTTTAGGCTTCTCACATAAGAGAGACCATGCAATATTTAACTTTCTGTGTCTGACTTATTTCATTTAGCATTATGGTCTCAAGTTCCATTCATCTTGAGTGGGAAGCTTTTACAGGCCGAACACTAGAACAAAGCAAAATCACCAGATTGGCCACTTGGGCATGATCTGATGGGTTATGTTTGTCACAAGCTACAGTCCTAAATGAGGAATTCCCTTTGTGAGAATCCTATCTCCTCCCAGGGACTGGTTTGGGAATGGGGTATGCACCTCTCCTCTGGAGAGTGAGATGGGAGGGCAGCGCCCCTCTGGTGAACACCTTGGAAAAGTTCTCTTGAGCTTTGATGCCTCAAAGAGCTGCAGCCATACAGCCAGTGGTTTAGCCAAAGCCTGCAAGAAGAGGGCAGAGCCTGAAGACAGGAAGAACAGCTTCCTTGATGGCACAGGGAGCCACTAGGGCAACAGCTTTGAAACTTGAATTCTTCTGAATGTCCTATTATATAAGACGATCAATATCCTTAAAGCTGAGTCAGCCTGAGTTGAACTATTACACTACTTGCAGCCAAAGCATCCTGCTATTGTTTTTCCCACTTGGTAGTCCAGAGTCAGGCAGCTGAGTGACTTGTTCAAAGCCTCCACTGAGCAAGAGCAGAGTTCAAAGCCAAGTCCTTCTGACTCTGCTGCCGAGCTCCAGGCTGTTACTAAACTAAGGGTGGGCCATCACTCCAGGACAGCCACGGCCACCGGCCAGATACACATGGCGCTGGGACGTCAGAAAGGAGCCGGTCTATTCCTTATCAGATGGGGCATGGAGGACTGAGGCAGGGCAGTGCCGCGTCACAGCCTTAGGTTGGAGGTGCAGCAGTATGTGCAAAGTGCCCCCTACAGGTCCCTTTAGAAAAACTAAAGGGGACCTTGACTATTTCAGAGCTTTTCTGTGTATAAGATGTTTTTATGTTACATGATTTTAGTTCCCATCCTTTTAGTAATTCTACTGAGGTATTAATCCACCTCTATCGATGAAGAAACTGAGGCTGTAGATAGGATTTACCCAAGCCCCTCAGCTAAGTGGTAGAGTTGGAACTTAGTCCGAAGTCTGTCTGATTCGAAATCCCATGCTGTTCTCTGTTACTGTTTGTTAACGTGATTCTTCCTTCTGCAGGTGACATACTCTAGGCTATGTACTCTAAAAAAAATTCTGGCAACACCTTGGGGAATAATGACTTGCAGAGTTGGTGTTGTAACTATAAGTGATTTAGAAGGAGGTCTAGACACTCGGCCTTCTAGAGGGGAAGAAAGGAGCCAACAGCCTGAGTTCCCTAGCAGGGTGCTCCCTTGGAGCCAAGAATCCTGCCTGCCTGGAAACAGGCAGGGCCTGCAAGGCAGCTGGAATCCCTCAGGCTGGGAGCCTGTGGTCCAAGCCAGCCGCAGCTGCCCCGCAGCAGGATCACAATTCTGCAGCACAGACAAACCTTTAATTGACAAGGTTTGTCCTTCACTAGTGCCCTTAGGCTGTGGGAGAAACTGATTCCACTCTCTCCTGATACCTGGCAAACAGCCCTGCTGAGAAAAATGCTTGGTGTAAATCTATGAGCATTTCAAACTGTTGGTTTCCTAATGGTACTGACTGAGGTTTCTCCTTGGTTGCCTCAAGCACACACACACGCTCCCACAATTTGCTGTCATCCTTGATTAAAGTGGCTGTGTACTCTGCCAAGGCAGTCTGGGATGTTGTGTGGCTTGCCTGGCATTGCCTTGGGATGGTCTCATTTTGAAAAGCATTTATTGTTCACCCACTGAGTACAGACACTAAACATGCCTTTAATCATATAACCTGTGACAACAGATGTCGTTATTCCCACTGAATTTCTGAAGAGTCTACTGGCAAGGCTGACTTACTCCAAGATGCACAGTGAGTGAGTGATAGAGAAGAGTCCCCATGGGCTGGTCATGGCAAGTAGAGCTCAGCTGTGTGCACGACTTGCCATGACCAGCCCATGGGGACAGGTGGCGAGGGCAGGGCACCATGGCAGGTCTGGCTTATGGACCATCCACTGTGTGCACAGATTAGTGCTGGGTGGATTCCACTTGGCTGGAAGCCTGGTCCTCGATGTGCTTCCAGTTTAATGGACACAGATGCTGTGAAGGAAAGTTCTGGGTGAAATGCAATATTCACTCTCCCCTTCTGAGGTAATAGAATTTGTACCTGGGCACATGATTAACAAGCTAAATCCTGGGCTTCCTAGTGTCCTTTGCAGCTACAGGAGGTGGCCCTACAACAAAGTTTTTCTGCCTGATGGGATATAAGAGGACGTGACCGGCCAACCTATCAGGTATACCTCCAAAGCAAAGTCTCTTGCCCTTTCTCCTCTTCCTGCCTGTTGCTTGGAATGTTGACATGATGTTGGCAGGAACTGGAGAAACCGTCTAGAAGCAGAAGGCAGAAGCACGCGGAGTACAGCAGGGCAGCAGGACGGAAGGACGCCGGGCCCTGAGAATGCTGGAGCTGCTGTTGCAGCCTTGCACCATGTCACAGGCTTTCCTGAGACAGACGTCAACTTTCATCTAAGTCACTGCCATTTAGGTCCCTTCGTAAAATGCTGTACCGGACAGTGTACAGAGGGCTGGTGATGGGGTCGATGAGAGAATTTGCCAATAGACAAGGAGTAGAGGGAAGATAAGAGTTTATTTAGGTCACTGAGCACGCTGTCAAGATGGACAGCAGGCAATTTCCAGGAGATTCGGAAAGGCATGGTCAGGGTGAGACACCGGGATTTCTAAGCAAATGAAGGCATGGGAAAGGGTCTGAGTTGGGGAACGGAGGTATCTTAGAAATGCATCTTCTGGAGCAGCCTGTCATCTGTTGAGCTTTCAGGAACACCTGCTTTGTAACAAAAAAGGTCTACATCAAACTTGCAAATTGTCAAGCCTTCCTCTGGCTTAGGCCTGAGAAAAGGGTTCTTAGATAAGGTGTCTGTTTGTTGTAACCTTTTTGGGAAAGAGAACATTAGCTCAGGGGAGGAAAGGCTGGTTTTTGTATTTACTTTTATCTGGTGCTGTTTTTAGTCCTTAGCGCAGTGCTCCTGGACTGTCCCGTGTGTGGCAGGCAGAAGTATGTTGTCAAAGATGTTTGGGTGCTGAGTTTGTCCCCACACGGAAGAAGTGAACTTGACATCCCAGTAGCCAGAGATGTAACTGGAGGGCCAAGGACTAGGTACCCCATCAGCACCATGGTAGGACCTTAGACTAGTGTCCCCTCTTCCTGGGAGCCCCAGAGGTGCTTCTCGAGTCTGGTCAGCAGCCAGATGCACGTTTGCTCTGTCCTTCCTTTTCTGCTCCTTGTCATCCACGCTTCTCTCAGCACATAGAATCTTCCCGCAGTCAGACCCCATGGCGAGCAGGCTGCCTCCAGGCCCCAGGATGCGCGAAGTGTGTGCACAGAGTCACCCTGGCAGGAGGGAGCCAGAGTGGGACCGTGCAGACAGCCCACCCCGGTAACTGTGTGTGAGCACACATGTGCTCACGGGTCCTACGTTGGCCATACAAAGTGCAACCGGGGCGTAGAAGAGAGAGAGGTTTCTTGGGCTGGAGCAACCCTGGAAGGATTCGTGGAGGAAACATTCTTTCCAGATCCAGGCTGGTTACAAAGAGCTCAGTTCTGTTCCCTCTGGCCCTTAAAAGTAGCCTGACAAAGCTGGTGGGAAAGCTGATAGATGAACAAGAGTCCATCTTTCCTCCACCCAGTTGTTTGAGTTCTTTGATGAAAGGCTCACACAACAAAAACAAGAACACAAAAATAAGCCATGAAGGACACGTCACTGAGTGGAGGGGAACCCTGAGGCCACACATCCCACCCCAGGGATGGCAGATGCTCAGCGCCTGTGTGCCCAGGAGTACAGGGACACAGAATCGAGTAAATCACACATGTTACAATGAAGAAACTTAATTTTTTTAATGTAAAATACCATCATTTAAAATGCTCAAATATTTAAAATCACCAGGGGTGTCAAATTAAACTCACCTTCAGGCCACATCCACTGCATCGTGACATTTTAGACCATATTTATTGATGTTTGCTGGATAGCCCTATATGCTTATGTGGGGGTGGGGAGTGGAGGCATAAAAATTAGGCCCCTGCCCTTGAGAAAGTTATAATCTATGAGGACAGGTATGACAGGGACTCTGCAATGGCAGGGACTACGGAATCCCTTTTGTTTTGGGGAAATCAAGGATGGCTGACTGGAGGAAGCATCTTCTCCAGGAAGAAGAGAATTTCAGGAAAAGATGGGAGTCTCCAGAACCAAGGCTTGCTCAGAGACAATGCAGGAAAAATTAGGGCCAAGAGGAGGGGATTCTAGAGGGTAGCAGGACTGAGACAATGACGAGATGAAACTACAAAGGGCAGCACTTAAGAGAGAGGACTGAACACTGCAGGAAGTAAAATAGGAAGAAAGCTGGAGAGACCAAGATGAGAAGCAATGGGTCTGTGAGACTCAGAAAGGGGAGGTGGAAGGGGGGGAATGGATGATGTGGGAAAGGAGCGGGAGGAGGAGGAGAGGATGGAGCCAAGAGTAGGTGTGACCTTGGCTGGGGGAGGGAGGCCTCTCTCCAAGGACGTCACAAATCACAAGACGGTCCCTAATGTTCCATTTCTAAAGACATCAGAAATCTGTGCTGGATGGTTATGAAAAAGAACAAAAAAATCTCCTTAAAAGAATTTCCATGGAAATTCATCTACAGAATAAATCTTTTTGATGGCAGGAAGCAGCTCTGAGAAGATGGGAACACAGTGAGAAGTTTTAAACAGGATGGGAGGCAGTACAAGTAAAGATGTATAAAATTCAACTTGGCCAAGGGGGAGATCAAGGATGGGATTAGAGCTGAGTCTATCTAGGGTAATGGAAAAAATACTGCAAGGGTCCAGAGTAAGAGAGCGGGGTTATCTGTAAGGCAGGAAGTTCCACGATGGCTTTCTAGTTCTGAAACAAAGCAGAAGGATTAGACCACTGTAGAGTATTTTAGGAAGAATTGGGAAAGTTCTGCTGCAAGCTTACCTCCTTTACACAGCCTCATGCTCCCTCTCAGGGTGAGAACTCAGCTTTTGTTCTGTGCTTAACTTTAGTTCTCCAATTGCACTGGCTCCGTAGCTTGCTTATACTGGATGTGTCTCCTCACCGGATTTTAAGGAAGGATCTCTGATTGTGTTACCCTGATGTATTAGTATCCCTCTAAATTTGTTTTCAGTAGAACGACTCAGTGCTTTACTCTGTGCTATTTTTACCAGTCATGACCTCCAGGAAACTTCTGAAATTATTTCTAAAGTGACATCAACTAGCAATAACAAGCATTTATTATGACGCATGCTTTGTGCTAGGCATGGCTTTCAGTATATTATCTCATTCAATCTTAACAGCAACCTGTATTGAGTCACTGCCTTTTACCAGCTGTGAAACCTTAAGGAAAGCTTCCCACCCTTTAAAAAATTTCTTAATTTTAAAATGTAACAAGGGCAATAATAATGGAGTCTACGTTACAGAGCTGTGACGATTAAATTAGTTTAATACATTTAAAGTACTTAAAACAGTATTCCATATTCAGTAAGCTCTCAGTAGTTAGATTCCATCATTTTTATTTTACATATGAGGAAATTGTGTGTTTAGATTATTTCCCTAATGTCAACACAGCCAGCTAGATAGTGGTGGAGCTGGTTGAGGCCAGAACTTTTATTTTTTTTTAGTACAAGAACCCAGTTAGAATGACGAGCTCCATGCCGAAAAGAAAGGTAAGGTGCCGTTCCCGGGGTGGGGTCCAGTCCAGTGCCCACTCCTGCTCAACCGCAAGCGGTGACTGTCTCATTTCATTTACTCCCATCCCCAGCTGCTTTGCACAATTTCTCCTGGGCATTAGCTGCCCTGTGAAATTCTATGAACACCCATTTTTTCCAAACTGGATAGATTATAAGCCATTTATGGGCAAAAATCATCTCTAAACCTTGACTACAAATATCTGCTGAACAGGGAGTTTTTCTCAGAACCCTGGTAGTTAATCATGTGAAAAGAAACATGGGTCATGGGATTTGCAAAATGAGTCCCAGAGACAGATTCCATTGCATGAAATGTTGTCACAGGGTTCTGTTGGAAAAACATTGAATGTGCCTAATTTACTTTTCCTGATCCTCTTAAGAGCTGGCTTCATCTCAGTATATAAGATGCTAAACTATTTCAAGACTCTTCATAGTCGCACTAAAGCTAGTGCTTAATGAAATTTCCGTGTGCTACGCAGAGAATCAGAGCCTGGACGCACAGATTTGGGTATAAGGACTTCCGTATCGGCTTACCATCTTTGCAGTGGCCAGAAGAGACTCTGAAACTTCAATTTGTTTGTTCCCTCTCTCAGGATAGCTGCTGCTGTTTTTGTTGTAGTTACAGAATATTGTATGGTTGCAACTAAAGGAAAACCCAACTTACAAGTGTTTTTAAAATAGAAATTTTTTCACATAACATCAACAACAGAATCAAGAAGGAGTTCATTACTGAGCTCAATAATGTCAGGTCTACTGTCTAATTTTTCTCATTCATGAGATGGCTGCTGGTGAACATTTATCCTCTTTTAGCAAGGTATTTTCCCCACCTGAACAGACATCTGCTGTACAGTACGTCCCCAACTTGTGAATGAGTTCTGTTCCAGGAGAATGTTCGTAAGCCAGATTTGTAAGTCTGACAAAGTGAGTCTTATACACCTTTGACACAAATATAAAGCATAAACAAACCAAACCTTCACATCACCGCTGCTTTTCCTCTTGCTTCCAGACATCCTGGGCTCTGATTGAGGACTGTGCTTCTGTGCACTATCGTGCTATACAGTAAGCACACGACAGCACAATGTCCAGTGGACATGTGAGCTACTTCTGGTGATTTGTTCGCATCTACATACTGTGAGGTCTGTCTGTATCTCTGAAAGTTTGCAACTCGAATGTTTGTCAAGTCAGGGACTTACTGTCCTCATTTGCCAGAATGGTGGTATGTGACCACCCTTACCTAGTTGCAAGGGAGGCTCTGAAGGTAAGCAAAGAAGAGGAGTGTTGGGTAAGCCAACAGACAGCCTCACCTCTGAATCTTGAAGGCTGTTCATATAATTCTATAACTGACTCAGGTTTTCAGTCAAGTCAGTGAAAAGGATATTTGGAGATTTGTTTGGTGACGTGGTCTTCAACCGTAATTTTATATTTTATTATTCAATAGGTCGTTTGGCTTTCTTTGGGCAGCCTAATCCTGTTCAACTCTTCTTATGATTTTGTTTCACTAATATGTTTAGATAAAATCAAAACTAAATCAGTGGTTTTCAGTAGTGTTCAGTGAATCAGGCTATGTTGATTGCATAGGAATCATCTACTTCTGTATCAGTTTTGGTTATTTGAGTCTTTCAAAGAATTTGTCCATTCATCTAAATTTCAAATGTGCTGGCACAGTTATCTATAATATTCCCTTCTTTATCTGTAAGGTCTATAGTGATGTCCCTTCTTTCATTTTCTCATATTGGTAATTTGTTTCTTCTGCTCCCTTCCCTCCCTCTTCTTTTTTCTCTCCTCCCCATCAGGCTAGTTAAAGGTTCGTTGATTTTGCAAAGAGCCAGCTCTAATGCTAATTGACTTCTCCCCATTGTTTTTCCATTTTCTAATTCATTACTTGCTGCTATTTGCTATTTCCTTTGTTCCACTTGTTTTGTATTTAATTTACTCTCCTTTTTCTTAAGGTAAAAGCTTAAGATTATGTATTTTTAGGTCTTCATCTTTTCTAGTATAAACATGTAGAGTCATAAAAACCCCTAAAGAACAGCTTTAGCAATATCCCACACATTTTAATGTGTTTTGTTTTCATTTTCACTTAGTTCAACACATTTTATCATGGTTCCTCTTAACTATCCGTTGTACAGTTAAGTGTGTGGTTTTATTTGAAAATTTCCCAGGTATCTCCCTATTATTGATTTCTAGTTTAATTTTATTATAGTCAAAGGATATACTTTGCCTTATTTTGATTCATGTAGATAGTTTGAGATTTGCTTTGTGATTTAGGATATGTCGTGCTTCGATGAGTGTTCCATATGCACTTAAATAGAAGGTGTATTCTGCTATTGTATGGCATTATATAAAGTGTCCCTGAGATCAAGCCTGATTGATAGAGGTGATCAGCCATTTTATTTCTTCATTGATTTTTGTCTACTTGTTCTATGAGTTATTGAGAGGAGTATTGAAATCTTCAAATACAATTTTTTCCATTTCTCCTTTGAGTTCTTTGATTTTGTTTCTTTACATATTTTGGAGTTATTTCTTAAAACACATTTAAGATTGTTATTTCTTTGTGGCAAACTGACTCTTTTATCACTACAAAATGTCCCTCTCTGTGTGGTAATAGTTCCCATGTTGAATTCTACTTCAATATTAATATAACTACTTCAGTTTTCTTGTCTTTAATGTTTGCACGTCCTTTTACTTTTTACCATTTTTATATTTTAAGTGGCTTTTTTATGGATGGCATAAATTTGGACCTTACATTTTAATCAAGTCTAACAATATTTTTATTTGTTTAAACTACTTATTTTAATTATCACTGTAGTTGGGTTTAAATCTACCACTTGACTACATGTTTTCTGTGTTCCGTATACTTCGCCTTTTTCTTCTCTTCTTGTTTGGCTTGAGTACAATCATGTGTTGGAGTACAGTCATGTGTAAGGGTGGAGATAAACTCTGAGAAATGTATCATTAGGCAATTGCATGACTCCATGAACATCACTGAATTATACTTATAAGCATAGACGGGATGGGTCAGTCACTCCATGTAGCTTCTTGATGCGAACAGGAGTCATAGATAAGATGTGATCAAAATATACTGTGAATGTTTAAATTTTTTTTTAAATATTGTTATAGTAAAAGACACATTGCCATTAATTCCCCTCAAAATATGTCCCCTCACTTCAAACACGTTTATCCCATTGTTCTTGCCACTTTCAGAAGTAGTTCTAGAAGTCCTCTTTCATGAGTATCTTTACAAGATATGATCAAAAATATGATGAATGCTGCTGAGTAGCATCTGATGAAAAGCAGGCTTGTAAAAACATTATGATATGTCTCCATCCACCAGATTCACAAATTCTGGCATCATGTGACTTCTGGCTCTTTCCCAAGGCCAAAATGACCAAGAAAGGTAAACATTTTGAATTGATTCGGGACATCAAGGAAGCCATAATAGCACAACTAACAACACAAGAAAGGACTTCCAGAACTGCTTTCGAAAATTGCAAGAATGGTGAGATAAGTGTGCTCAATTCCAGAAGGAGTAGTTTGAGGGGGATTAATAGCAATGTCTTTTACCGTAATAAATTTTTAAAATTTAAACATTCACCATGTTTCAATCACATCTCATGTGGCTGCTGCTGGCATAACACAGCATACTGTTTTCAGTAAACTTTTATGAGTATGAGTACACTCTAAAAGAATGACAAAAGGTATAGTAAGTATGTAAATCAGCAATATAGTCCTTTATTATAATTATTAATTATTATGCACTGCACATAATCTTATGCACTATCTATACTTTTGCAAGATCAGCAGTGCAATGGGTTTGTTGACCCCAGTATCGCCACACACATCAGTAATGTGTCACACTGTGATATTCACTGGCTACCATGTCAAGCTGAAAGTTTAGATAATTAATATGCATTTCCAAATTGTAGTCTGCTTCAAATAATATTATGCAACTTTGTACGTAATGCAAGATCCAATTACAGGTATATTTTCATATTGATATTCTCTTGCATTTTGTCAAACATTTTATTGCTATATTTTATGAACTCTAAAACATTATTTTTGTTTCACACAGTACACTATGTTTCAAAGAAAAATTTAAAACTCTAACATTTACCCCACCCAGTATTCCTCATCCCTTTGTTGGTTTACTCAGGGTTCTCCAGAAAAATAGAAACAATATATTTCTCTCTAGAGAAACAGAACCAACATATAAAAGATTTATTATGAGGGCATGAGAGATTGACTCATGTGTTAGTTAATCTTGATTGCCAACTGGACTGGATGACAGAGATTCCTAGAGAGGTGTGTGACTGGATTATGAGGGTGAACCTAATTCATCATGGGTGCAAATGAACAGCCTGTTAGGAGTCGGGGCCAAGCAGGTTGTTGGGGTGTGACCTTGGGGATGGTATCTGGTCCTTGATCTCTTCCTCTGTCTCTTTCCAATGCACTCCACTTCCTGGCCACCAAGAAGTCTAACATTCACAGGAAACCATGCAGAAAGTAGAGTTACTGTATACACACCTGCTGCTCCTACTCATACAGTAGCTTCTGTTCTCAACATCCTGTATCAAAATGGTCCATTTGCTACAATTAATGAACCTACATTCATCCTCTCTCTCTCTCTCTCTCTCTGTCTCTCTCTGTCTCTCTGTCTCTCTCTGTCTCTCTCTCTCTCTCTCTCTCTCTCTCACACACACACACACACACACACACACACACAGTTTGGAGTTCATGCTTGAGACTGTACATTTTAGGGATTTTGTCAAAGGAATAACAATGTGTATTCCCCATTACAGTATCTTATGGAATAGTTTCACCACCCCAAAAATCCTCTGTGCTCTCTTCCTCCTTCCCTCCCTCCAAACCCTGCTAACCACAACCGCGAATCTATTTCCTGTCACTATAGTTTTTCCTTTTTCCAGAGGGTTAAGATTACACAGTATGTAGCCTTTTCAGATTGGACTCTTTCACTGAGTAATATGCATTTAAGTTGCCTCACTGAGTAATATGCATTTAAGTTGTCCTTTCATAGTTTGAGAGTTCATTTCCTTTTAGCACTGAGTAATATTCCATTGTCTGGAGGTACAATATTTTATTTACTTATTTATTGAAGAACATCTCGATTGCTTCCAAATTTTAGTAATTATGAATAAAGATGCTATAGACATTTACATGCAGATCACCTCATTTGGGTAAATATCAAAGACTTATTGGTAGATTATATGGTATAAGTATATTTAGTTCTGTAAGAAACTATCATACTTGTCTTCCACCATGGCTATAACAGTGTTCATTCTCATCAGCAATGAATAAGCACTTCCTGTTTCTCCACTATTCCACCAGCGTTTGGTGTTGTCAGTGTGCTGGATTTTGGCCTTTCTGATATATATAGATATAGATAGATAGATAGATAGATATAAATGTATCTTAGTACCTTAATTTTCAATAACTTAATGATATATGATAGCATCTTTTCATGTACTTGGCTGGCATCTGTGTATCTTCTTTTATGAGATCTATTCAGACCTTTTGTCCATTTTTAATAGGGCTGTTTTCTATTGCTAAGTTTCAAGAGTTCTTTGTATATTTTGGGTTACATTCCTTTGTCAGAAATATCTTTCACAAATATTTTCTCCCATTTTGTGGCTTGGCGTCTCATTTGCTTGAACTGTTTAATTTTAAAATTCTTGTTTCTCTCTGCTTCAGTTGGGGATTGATTTTTTTTATGTTTTCAAATTTATCTTCTGTGTTGCCTAATTGTTATTAATACCATCAAGTGAATTTTTAAGTATATACTTTGCTCATTTATAATTTATATTTGAGTTCTTATTTATATATTCTAATGTTCTCCTCACTACATTTTTCCCTTTAAATACTTGAATACAGTTAAAATAGCTGCTTAATATCCTTGTCTCCTACTTTTTTTATGCCTATTATTTTTAGGTCTGTTTCTATCAACTCCTCCTGTGTCACATTTTTCTCCTTTTTAGCGTACCTAGCGATTTCTGATTGAATGTTGCACATTTGAGATATCAGCTTGTTGAGTAGATTTCATTGTAGTCCTTTAAAGAGTTCTGAGCTTTATTTTGCAACCAGTTATGTGCTAATCTGTTTTGTTCCTTTGGCAGTTTTTAAACTTTTCTAGGGTGGGTCTAGAGTATTCTTCCCTCCAAGAAGAGTACAGACCTGTAACCATGATGTGACTCATCTTAGTTCTTCACCAAATATTGCAGGTGACCCAACAGAACTCCTCGGCATGGCTGCTCAGAGGGCAAACATCCCCCTCCCTGTATGAACTCTAGGAATCTTTCAGCTTACAACTATTGTCATTCCATGCCAAAACTGGTGGAATTCCATATTTTATGGACATGTAGCATAGTACTCAACAAAGACTTAAGAGAAGCCCATTTTTATGTATTTTTATTAGTACATACTTGCCATATATATAATGATAACGATCATAGGGAATTTTTTTTAACCAAGAACATGTATTGGTACATTGTACATATAATGATCACATTCATAACATTTATTTTGTACCTGTACATGATGCATCTTGGTTTTCCCCCCTCTTCCCTTCTGTTCCCTCCTTCCCTATTTACAGCAAGTTTATTCATATATTTCCATGATTTCCCTTTCCTTTTTCTTTCTTTTTTTCCTTCCTGCTTTTCTCCCTTCTCTCTTTCTAGTTCTCCTCTCCTTTGTGTATTATCTTCCTTTTATATAATATCCGTTACACCTCTTTGTCCTTATTTACACTTATGGTTTCTCATCAGAGAAACAATTCCTTGTGTACTCATGAGTGTCTGATATATTTCACTTAATAGTATGCTCTCAAGGAACATCCATTTACATACAAATGACTCTAGTTTATCCTTTTTATGGCAGTGTAGTACTCCATTGTGTAGAAAAACCACATTTTCTTTAGCCATTCATTGATTGTTGGGCATTTAGGTTGTTTCCAAGTCTTAGCTATTACACACTGTGTTGCTATAAACATGGTTGTGCATACATCCCTGTGGTATGATGATTTTAATTCTTCTGGGAAGATCCCCAGTAGGGGAATAGCTGGATCAAATGGAACCTCTAGTTGTAGTTTTTTGAGGAATCTCCATATTGATTTCCACAGTGGCTGGACCAGTCTACATTCCCACCAACAGTAGAGGAGGGTTCCTTTTTCCCCACAGCCCAGCCAGCATTTGTTATCGTTTGATTTTTTCATAAATGCAGTTCTTTCTGGAGTGAGATGGAATCTTAATATTGTTTTGATTTGCATCTCTTGAATGACTAGTGATGTTAAACACTTTTTCATATATTTATTTGCCATTTTTATTTCTTCATCTGAGAAATGTTTATTCATTTCAGTTGCCCATTTTTGGATTGGGTTTTTAAATTTGGGCAGTTTGATTTTTTTTTTTGAGTTCTTCATATATTCTAGATGTTAGACCTTTGTCTGATGGATAGCTAGCAAATTTTTTTTCCCATTCTGTGGCTTTTCGTCGTGCTCTATTGGTGATTTCTTTTGCTGTGCAAAAGCTTTTTAATGGCATGTGGTCCCAAGCACTGATTCTTTGTATTGTTTCCCGTGCAGTCTGGGTTCTGTCCATAAATTTTTTCCCTACCCCTACGTCTTCGAGGGTTCTTCCTATTCTATTCTCCAGTAAATTTAGTGTTTCTGTTTTAATCTTTAGATCTTTGGCCCACTTCGATCTTAGTTTAGTACATGGTGAGAGACATGTATCTAGTTTTAGTTTTCGGCATGTGGCAAGCCAATTTGTCCAGCACCATTTGTTAAATAGGCTATCTTTCTTCCAGTGAGGGTGTTTGGCTCCTTTGTCGAAAATGAGGTATTTGAGTGTGTTTGGAGTTGTTTCTGCATACTCCACTCTATTCCATTGATCCTCAGGTCTGTCTTTTTGCCAGTACCATGCTGTTATCACTGTAGCTTTATAGTATAGTTTTAGGTGGGGGACTGTGATGCCCCCTGCCTTTTCCCTGTTGCTTAGGATCGTTTTTGCTATTCTGTTGCTGAGGATTGTTTTTGTTATTCTGTTTTTCTCTTCTAGTTCCAGATGAAATTCATGATTGTCCTTTCTAATTATTTGAAGTATGTTAGTGGTGTCTTGATTGGAATTATATTTAGTCTGTGTAGTAATTTAGGAAGTATAGCCATTTTCAATATGTTGGTTCTTCCTACCCAGGAACATGGGATGTCTTTCCATTTTCTAATATCTCTTTCAATTTCCTTTTTTAGAGTGCTGTAGTTTTTGATGTATAGATCTCTTACTTCCTTTGTTAGATAGATTCCTAAGTTTGTTTTTGTTTTTTTTTTTTTTTTGGTGCAATTGTGAAAGGTGTATCTTCTGTTAGGTCTTTCTTGGTGGGTTTATTTTTTGTGTATAGGAATGCTATTGACTTTTGGGTGTTGATTTTGTATCCGGTAATGCAACTGAATTTAGTTATTAAATCTAGACTCTTTTGGTGGAGTTTTTTGGGTCTTCTATGTAGAGTATCATGTCATCTGCAAATAACAACAGTTCAACTTCTTCATTTCCTATCTTTATTCGTTTTATTTCTTTCTCTTGTCTAATTGCTCTGGCTAATGTTTCCAGAACTATACTGAAAAGGAGTGATGATTGTGGCCGTTCTTGTCTTATCCCTGACTTTAGAGTGAAAGTGCTCAGTTTTTGACCATTTAGTATGATATTGGCTGTTGGTTTATCATAGGTAGCTTTTATCAGATTGAGATAAAGACCTCTTCCAATTTGTCTCTAGGGTTTTCATCATGAATGTGTGTTAAATTTTGTCAAATGATTTTTCTGCATTTGACAATCATGTGGCTTTTGTCCTTGGTTCTGTTAATGTGGTGTATCACATTTACTGATTCGCATATGTTGAACCATCCCTGCATCCCTGGGATGGATCCTACTTGGTCGTGGTGTATAATCTTCTTGGTGATTTGCTGCATTGTACTTGCCAGTATCTTATTGAGGATTTTGGTGTCTGTGTTCTTTAAGGAGATTGGCCAGTAGCTCCCTTTTCTGGTTGGATCCTCCCTGGTTTTGGTATCAGAGTAATCTTGCTTCTAGGAAAACTAGGAGTGTTGCTTAAGGGAAGCCCTTTTTTATAGGTATTTTTCTTGTCTTCCTCCCTTTTTTTTGTGGAGCTCTGTCCTGTAATTCGAGCTACCTCAGCAGTCCCCAAACTCTTATTTCTGTCTTTGTAACCTGGTGACTCTGCTGCCCTCTGTTTGGACACCCTGTTCTTGTGTCAGTGGTCTGTAAATCACCTTTGGGCAGTGAGCTGAGCACTCATGAGACTCGTTTTTGTCTGTTTCCCCCTCCCAGGAATGAGTCATGCTGCATATAGTCCAAATTCTAAAAACAGTTGTATGTAATTTTTTCTAGTTTTCTAGTTACTGTTTTGTTTTTTTTTTTGTTTTGTTTTGTTTTGTTTTTTTGTGGTGCTGGGGATCGAATAGTTACTGTTTTGTATGTAGGAGGTTAGATGTAAAGAGATCTCCTCCGTCATTGCAGGAAGGTAAAGTTTCTTCACGTGACTTTTGATATGCAGCTGTGTTTCAGAACCACTAATATTATCAACATTGGTGTTATTCTTATATACATATATTTTATCAGCATTATGATGCTATTAATTTAATCACCTTCCCAGACCCAATTTAAATAAGCATTTCTTACCACAGTATTAATATACTGTTTTGTACAGGGAGTCTACTAAGGGCTTTATTTATATCATTTCAGTCTACACAAATATAATTAGATCAGTTTTACAAAAGAAAAACCTGAGATTCAAAGACACTAAAGGTTCGCCTCATGTCATATTGCTGGTGATTGCTATTCCAACATTAGGTCCTCTGCACACAACCTAGATTTTAATGCATCCCAGGACACATCGATAGCACACAGACGACACAACTGCTATCCATCTATATTCAGAGCTGAAAACCGTATTTGCATGAAGTGAAATTAGTGGACCTTGATCGCTTTGAGCTGTCCCGAAGCAAAGAGACACTAGTAAAAATTATATGCCTCCCAGTACTTGACATTTCAAAATGGCAATATTGATAATCAGATTATCTTAATGTGCCCAAAACATCATCCTAGTAAAATTTTGTATTCTAAAGATCATCTAAAGATTGGTATCCTTACGACAATGCTAAGTTTATCCCATGACAACTTCACCTGGAAATTAAGATCAGAGTGGTCTAAGATTGGGAAGACCAGGGGTAAAGAGATTCAAAAATCTGTTGGCTATCTCACTTGGTCATTTAAAAACATAAATAGTAGTTTTTAGTTTTGGTGAAACATCAAAACGCTGGTGTCAAAAGAGTTGTATCAAACTATTTCCTAAATCAAAATAAGCATCTCCAGTGGCTGTCTTAAGTAAATCTTGTTAAACTGTTTTCCTTCTGGTGCATCTTTTTAGAAGAGAAAGTGAATTTAAACAAGTCCCCCCTTTTAAAAAAAAAAACCATAATTTGAAGAATATTTGACTTTCGCCATTATTTACCTATTTTATCTCTTTTGTCAAATCAGTTCAGAATTTTTCTAAATATGCCTTGAAGTCAAGTCGTGAATTAGGAGACCAAAGAATAAAGTGAGTCTGAGAAGACATCCGTGGACCTTCTCAGCCCAGTCACTGAGGCATGCTGTTCCCTGTGTCTTCATTTAGTCACACAGCCCCCACTCACTGCTATTAGGTGAGAGACGGACAGGTACCGTGTGCTCTTCAGCATGAACATAGCAATACTTCTGGAGAGAAAGGAAAGGAGTCCATGTCTATTACTGCATATTCCTAATATAGTAAGTGATTGCAGGATGTACTTGGATACACATGGCTGTTGGCAGGCCTCAGGGCCCTGCTGGCTCTTAACCAAAAACATCTGGGCTTTTTTTTTTTTTTGGCCCATGCAAGCCTCTCCATGGTGTAGCTTACAGCATGGCATGGCAGTTGGCTTCCCCTGAAACAAGCAAATGAGAGAGAACAGGAGAGGGCAGCCCAAGACAGAGGCCCCAGTTTTTTTGCTTACTAATATCAGAAATAGCATCCCATCCCCTTTGCTAGATTCTGGTCCTTAGGACTAAATCCAGCCCCCCTTAGGGGACAGGAGAGTAGAAAAGGGGAGATGTGAGAGGCTATCTATTGAATTAATCTTATATCCAAGTTGCCTCTAGTGTCACCTAGATGACCATGTTGTTAAATTTACTTGACACTGATCAGTTCTATGTTCAAAGCCTCTTCCTGAATCACACCTTGTCAAACACTTGCTCCTTATAATTTTCTCCTCTAACTTTTGTCAACACTTCAGTCTTCAAGCCTTTCTCTTACTCTTCTGGCTGTCATTTCTTTTTTTTTTTTTTTTCCAATGGAGCCTTGTTACTTTGACAAAACGTTAAAGTTTTCAAAGTACTTTAATCTTCATCTTATTCTTTGTCCTATGTCATTTATTTATGTATTCATATATCAAAGAAATGAACATTTACTAAGTGTCTAGCATGTATTAGGTGTACTACTTCAACCACTTCCGTTAGCAGAACCATTCGGAGATCGATTCCTTTGGACTGGTGCTCCTAGTTACTGTGTACTCACGTTTTCCTCTCTGAGACCAGACACACCGGACACTTCTGTGACTGTCCTCTGCTCGTACTAAATTTGAAATCACCTGCATAAGCAAATGGGGTAAGAACAGATCAGGCAGCTTTATTGTTTTCCATTTGGCTCTTAGAACATATGATGTGATTTAAAAATTGGTAATGTTTGTCCTGAATTTGTTCATCTGAAAGCGATTTGACTAATTTAATGATTGGAACATTTTGGAGCTTTTTCCAGGACACCAAAACTCTTAAGATGGTTTATGAATTCTGCAGCACTCAATTGACTGTTCCCAGCTGTCGGGGAGATTTTACCGAGTCTCTCTGCAGCTCCACGGATCTGGCCTCACAGAGTCAGCTTTTCAGACCTTGTTTCCTTGAAATATTTTCCAGTTGATCTTAGGATCAGGCTCTGATTGTGGTAAAATACCAGAGACAAGAATGATCCAAAATGGATAAACATAAAATACTAATCATTGGGCAAAAGCATCCTTGAACTTGGAGTCTGGGAACATCTGAAGTTCTTTCTGAAGACTTAATAGCACTGTTGAACCAGAAGATTAATGGAAAAGAAACTGCATGAGCAAATGTTATAGTGATTGTTACCAATACTTGCTTATTTTTTCTTAGGGAAAATAAAGCCATAAATAGTTATTTGTGGATTGAGTGAATAATATGTGACCCTGAAGAAGGTGATTCTTAGCTAAATGCAAAGTATCTTAATGCAGGGAGCAAATATCATGCCACTCTTCAAGGTAACTTGTTGGGTAAGGCTGCCCTCGACAAAGCATTCTTACCATACAAGAGCAGAGTGAATGCTTACTTGCTTTCAGCAAATGCTTGCTGTTTTCTCTTTCCTTTCCCTCACCCTGAGCCTTTTTCCATGCTGCCTTTATATTCTAAACATGATTTTATAAAAAAGCTGTGAGCATTAGTAATGTTAAGCTGTATGTAAGAACTGGACAAATGTCAAAGAGAAAACCATTCAGGGCAGGCTTCCAGAAAACACACCCAGATGACTTTACTCCTCGCTCCATTGCATGGTGTTGTCCTTGGCCAAAATGTGGTGATTAATATTCACTTCAAACTCCAAAATACCTAGAACCTTCTAAAAGTGTTGGGGTTTGTGTCAAAGGGTTTTGTTTAGTTTTTAAATTGTTCTGTTACAGCAGAAAGTTATTTTTTAGTTCATTTTTTTATTCTTCAATCATGTCTAATTTGGGGTAAGGAGAAACTTTCCAACTAAGACTAAAACAAGAGTTCTGTGCTTTAATAATCTGACAAGGAAGACATGTTTTGGTTTCTGTGGCTAACAGGTGACAATTTGGGGCTCGGGTAAACTGAGGCCATTTGCTTTGCTAAACAGAGCAAAGAACTGAACTTCTATAAGGTTTTGGAAACTCTTCTATCTTTATTCAATGTTTACCGAGCATCTGTCTTACTAAAGATTCTGTTGAAGAGTAACGATGATAATACAGTGTGATCGCCTGCTCTCAAGGACCTCAGAGTGTGTGCTTGGTGGGTTGAGGTGGGAGAGGCAAGCATCTAAAGAAATAGTAACAACAACAGACTTTCTTTTCTACAGAGAGATGTCTCTCTAGATAATTAAGATAAATAACTGTCTGTTGAACATTAACCAGGACATGTGTAAAGTGGTAACAAGTCTTGACCTTTACTTACCTTCAAAATGTATGGGAATCATGAAAGGCAAAGTGTAGAAGCACATAATTAAGTGAGGGAATCAAATGATGTGTTCTGTTATCTCTGTGTGAGACCAACAAAAAAGGAACAGCTTGACGGAACATGCTGTGATTGGTGAGGTCTAGCTCTACTTCTAAAAGCCTTTAAGGAATTCCAAAATACGGCCATTTGAAAGCATTTCTGGACACTAGGAGTCACTTTGTCCCTGATACAAAGTCTAGTGAGGATAGCAGCCATAATTTTTTCAGAACATCCTTATTCCTGTGCTGAGGAGCCCCACGTGAGTTCAGTCTCAGTGTTGTTTGGTCTCCCAAGAGAGCCCACCAAAACATGCTGGGGAGAGGCCAGACTTCCTGTCATTACAGTCTTAGCCCCTTGTTTCAGTGAATCCAAGGAGGGGTCGGGGAGGCAGGGAAGCCAGGGCAATTCCAGATACTGAAAATAAATGTGCTTCAAACCTACCAGGAACAGAAAACTGCTTTTTCTCCTCTCACAGCCTGGTTTTCTCCTCAGCTGGTTTTTCCTCCCTGGTCACCCTGAACTCTGAATTCCCCACTCCATTTAATTCTCAAAACTCACAGCCCACATCAACCTCCTCTTCTGTGAGCAGCTCAACACTTTATTATATTCTGCGTCAGATATACATCTTGACTCTCTAATCAGATTCGCAACTAAACTGTTTGTTCATTCAAAATTGGAGCTCCTTCTGTGTGACAGTCACCACACAGACAGGCCTTCTATGTGCCTCACTGCTGGGAGGCGTCAGTCAGCAAAGCCTCTGTCTCCAAAGATGCAAACTAACAAAGGACATAATTATACACTGGAAGGAAATTAGCAAGGTGCCATGATGAAAACTATCCGGAAGATTGTCTCAGAGGAGGCAACTGAGACCTAGGAGGTACATGGAGACCTAAACCAACAGGAAAGGCCAGCCACTTAAAAGAGACAGGCAGGAAGGAGAATATTCCAGGCAGAGGTGTGTTAAAGGAACAAAAATGGAAGGAGCTTGACTTCTCCAGGAAGTTGCAGATGGCCAGGCTGACTGTAGTTGGTGAGCGCAGGAAGGAGACAGGAGATGAGATTTGTGTAAAAGAAAAGGGCCAGACCAGGCAGGCCAGCAAGGAGACCCAACATTATGACGCACTCATTCAGCATTTAGCACTCAGCCCAGCACTTCCTTCAGTAGCCTTCCTGGTGCCCAACACAGACTTTGGTCAGGGTGAATTTTCAGCCAATACTGGACAGTCAAAATGACTCAGAGGTCCCAGTCATGTGCCAACACTTCCAGAACCTCCCTGCCCACAGTTCTCCCAGCCCGATTTCAGCACCAGCAGAGGCGCCTGGAGGTCTCCCCTCAGCCCTGTGTTTGGCCGCATCCAGCTCTCACTCAGGCTTCTCCACAGAAATGGAGCAGTGAGAGTGACTTGGCAAGCACATCTTGTCTCTAACGCCCTTCTGAGAGGTGGGCCACAGCATGGAGCACATCTGAGACTTGAGAGGCCACCCTGCCAAGATCTTAGCCGGCTCCCTTATCCACCAGCTGTGCTGTGGGGTAAACCAGTTAACCTCCCAAACCTCAGGTTCCTCTCCTGCAAAATGGTCTAACAGGGATTTCCTGGCCTTTCTGTGTGGATTAAATGGGGTAATGTAGGAAAAGCCCTTATCCTAGTGCCTGGAACACAGTAGGTACTCAATAAGTTATAGTTATTCTTGGATAATGCTATTTGATTATTAGTATTAGCATTATCGACCATGACCTCTTAACATATTCACGCTTCCAAACCCCACCCTTCTCCTCTCCATTTTGAGAAACCCTAAGCCAGAGGCCACTTCCGCTGTGAGGGGCTCCCAGACAACCTTGGGCCTGACTGATGATTTCCTCCTATTGGCACTGCCGTAGTTCATCCACTTCGCTCAGGGATACTTACTCTAGTAGGACATTTATTCAGGTCTATCCTCCCTGCTTTAGCTGGGACATCCTTGAGAAGAGGCATGGCACCTTTGTGTAATAACTACCGGTTCACATTTGTTCACATTTTAATATCTCTGAAATTGAAGCTATATCTGAACAATAATGGTGTGTCAAAGTTAATTGACGATGCTTTTTTCTTAATGTCACATAAAGTCACAGCATATCTTACCGTAGGCAGTGCCTTGGGTTAGATGAAATACGATAGCTTTGGGCACAGGCTGTAGAAGGACACGTCCGTTGTTAATGGTCTCTTACATAGTCGTTGCAAGGATTCAATGGCTTAACATATCGGAAAGCATTTAGAACACAGCCTAGCACATTGTAAATGCTTCATGTTAGTTCTTGGTATTTGCGTTCCCAGTGACCTGCTCAGTATCTGGCTATAGTGGGGCTTGATGAGCATCTAATGAATGAATTAAAGAGTCAAAGAACAAACTGACATTCATGACAGCATGTGAATACTCAGGTCTTCCCGAGCTGCCGGGGAGCTGGCTCGCTGGTGGTCTCTGGCTGCTGTGTCTCTGTGGTCACAGGACCATGTTTCCAGCAGACTGAGCACAGGGGATCCCAGCGGCAGGAGAGGTCCCAACACACCATCTTAGCTCTGGGGTTTCGCCTAAGCCTGGCTCAGGCTTTTTCAGAACTGCGTGATGCCCCAAGATTCCCATCATCTCTTCTCCCCTCACCCTCCCTGCTTTATGAGCTGTAAACTTCCACCATGATCTGGAGTCTCCTCACCTGCTCCCATTCCTCCCGTTTATTCTTCTCAGGCCTTTTCCCCAACCCCCCATAAAACTCTGGCCTATCTCACTCTTTGTCGGCTTCTGTTTCTCAGAGTGCTAAACTGACCTACTAGTGAGCCTCCAAGAGCGCCCACCTGTGCCTGCCTTGGCCTACCTTCTTGCCTGGCACAGCCAGGAAAGCTCAAGCCTGTGGAAGCTCTACCCAGGTGCCAGCATTCACACAGCATGTGCCAGGACTTTTCCTGAGTGTCCACCAGGCCACATTGGCTTACACAGAAATCCTTGTCCTCCCTCCTGTTGGAGGTCCCAGGACAGTTGTGTGAAATCCACATTGCAGAAGGCAGAACCTTGGCCAAGGCCTCCCTGTCCTGCCCCACAGCTGACCTGGCCACTCCGAAACCTTCTCCCTAGTTCTGTGTGTCCACCAGGAACCAAGGCCACGACTGACTTCAGCTGTTCCTGAGCAAAGCCCCAGGAATCTCTGCCTTTGGGATGTGTTCTTGGCCAGGGGCCAAAGAGGCCCAGCTTTATTTTCTGCTACCAAAAATATATTCTATTTCCTTTCAATCCTATGCTTAATTCAAAGGAGTAACTAAAAATGCTGGGTAAACACACATCCTATTTTTATCCCCACCTCCCATGTGCCCACTCTCCTCCTCTTCCAAGTGTATCCATCAGATCCTGGACTCACACATCAGGCCAATTGTTGCAATGGAAAAAATGAACATGCTTTCCCTCAACCCGAGGAACACACAGTGCAGTTCCCACTTCTTCTTCCCTGAACTTCCCGCCTCACTGTCCTCCCCACCAGCTCTCCCCGGGTGAGGAACACGTGGAAAAACGAGCTTTGGGTTCTATCCAAAGAAAGCGATGGCTATTTGGAGACAAAATACCTCATGGAGGCCTGGAGTGTGACTTGTGCTCTAGCCCTTTGCATTACTGCCACTGATTCCAGAGCAGACCCTCAGCCTCCAGAATTACGTCCCACTCCCCCCTTCAAACAGGGAGCCCATCCTCCTGGTCTCAGGGGTATGGATGGCTTACAAATAGCCAAAATAGAAGATATTCAGGAAGCTGTTCTGAAATACTTAGTAGCGCTTGCACCATATTGGTATGTAAAAATACAGATGTGGAAAAACCAGTAAAATGGGAAGTAATTATATTATAAAATTATTGGGGTTTTTCCCCTTACATTGTTTGTGTTATTTAAATAACCAACTCTCCAAGCAATGGAATAAAAGGGCCACTTTTGGAAGCTCCATATGGAAAAGAGACATTGCTGCCCATTGCAGCTCTGGCTCACAAGCAGGGGCCACCCTCCTATAAGAAAGAACCAGCTTCTTTCTTCTTAGCTTCATGGTGGTCTTGCACCATTGCTTTGGGCCTGTGGTAGGGCAGCACGTCATGGTGGTACACAAAGAGCTGAAGTCATTCACTTTATGGCCAGAAAGAGGAAGAGACCAGGGTTCCACCATCCTCTTTGAGGGCACACACCCAGTGAGTTTGAAGACCTCCCACTAGGCCTCACCTCTTAAAGATTTCGCCAGTTCCCAATCTCACCACAGGCACTTGGGAAGCAAGGCTGTAACACATGGGCCTTTGGGGGACATTTAAGGTCCAAACTATAGCACTTCCTAAAAGCCCAATCTCCAAATACATTGAATTGGAAATTACAGCTTTAACACATGCATTTTTAAGGCACACAATTGTGTCCACAGCAGATGGATAATACTCAAAAGGATCATACTCCATACCAGCCTGGTCCTAACTTGGTCTTCCAGGGATTATTTGGAACAAGGGGTTCTCAGTTGTGGTTGCATATTAAAGTCACCTGGGGAAATTCTTTTTCAATATCAAGGTTAGGGCCGCATCCTTAAAGACACTTAATGCAACTGGAGGTGGGACTCTGAAATTAATATTTTTTTAAAAAAGCTACCTCAGGTGCCCCGTATCTTTTTAAAATCATGCTTCCATTGAGAATTCCTAAATTAGACAGCTGGTCATTCAACACATGCCTGTGATCCTTGGGGCTCAGCCAGAATGTGACAGGCTTTGAGAACTTCGGGAGCAATATGAGTATCTACAGTATGATGTTTGGAGAACACGGACATTGTATGATGGCTTGGTTTTATCGTCACATGTGTGCAAAAAGCATTTATAGATATATAGTGCATGTGGTGTACATGAATGCATGCAAAAAAATCAAACTAGCATTGAGCTTGCAATCGTCTATTCCAGTGATGGCAAACCTACGGCATGCATGCCACAGCAGGCTGTTTATCTCATTGAAAGCCCTAAAAGGTTTGCCATCACTGATCTATTCATTCCTGTAGACTTGAGTGCTAGTTTCTTTTTTCCTTCTTAGTTACTAGTGTAAAATCTATTTCAAGACACTGATACTGTGGACAAATATCATTCCATTTGTACGAGGTACCTAGCATGGTGAACGTCACACAGTGCTCACTTCGGTAGCACATATACTAAAACTAGAATGGCAAACTTCTCAAAGAAAGAAAGCGAGAATAGTGTTCTCAAAGTCTGGGGCAAGGGGAGTGGGGAGTTATTGCTTACTGGGTCCAGAGTTTCATTTGGGAGGATGAAGGATTCCACAGATGGATTGTAGTGATGTTTCCACACAATGTCTGTTTAATCCCATAGAACTCTACACTTTAAAAAGTTTTACAAATTTTTAAATTGATAAGAGGTTACATCTTTTCAGGTAACTATGAGGGTTCTGAGTTTGCCACACTCCCATGATACATGTGGCATTGTACAGAATCCTGGAAGCAAATTGTCCCCATGCCTTAGATAGTTCAAGGTGATCTCAGCTTTCTACTGATGGATTTTCTATACGATGGACTAATTCTTGGGGATGCCACTCTTGATTTACTGCTCTGCAGAAGCACCTCAGATTTTGTGTGTAGTTTCCCACAAGAATCGCCATTTATATCCACCACATCCCTGAAACAGTGTGGATCTCCCAGCTATTTCTTTTTTTATTAGTACATGTTTGCCATACATAATAATCACATTCATCATAGGGAATTTGTACTTGTATATAATATATCTTAATTCTTTTTTCCCATTCCTCTCTCCTCTCTATTTATAAAAGTTTTGTTTCCATTTTTTCCTCTCTTTTTTTAATCCTTCTTCCCTTCCCTTTCCCCCCCTACCTTGTTCCCTTTCCCAGTTGAACAAGTGTTTCCTATTTCCCAATATCTATCCACCATTTTGTTTCTTATTTTCATTTTGGGTTTCTCACGTAAGAGAGAGATTTAAACTTGTGTGTCTGATTAATTTCACATAAAATTATAGTCTTGAGGTACACCCATTAATCTAAAAATGACTCGTTTAGCCTTCGTCATGGCAGACTACTACTTCCTTGTATATAAATATATTTTCTTTATCCATTCACCTGTTGATAGGTGTATGGGCTGTTTCCAAGATTTAGCTATTATAAATTCTGCTGCTATAAACATAGGTGTGCATAGATCACTGTGTTATGATGTTTCTAACTTTCAGAAAGGTACCTAGAAGGAGAATAGATGATTCAAACAGAACTTCTACTCTTCGTTTTTGAGAACTCTCCATACTTATTTCCATATTGGTTGTACCATTTTGCACTCCCACCAACAATGGAGAAGGTTTCCTTTTTCCCCACAGCCTCAGCAGCATTCGTTATTGATTTATTGATGATGGTCACTCTTTCTGGAGTGAGATGGAATCTGTGTTGTTTTAATTTGCGTGTCTTGAATGACCAGTGGGATGAACATTTTTTCACAAATTTATTTGCTGTCTGTACTTCTTTGTCTGGGAAGTGTCTATTCATTTTGGAAGCCCGTTTTTGGATTGGGTTAATTTGGTGAATCTGATTTTTTTTTAGTGTTTTATATATTCTAGATATCAGTCCTTTGAGATATAGCTGGCAAAAAAAAATTTTCCCCATTCTTGGGGTTGCCTCTTCACTCTGTTGGTGGTTTCTTTTACTGTGCAAAAGCTTTTTAATTTGATGTGACCCCAGTTGTTGATTCTTTGTAGTATTTCCTGTGTTATCGGGGTTTTTGTTCATAGTATCTTTGCCTATACGTATGTCTTAAGAGTTTTACCTATTCTTTCTTCCAGCAGGTTAAGTGTTTCTGTTTTTATAGATAGATCTTTGATCTATTTCAATTTTAGTTTAGTGTATGCTGAGAGATATGGGTCTAGGTTTAATCTTCAGCATGTGGAAAGCCAGTTTCCCCAGCACTATTTATTAAAGAGGTTATCTTCCTTCCAGTGAAGGTGTTTAGCCTTGTGTCAAAGATAAGGTGGCTAAATGTTCCCAGCTCTCTGTCAATCATCCAGACATAGAGTACCTCTGTCATTCACAGGCCCTGTTCACCACCACACCCATTCCAAGGATGTTTGAATGGAGCATCAAGGTTTGTGTATGTGAAATAGGAAGCTAGAGAGATGAGACTTTAGGGGTCTGTGAGGATACTATAAGTAAATACAAAGGAGAAGAGTTATGTCATTCCTTTAGTTAGAACTTTGTCCGGTGGGTTGCATTGAAATGGTTAAGGTTTTAGTATATGTGCTGCCGAAACAAGTGCTAAATGGTCAAAATGAACCAGCCATTTCAGTTATTCATTCTTTATAACATTTTGGAGGAACCGCTACAAGTCAGGACGTGTGCTCACGCAGTAGCGTGGAGGTTCTGCAACGTCCCAGACTAGTTGGGGCGATCAAGTAGGCACTAAATGGCAGCACGTGAAAAGGGCCACATACAAGGCATGGAAAGCTATTCCTTTGGTTGCCAGGGGCAGAAATCTATTGCACTTTAGGTGAAAAAGGAATGTATTAACTCCCAGGATGGGAGAAGTCCAGGAAAAAAGTTATCTTCAGGCACAGCTGGATCCAGGTACTAAGTATCTTCAAATTTTTTTTTTCTTCTCGATTGACTCTTCATGGTCCTCGTTCTAGGGAAGACTCACCTTTTAGAATAACTGGAATATTCTAAGCATACTTCCTACTAGCTTAGCAAATTCCATAGGAACATTTTTCTAGAAGTTTCAACCAAAGTTGTAGAAGTGAATCTCACTGAGACAAAGTGCCAATTCTAGAGCTGGGAGGAATGGAGGAAACGGGAGGTTGGCTCTACCTAACCATATAGACTAAGCAGGGGTCAGGGAAAGTGCTGCCCGGCGGGAAACCCCATGGCTCTTACCAAAAGAGGGAGCGGCTCCTGGCCAGGAAAAACATTCCTCGCTGTAGTAAGGAAGAGTAGACGAGGCTGTGGCCTGGTCTCCCAGAGAAAATCAGAGGCAGCTTCCCAGATGGACCGCTGTTGAAGCTGGACTTTAAGAATGGGTAGGATTTTGTTGTGCGAAGATGAGATGGTTGAAAGGACCCAGCCAGAAGAGAAACAGCATGAGCAGTATAAATGCTGATTGGTGACTTCAGATGAGAAAGTTCTGTGCAATCAGCCTGTTATCAAGTGATGCCTGGTGTGCCAGGGAGGACACTATGGAACTGAGGCAGGAGAAACTCCCTGAGTTTTAGTAATGATGCTATGATTTCCTAAAAATAAGGAGAGCAAGTAATAATCCAATTTTAAGTGACATAAACATCACATCACAGCCACTCCTTGATTAAAAAACAGATGCAGTGGTGCATGCTGATGGTCAAGTGGGTTGCATCTATGTGGTAAAATAAATCGGCCATTTATTCATTGTTTACAAAATTATGGAGGAACCACTAGTTTTACTTGGGAGGCTGAGGCAGAAGAATCCCTTGAGCCTAGGAGTTTGAGGCCAGGCTGGGAAATATAACAAAACCCCATCTCCCTAAAAAAGAAAGTACCTACCTACAGAGCTGATGAGAAAGACTATTCCTCATCTTGGGGTTTAATTTAGAAGTAAATTTGGTTTTGATGTTCTTGGATTTTTGTCTTTTAATGTATAATGAGACAGGAAAGAACCTTACCCATTTCACAGCTCCTATAAGCCCTCTGTGAAGAGACAGGAAACTCATTGGAGGCAAAGTGTAACAGACAAGAAAGCAAGACAGAGGCCTTCAAAACAGTTCAAGACATTTCCCTTTAAAAACTGTTACAGGGGCTGGGGATTTAGCTCAGTGGTTAAAGTGCTTGCTTAGTAAGCATGAGGCCCTGAGTTCAATCCCTGGCACAAAAAAAAAAAAAAAAAAAAAACTGTTACAGGGCTGGCACAGTAAAAAGAAAATAGAAGTGTATAAAGAGATTTACGACCAAGAGGAGCCCATAGCCGACTTCACCAGCCATCCCATCTCCAAAATTGTTAAAGTTTAAATATTTACGGTGTACTTACCTGGAACACCTCAATCCCCAATGGTGTGAGCAGCAGTTTTTATGTTATTGTCAGCCCTCCTCTTGGACTAATTCTACAAGGCAGGCAATTTTGGTAAACAATAGATAACCAGAAGCATTGTTAAGCAGACCTTCCCGTCAACAAGTGAAAAGAACCAGGCAGAGATCAGGGAAACAAAACAACCACGACCAACCTTTATTCTTGATTTTTGTCACCACTGTCATGCTTCCTTATTTTCTTCCACATGTTAAATATATAATAACCAAAACTTTATTTATATACAAATAAAGAAAACATGCGCAGCATGTAAGCATGGTGTAGGCAGTGAGTAAACCCGGGTGGCAGGTTTCTCCCCCAGGTTCGTGAACTAGGCCTTTGTGGAAACAGAGCAATTGTGTTGGGTGAGTTCCAGGGCTCTGGGCCATTCCCAAGCTATAGACCAACCACTGGCCACACTGGGTTAGGTTAAGGGTGGCTAATAACACACAGAAGAGTTTCTGTTCATTCCAAGGGGCAAGGCTGCTTTTTTATTTCTTCCCAAGACCTCACTTTGTTCTTATGGACAAAGAGGACACAGGATGGAACCAGAAAAAGCATTCATGGAATCCAGAAAGTTTTATGGTGGATAGCTGATAAATCCCTTTGATGAAGCAAAAAATGTGCAGAATATTTAATCAGCTCATCTTTCCCCAAAGGGAAAGAACACATACATTTTTAGTTTGGGTTAAGTAGCTGAGGTTTTACAGAGGGGAAAAAATGTCATGGGAAAATGGAAAATATTTCTAATGTCTATAGTACATGAAATATCTAGGAGTAAAATATCAAGGGGCAAGAGGGAATATCTATAAAAAATTATACAGCACATGTTGGATAAAAAGTAAAATTATGAGATTAAACAGTTGTGTCACTGAAATAGCACTTGCTGTAGTATAAACTCAAACATTCCTTCTCAAATTCAGCTTCTCAGGGGTTTGACTTCAGAGGCCTGAGCATTTTCAACATTTTCTTTGCCTTTCTTATTCTTGATGCGAATAAACACAACTGCTAAAATTATACCTGAAAGAGAAAACTCAGTGTCAAATAAATGGATTCTTCAAATGTAGTAGCATCATACTAGGAAAAAATGACTCATAACTATTTTTATGTGTGATTCAACAAAGTTTTGTTGTGCTAGTGAATAAGAGATCTAGGTATTGGCTTTCTTGGATAAGTAAGCTTATTTTTTATCAGTTGGTATCAAGTCTCAAATCATATCTAATCTTGTGACTGTCAATTCTTATATATTCCAGGGTGTAGGACATTTGGCCCCATAGTCTTTGGCAGAGAGACACTGACAAAGTTCCTGAACTTTGTACATACTCAAATATTGATTCTTCGCCTTCCTAGAGAACAGACCAATAGTACCAACTAGAAAGCTGTTCTGACCTGTTCACCTACCTGACACCTATTTTCATTCTATCCACCCTAAATCTACATTTTCTTCAACAGCTTCCTGGTGGGTCCAGCCAACATACACCATTCAGTGACCCTGAGGAGACTGCCTAAGTTCTGGTTTCTCCTACCAAAACTACATTGTGCATCTTAGCACTAAATGTGTGCTACCAGTGCCCACTATAAAAAATTGAGTTGTTTTAAGAAAATTAACATATCAGTAAGATCACAGGAGGAATCATCACAGAAAGAACTGGTTGCTCAAAAGCCCATTAATAATCCAAACTAAGATCCTATTAATTCTACCTCTGTAGATCCCCAAACCCACCCATTCTTTAAATTTGTGAGGTTAAATGAGTGTATAAGAAAATTTATATTTGGTACATAAACTCAAAAATCCTTTCAAGGTGGATGGGTAAAAGAATAAAAGTCATAGAGGTAGAAGAGAGGAGCATGGTGAGTGGAACCCTCAACAGCTGCTCACATTGTGTGAAAGGTGTGCAGTAGACAGTGTTCTCTGTTCCTAGCCAGGAGATAAATGGCTTTGCTCTGCCCACAGGCTCAAAAGCCACATGCAATCGACCATGGACTGGAACCTCTGAAACCATGAGCCAAAATAAACCCTTTATAAATTGATTATCATAGGTACAGTGGTACTTCAGTCCACAGACTTAATTCATTCCATGATTCTGGAGAAGATGGCTGCAATTGTGCTCGTCAACCGATGCAGAGTTCACAAATGGAAGCAAAATTTTGCTGAATGCTTTTGCTCACGAACCAAGTTGTTCACAAACAAAAGCATTTGTGAACCAAGGTATTACTGTACAGTATTCCTAAGGTACTAAGGGAATGCTAGGTAGAGGGTGGTTCTAAAAAGCAATGTCTCCCAACCAGGCAAGTTTGGTCGAGCAGACTGGTGATGTGAGCAAGACCAACCCCTAAAGACAGGCCCTGAGATGAGCTCACATTTCTGAAAAGCCACAGATAGGAATTCTCAAAGCTGAGAAGTTATACTCACCAATGAACAGAAAAGTGGTCAGGAGTATACCAACCGCCATACCCACAGTGGGTATCCCATCCTGTCTACCTGCTGGCCGGTAACAGCTTTCTTCCACACAGGTACAAAAAGTAACTGAAAAACAGAAGAGTATTTGGTAGAATCAATTTTCAGGAAAATAGTTGCAGAATCCTATATTGCATGTTTGTGATTCCCTAAAATTTGTAGTGACAGACGCTATCCTAAGTTGCCTGTAGCAAAATACCTACCTGGTAAAATGACCGTCCCTTCCAAGGGTGGCCGACCCCCATCATTGATGCGGATCGGGACTTCATAAACTTTCTCCTCAAAGCCCGTGTGCTTGGTGGAAAGTCTGGCAAAAGTGCCTGTCAGAACAGGGAAAACATGAGTGACACAAAAACACATCTTGAGACTCCTGATCAGCAGAAATAGAACTCATCTTTGCATTGGCTGAGTGGGAAAGGGTTAGCTATATTTTAAATTACTCAAAATATAACCTGCATCCTTCTATGTGTAACTTCTCATACTGTAAAAAAGAGCCAAGTTCTCAACTCATGATTTCTTGGTGAAAATGAGTACTAAATACAGTCAGTTCTTATTATTCCCATTAGTGTGTTTATAAATTTGCCCCAAATACTGCACTAGTAAATATTAAACCTTTCTCAGGGATATACATGGTTATTCCCTTCAGGCACAAAACTGTGACACACACATAAGCTGGTTTCCCGTGTACTTATGTTTAAAGATGCTTTATCTAATATACTGGATATTGCTAACTCTGATCCCACAGTCAGCAGTACTAGAACTGCTGCCTGCACACAGCAAATCTAACATTTTCCCCGTAAGGCACATCACAGCCTTCCTGCACTTAGGGCACTAGATGGCATTGCCCTAAGTCTCAATTTCTAAAGACAGTTTTGATCTTACTGCAACTCATTCTTCTAATACCATCCCATTCGTGTATATGCCTAGAACTTCTCCAGAATTTGGGGAAAGATTTTCAGACCTAAAAACTATAGCTTACAATTCTACTGACAAGGATCAGATTTACCATCCCACCAACACCAATTTAAAGAACAGAAAAATACATGAATCCATGGTTTTAAAGACATTGGCCATTAGACAAAGGACAGTGATCCCTGACAGACAAATGATGTAAATTCTACAAGTTCTTACTAGAGAGAATATCCAGGTCTCAGGGCAGAGACAGACAGCCCGGGCATGACCCCAAGTCCAAGCAATGTGACTGGAATGAGGAGGAGTCAAGGCAACTAGAGTTCACAGGACAGAGAACCAGGGAGAAAGGGGAAAGAGGACACACACACTGTACACATCTGCAGATGCACCCCTCCCCCTCACCCCCAAGTTTTAGCTGAGTGCAGGGCAGAGTGTGTACATGAGGGAATCAGCCAGGCCTAGGAAAAGCATGATCGACATGAGTAATTAAGCAGAACAATCTCTGGTGTTCACAAAGGGCCAGGAGCTATTCCTGTCCTGGGAGCCAAAGTACAGCACCTCACAGTTCATGGGGCATCATGTACAGATCACAGACAACCCTAAAATAAATGTTGCCCTGGCCCTGCCTAATCAAACTTTAAAAACAGGGTGTGAAAGCATCAAACTACTTCCAAATAACATAACTGCACTTCAGAATAAGGCTCACGAATATTTAGGGGAATATAAAAATATTTGGCATCCAAATGCCTGACATTTAATTTTTAAAAAGCCATGTCAGAGAAAAGAGAAATCAACCAATCAAAACCTATGCAGGAGTGACATTAATAGTTGCCAAAAACAAAAAATAGTTATAGTCATATCCTATATGTTCAGGAAGCTAGAAGAAAGATTCAGAATGTTAAGTATAGACAGAGAAGATGTGAAGAAGACCTCAGGTACCTCACAGAGATGAAAACTACAAAATTAGACATGAAAAAAGTTCACTAGGTGGGATTAATGGCAATTTGAACATAACAAAAGGGGAAAAAATATAAATTTTAAGACATAGAAACTATCAAAAAAAGAACTGTAAGTGACCTAATTATGTATAATTGAAGATAGAGGAAAGAGGAAAAAAGTATTTGAAATAAGAACTAATTTTTTGCAAGCATGATTCTAAACCCTCAGATCCAAAAAAATTAACAAAACTTAAGAAAAATGTGCAAAATTACACTATGGCAGATAATCAAGTTACTTAAATCTAGTGGTAGGGCTATTTTAAAAGCAGCCTGAGAAACACATTACCGCAAGGGAACAAAGAAATGATGGAAGAAACAATACAAATAACATAGTAGAGAAATCTCTTTAAAATCCAAAAGGAGTAAGTCTCAATAAATTTAAACGTATTTCAGCCATATTCTCTGGCCACAATAGAATTAAATTAGGGAGATGTAGGAAATATTCCCCAAATATTTGGAAGCTAATACTTCTAAATAATCTGTAGGTCACAGAAGAAATATAAAGGGAAATTCTGAACTAATGAAAGCACAATATGTCAAACTTTGTGGAATGCAGCCAAGTAATGCTAAGAAATAAATTTGTAGTACCAAATGCCTATGTTAAGAAAAAAGGTCTCAAATTAACTGCGCCAGTGTCCACCTTCCTAAAAATAAGACAAAGACAAGTAAGATAAAATAAGTACTTGGACAATGAAATACAAAACAGTAAAGCAATGAAACAAAAAGCTAGTTCTTTAAGAATGTCGATAAAATTAATGAACTAATAGCCAGATTTATCAGAAATAAGGAAATATAATTTACCATATTACTACGTGTCTGCAGATGTTAAGAGGATAAAACACGACTAACTATGCCATTAGACAAATTATTTGAAAGATGCAGTTCAACAAGAAAAAATACATAACTTGAATAGCCTTGTATCTATTAAAGAAATTGTAGTTAAAACTTGTGATTTTAAGAAACGCCCAAATTCCAAGTGGTTTCACTGGTAAATTCTCCCAAACTTTAAGGAATAAATAGTACCAATTTTACACACATTCTTTGAGATAATTGAAGAGGTAGAGCATTTCCTCACTAAAATAAGTATTATTATAAAATAATAAGGCCAGTATTACTGATACCAAAATCAGATAAAGACATAAGAAAAATAAAACACAAGCCAGTATCCCTTATTAATATAAATGCAAAAAATTCTTAAAATTTTAACAAATTTCATAATATATAACAATGACAATTGTTATGGTCTGTGCCTAAATGTCCCCCCAAAGACTCATTCAGTCACAGATGAGGCTTTTTCAGAGGCGGCTGGATCTAGAGTGTGTCATGGAGGATTAAGGGCATGTGATTACTAAATCACTCCACTGATGAATTTGGCCCTGCTCTAATCCTGGCAGCCTGGGTAAGATATAAGGGGCAGAAAGAGGCTTACCTCCCCTTGCTTGTATCCCTCGATTACTTTGCTGCCTTCTGCCTGTCCACCATACCACCCTGCCTCGGATCCAGCTGACTGTCGACTAAAACCTCTACAAACTGTGAGATAAATGAACCTTTCTTCCCCTAACTTTGGGTGTCGGGTATTTTGTCCAAGCAATGAGAGAAAAGTAACTAAGACAACAATATTTCATCAATTTCATTACCACATAGCCCTTAGGAGTCAATGGAGCCAATTACAAAACAAATAACCATCTCATTATCTCAAGGAGACAGAAAAAGCACTGAAAATGTTAACATCCATTCCTGATTTAAAAGGAAAAAAAAAAAAAAAACTCAGCAGATTAGCAATAGCAAGTATAGTCCTCAGCCTAGAAAGATGATCTACAAATAACCTTTCAGTAACATGCTCAATGGTGAAAGGCTGAATGCTTTCTACCCAAGATCGGGAATTAGTCAAGTGTTGTATTTCTGTTGTCACTGCGTCTATTCAGTACTATATTGTACTGAAAGTTTCAGCAAGTAATAATACAAGGTAAACCACAAGCATACATTTTGGAAAGGAAGAAGCAAAACTGTCATTTTTCACAAGACACGATGAGGGTCTATGTAGAAAACCTATGGAATCTAAGAATTAGTAAGTGAAGACAGCAGGGTTGTAAGATATAAGATCAACATCCAAAAATCATGAATTATATTCCTATATCCTGAAAATATTTGGAAATATAAATCTTTAAAATACCAGTTAAAAGAGCATCAAAATATGAAATGCTTCAGGAAAACTTTGCAAAAAATATACACTGAAAGCAAAAATGTTGCTGAGAAACCAAGGAGACATACACCATGTTCCTGAATTGGAAGACTCTCCACACTCCCATTTAGATTCAACACAGTCCATTCACAATCTCAACAGGTTGCTTTTGGTAAAAATGAACAAGCTGCACTCTGAAGTTTATATGGAAATACAAAACACCTAGATGTGATAAAATAATTTTGAAAAAGGAAAAATCATACTACCTGATTCCAAATTTTATAGCACTACAGTAATAAGGCAGTGTGGTATTGATACAAAAATAGACATAGATCGATGGAACAGAAAGCAAAGTTCAGAAACAGATCAACATACATGGTCACTTGATTTTTGCCAAAGTTGCTAAGACAGTTCAATGTGAAAAGGATAATGTTTTAAATAAACGATAGGCAAATTAGCCATATTAAAAACAACGAAACTTGATCTTTACCATACACCCTATACAAAAATTAACTTGAATTACAGAACTAATGTGAGAGCTAAACCCATAAAATTGAGGGGAAGAAAAAACAGTAAACTTTAGTGACCTTAAGTTTGGCAAAAATCTTTAGAACATTTTTAAAAATTGTACAAGAAGCAAAATCAAGTCGGATTTTAACTAATTTTTAAAATTTCCTTTTTAAGACAACTACAAAATGAAAATGCAATTTCCTGGGAGAGTATTTTCAAAAGATATACTGAACAAAGTACATGTATTTTCTAAATGCCTACAATTCAACAACAGAAGTTGAACATCTCAATGTTTTATAGGGGAATAATACCTGGCCAGACACTTCACTGGTGAAGATATATGGGCATCAAACCAGCACATGAGAAGATGTTCAACACATTAGTCTCTAGGGAAATACACAAATTCACACCCTATGACACTACTGTTCACACTTGAATGAATCGAGCTAAACTGACTATAGTCTGCATTGGGGAGAATGCTGAGCAACTGAAACTCTCATATCTGTGGGAATGTAAAATGTTAAAAACAATTTAGGAAGTAATTTGCCATTTTCTTAAAATTTTAACCGTACACTTACCATATAACCTGCCCATTCCACTCCTTTGTATTTAAGAAAAAGGAAAACATATGTCCCCACAAAATACTTGTTCACAAATGTCCAGAGCAGCTTTATTTGTAATAGCAAAAACTGTAAACCTCCTAAATGACACAATCACCAGGTGAGCTGTGGCAGACTGTGGCACAGTTGTAAACAATGACGTTTTCATACATGCAACAACATTCCTCGGAATACTTATAAGTGGAAGAAGCTGGACAAAAATGTGTACTGATCATATTCTAGTCAGATAAAATTACTGAACATGCAAACGAGCTGACAGTATCAGAAAGCAGAACGGTGTGTGCCTGAGGAGAGGGAAGGTGGGAAGGAGGGCTTGTAGTAAGGCAAGAAAATCTTTTAGGTGGAATAGTCACTGACTTGATTGTATTACGATTTCAGTGATCTTTACATGTACCAATTCTTACACAATTGTACACAGTGAATGTATAATTTATATCTGAACAAAGTGTTAAAACTTGCAAAATCCGTTTCTCAGCTGTCACTGGAAATTTTACAAATGATGCTCAAATTATGCAGCCATCCACCTACCCTAAAGAGAGTGCTCTGTGGCAACCATCTTTCCTCTCTCCAAAGCTTGGGGCTTTGGCCCTTTGGAGACCTGGTACAAGTTTCCTGGAGTATGAAACAAGCTCAGTGCCAAGCTCTAAGAAACCACCCCTCCCGTGCAAATAAAACCTAATTTCCTCAACCATCAGTGTTTTCCTTGATGTACTTTGGACAACTCACCGTTGATTTTGGAAACTCCCCAGTCGTTTTGTAAGCTTTCACTGCCGAGGGCAAATGTAAAGTGGAAACCCCGCAATGTCTGCTGATCGTCGTCAGTGGCCTCGAACACCAGACTTCCAGGTGCACTGAGCGGGTGGCACAAGAACAGGCCTGTGTAGTCCCTGGCCAGCCGCGGCGGGTTGTCATTCACATCCTTGAGAGCCAGGTGGAAAAACGATGTGGAGCTCAGGTACAACCCACCTGAGAAATGGAATGATTGAAACATGGTGTCAGCATGCTCAGCGTCCTCTTAAAAGAAGGGGAAAAGCAGAACGGCAACAGGGGAAAGAGAGGGGAAAGGGAAAATATGGAAGATGATGAATGAACCTGCTGTAAATAGGAAGGGAAGGAGCAGAGGGGAGGGGAGGGGGCGACAGGGGAGAACCAAGATGCATCATGTATAGGTACAGAATAAATGTAATGAATGTGACCATTATATGTAGAATGCACCAATATGTGTTCTTGGTTTAAAATAAAAAAAAATGTCTCTTTCTTAAAAATTCAGTATTCAAGCACTTAGGTGTATTGAGGTGGTTAGAGAGAAGCTTTCAGATTCAAAGACTTGGTTTTATCACTAAAGTCTTAACGATAATACTAACAAAGATCTGTAGACTCTGGCTCCAAAACAACCACTACACATTTACAGATGAGAAGACTGGAGCTCAGAGAAGTTGTATGAGGCCACACAGCTAGGGAGAAGCAGGGAGGTTCCCACCCCACGAGGTCTAGCTAACGCCCACACCCTCCATCGCACCGTACCACTGCCTCACAAACGACAGGCCAGAATCCAGGCCTTTCTTTAGCCAAAAAACATGCGGCTTTGTGAGGATTCCACTTACAACTGAGTGTTCTAGAAGATAATAAGAGGCTGTACAAATGTTATGTGTTACGCATTGTGGGGAGAAACTTATACTGTGCTGCACGATCGGTTGGTAGCTCAGTGATCTTGGGCAAGTTAGTTAATTCCTCAGGGCTTTGGTTCCCTTCTCCACAAATTATGCTTAACAATAGAACATTCCTCATAGCACCGTGTGAGGGGTAAGCTGTTATACTATGTGCATAGTGCAGGCTGGCAGTGCAGTGTAAATATAGACTATTTTCTCCCCAACGTCAAACACACTCTCTACAATTTGTCTGCTTCAGTTCCAGTCAACTGTGTTTTCTTGCTTTTCTTCCCAACTGTCTTCTACATCCCTGACTCCTCTAAACAAAAGGAGAAAACCCACTGGTGTTCTCCAAGTCATTTTGTCTATTTATTTCAGTGCCAACAACTGAAAATAGACCAGGGTTTGGACGGTGGTCTTGATTCATGAAATTTCTCAAATGTAAGAAACGCTTCAGACACATCCAGAGGGAAGTGTTGATCCCTGTGGAACGATGTAGGGGAGCGCACAGCACGAAGGTTGGGCCAGAACATTTCTGCTGATTAACTGGAAGTCTCTAAATCAAGAGTCGAGGGTATACAACGTGACAGTGGAATGCACTCAAGCTGAGCCAGCGACAGCAGCTGGCCCTGACCCGGTTCAGCGAGCCTGTCCACTCACACTGCCACTCTGAAGTTGGCACAAAGTTCTGCATTTCTGCCTGCTTTGGCTTAACTTGACTGTGCTAATTTTTTCTTAATCTTTTCACACACAGAGACCATTTTTATGATTCCTTTTGCTCTTCCCCACTCCAGCCTCCAATTTTGGGCTTCACATTTTGAAAGTTTTTTTTTTAATTGGTTTAAAAGTATATATATTTATTTAGTAATTTGTTCAATACTTTTTTGTTTTTCTTGGTAAGCCAAGCATATATTTACCAGCTAATTAAAGCCTCTGATCAGCCTGAGATGAACAGATACCTACTGCAGGTTGGAAAATTCCATTTAAATGCAAAGAACTCAGTGTTTTAATTAGCAGCCTTAGCTCTGATAAGCATACGATTCCTGTGAGTTTAATTTGAAAAATTCCCTGGAACTCCATGTTCAGGGCCAATGGGCAATATATTTCTTCACAACTAAATTACACGGGATGCAAAGATTATGCGGGGATTATTCAAACATCCTGGGCTTGTCTGTGTAATAGTCTTTTCTTTCATCCAAACCCAGATGCCCAAGTCCTCGCCAAACCCACTGAATCATAATTTCCACAGTAGGCTCCTACAGAAAACCACGGAGCAAATGGCACCCCGAACCCTGGCCAGCCTCCAGCAACAGCCCAGCTCAGGGCCAAGGGTAGTTCTCATCTTTAACAAAACCAAGAAGGTGGGCACTGCCCCACACTTCTGTACCCTTCACATCCTTCTACTTTAAAGGCTGTTCCATTCTGGTAGTTTGACCACAAGTTCTCACTCTCCCTCTCGTTTCTACCAATGCACCCCCCAACAATCTCTGTTCCATGGTTTTTGCTCACCTACTTCAGTCGCCACCACTTGCACCTGATACACACTTTCCATTTCCCTGTCCAGTGAAGCCACACTGAAGATCTCACCAGTGACAGGGTCTATTTTAAGCCAATGTCTTGTGTCGCCTCTCAGGGAATATCTTCAGGAAAAGAAAACAGAAGAAAGTGTACATTATTTTGCATGAAAACAAAGCATAATTTGTACATCACTATAGTATATCAGTAGTGTCATTTGTGTATTACTTATAGCATAGCTGAAGGATCATTATCTCATGTTAAATTTTTATTTTCACATCCTCTACCTTAAAAAGGAGACTCTGTTCATCATTACAATGCAGTCTTTGTGCTTTTTTTTTTTATTGAAAGGGTATGGTCACAAACTAGAAGTAAAACTTTCCTAGCAATCAAAGAATCCAAATGAAGGCAACTTGGAAGTATATTTAAAAACTTCTCAGGACACCACTTGCTCTAAGGAAACCTAAATGCCCAGAGGTAGAGACATCAGGTGAAAGAGGTGGATAATCACAGACCACTGGTGGCTTGGCGAATCCCTCATTCTGCGTCAGGTGAATGCTTAACAGTACAGGGCCGCGGGCCAGGTGAAGGGCTTACACAGAGGGGCTCTCAGGCCAGTGGAAGACACATATTCAAACAATGCCAATAAAAGTGTGGTAAATACATTGATGGGGCCCTCTGAGCACCTAGAGATGTTTATAGGACTCAGAGACGTCCTGCTGCAGGAGATGTTAATGCAGGCAATGAGGGACTTCAAGCAGAAGGGGGTACACAAGCTGGAGCAGAGACGCCAAGGAATAGCTCGGTGGGTGCAGAGAAGTCACACACCTCGGTGCTGTTGGGATACGAAGGAGATGGAGAAGGAGTGGATGCCAAAAGGTGCAGCCTCAGAAATCTGGAGAGCCAGACCATGAGAACAAGTAGGCAGCAATCAATGGTGGTAAGCAGAAAGGGAACCCAGTCAAATTTGTGTTTTCAGTGGCACTCAGGAGGTGTGTGCTTATGGCTGTGTCTAGATATCCCCCCAAGGTCTCCTGCAGTTAGAGGTGGGGCTTTTCAGAGGTGGCTGGAGCTAGAGTGCGTGATGCTGGGATTAAGGGTGCTAGAACTAAGGGCGGGTAGCCTGGATACAACATAAGGGACAGAAAGAGGCCTGTTGCTTGTTGCTTGCTTGCTGCTTACTGCCTTCTGCCTGCCCCACTTTGCCATGGACTGTTCCTCCTCTGCAATGTCCCTCTGTCATGCCACCCTGCCTTGGAGCCAGCCAATTATGGATTGAAACCTCTACAAACTGTGAGCTAAATAAACCTTTCTTTCTTAATTTGTGAGTGTTGAGTATTTTGTCTCGGCAATGAGAAAAGAAAAACAGGTGAAGGATAAACTTGAGGCAAGACTTGAACCACAGGAAAACTAACATGTATAGCCCTTTGGGCAGCAATACATCATGGCCAGAAAGCTGTCAATTGCTTTAGACTAACTACTCCCACTCTGGGAAATATTACCTACACAAAAAATAATTTAACAGAAGTTAAAGAATTACATGTATACATAAAATATTTCCTATGATAAAAAATACTGGAAAGAAGCTACATGTCTAAGAATAAAAATGATTAAAATTATGATATTTAAACTAATTTTTCCCAGTTTGTTGCTGTCATTTTCAGTACATGCCAAGCACTGTGTGTTTGGGTGTTAGGCAAAAATACCCTGTGTGCTCAGTCCCTCACCCTCAAAGGGGTGCAAATCCTTTGGAGGGCTTTGCAAGTGGAATTTGATGATCTGGTTTGCTTTTATAAGGACTCACTCTAACTGCAGCACAGTGAATCAACTCGGGGCCTGCAGGGGAGCAAAGGGTGCATCCAGAACAGAGATAGTGATGGCTTGGACCATGCTGGACACACTGAAGAAGTACTTGGATTCTGGATACCTCAGTGAAAGAATCCACAGCATTTGCTGGTTGGTTCTAAATATGTAGAGCTGGAGAATTAAGTTGCTTAGGCCAAAACTTTGGTGTCCCCCTTAATTCTTAACTAATTTTCATCTGGATTTATTGGCTATTCCTCATTCCTGAGATACTTTTTTGATGCTGCGTCTACAGAACATCCCTTTTCAGTCCCCCTCATGGACCTCATCTCCTACATGTAGTTTGTGGATGTATATATTACATCTTTTTCTTGATCCATCAGAGAAATGTCCTGAAATGCTTTTGTTTTGTCCACTTATAAACTAAAACTTGTGTTCACATATCTTTGACCAGTAATTTTCACACCATTTGCATGAAGCAGGTAGAAGCATTTGTTAGACAATAACTGGTCACAGAATTTAGAGATTTAATGTCCCATCATAATCTATGACTTTGGTACATAGGATAGAATCTATTCTATACCGAACAGTACACTCCCCCACTGTTTTCCTTCTCTTTCTGAAACTGGAGTAGTCAGAGAATGAGACAGTAGGTAGTAACTCTGCTCCTCGCTATGGTGTGGATAAGGTTCAAGCTTGGCCCCCCAGGGGTCATGCACTGCAAGCTTGGTTCTCAGGGTGGCAATGTCGGGAGCTGGGGCCAAGTGGAGGCGTCCTTCGGTCAGTGGCGGTGCCATGGTCTTGTGAGGCAGGAGAGAAGAATGAAGATAGATAGGAAGGAGACAAGGAAAATAATTTCTAAATTGTACTTTTAAGAAAACTGCAGCTTCAGGACACAGTCAAGGTTACCCAAGGTGACAATACCCTTTTAGGAAACTTCCTCCAAAAAACTTCCTAATGGTCTTAAAGATGCAACAGGCCTGTAACCTGAGCCTGCACTTTTCCTCTGATACCACAAAATCCCAAGCCCCAGGCTTCCGACATCCAGGAAGCAGCACTCTCAAGTGGTCTGCAGTTTAAACACGCACAAATAGTTTGCATTCTAACTAGCCCACCAAGTGGGTTCACCGTAGGCACACACGTCCTAGATCAGCCATTTTGAGGACACCCCAAGATCACATCAAAACGCTGAATCACCACCATAATGCGCCTCTCTCTTGAGGGCCTGCACTCTACTCTGCCTAATAAATCTTTCTGGGCCTTTCACCGAAAGGCTAGTCTTTTCTATGACAAATTGGCAAACCTACAACATACCCTGTGGGCGGGATAAATTGAAGTTCTCATTTCCTCTTTGGGGAACCTCCTTGGACCATGCCCAGTGACACTGCGACCCATCTGGTAACACTTGGACTTCCAGAAATGTGAGCCAAATAAACCTTTCCCTTATAAAGTCATATATTTTATACTAGCCATCAACAGACCAATATACATGACAATCAGAGAGTCTTAAAACTAGAGCCCCTAAAGGATCACTCAATGCGAGGCAACACTCCCTTCAAATGTTTAGAGAAACTTAAGGAATTGTCATTTGTAGTTATGACAATTCCTTGGTTTAAGCCATACTGAAATATTTACTATGTCAAGGACAGTACAGATAATGTGGCACAATAGCAGCACGAGATCTGAGTTCAAGTCTTATCTGTGCCCATATTAACTATATGACCCAAAAAGATTCTCTAGCTATCATACAGATATGCATATATATCTTGAGCAAACTAATCATCATTGCATATTTTAAGACAATTTAGTCCTATCGAACTAAAAAGGACTGAGAATTGTTAGGATGGAAATATTTCCCCAGTTTGCTAGGCCACCCCACCTTGAGCATCAGCCCTCCAGGGCGGGCTGTGGGACGCATCCTGCTGCCCCAGACCAGCTCTCCAGAGATCCAAGGGAATGGAGCCCACTTTATCCCCAAGATGCCCTCCCCTGTAAAGCAGGCCTGTCTGCTCACTCGGGCCTGTGCTTCTGCCCTCTGTCTAGAGCTCCAGTCTCCTTGAGCTGGAACCCTTCCCTGGGCTCCAGGAGGTGGTCACCACACCCTGAAGTCTCCGGTTCTCACTGGGCCCTGCAGCAAGAGGGCTGGAATGGAGGCTGCTGCCGCCACCGGCTTAAACTAAGGCCAAAAAGGACTCGGCTTCAGACCGCGGGCTGGGCGGGAAGATGGGCATCTTCTCCTCATCCCCTCTGGCCGTGGCAGCCTGCCTAGCCCTGCTGTCTTGTACCTTATGTGCAGACCTTCAGGATCCCAGGCAGTCACGTTGCCCACTTTAGTGCCCACAGCCACATCCTCACTGACTTCTGCTTGGAAGACACTCTGGGAGAACACAGGCGCTTCATTCACGTCCATCACGAAGAGAATGAAGGAGGCAAAAGAGCTCGCGTTGTACGTGACACCAGACACCAGAGGCTCGGGGTTCTCCGCATGGACCGAAATTGTGGAAATAGCTGCTGTTTCAAAATCAAGAGGCTGCGTAGGGAAATAAAATAGGAAAAATTGATTTGGGGGTGATAAGCGCCTTTATTGGATTTCTTACATGCCTTTAAAAACTTTCACGTAGAACAGTAGTTCTTAATGCAGTCACCAAAAACTGCTCAGAACAAGGGAACCTTGATAGCTCAGCCAAGCCCAGGATCAGGCAGATACCACCACATCCATCTTCACCACCAAACAGGCCTAAGTCTCCGCCTGCTGTACTTTCTGATCCCATCACTGTGGCCCCAGAAACAAAGGGCAAAGAAACGAGAAATGAGGCAGCCTATCTGCAAAACCCTGAATTTCAAGAAAGGGAGAAGCAGCCTGTATTACCAGAACAGAAAGAGGAGAGAGGGAGAGGAAGAGAAGGAGGAAGAGGAGGAGGAGGAGGAAGGAAGAGAAGAAAGAGAAAGAGAAGGAGGCAAAGGGAGAAGACAGTGAAGACGATGACAAATGGAGATGACGAAGACAGGGAGGAAGAAGTAGAGGATGACGAAGATGACTGGAACTTTGCCCTGACTGACAAGATCAGATTTGTGTTTTAGATAGACAGGCCCAGTGGCAGCTGTATGAGAAATGGATGCAGGGTGATTCAAAACAGGGCAGGAAGGTCACTCAGGAGTCCGCGTCAGTGCCCCATAAACACACTGAATCAAGGGGCAAGTGACAAAGGAGCAGCCTGCTGCTGAGGTCTCCGCCTGCTTCACCTCTACACACAAACACCACCCAACCAAATCTGCCAGGATAGTTTGGTAAAGGATAAGCAGCAAAGCTGAATCAAGCCCACGCCCTGTCGAACCACACGCATGGTCTTTCACGACACATGCCTCCAAATCAAGACCCACTGCGGCCTCTTGAGATGTATCCACCAGGTAACCTGCCCTTGCCTCGATTTCTCTTCTGCACACAACTGCCTAAAAGGTCAAACCAGTGATTTCGATTCAACTGAAGGCAGAGATAAAATGCTGAGGGAGAGGGATTGAGATGGTGGCCATTTAACTTTTCCCTAAGAATGGGAGATGAGAAGAAAGTCAACATAGTGTTTCAGATGACACTCATGCTGGTTAAAAAGAATCATGAACCAAGAAAGGAAAAGGAAAAGTTCCGGTCATCTTCAGAAAGGAAAAGCTTGCATTAAAAAAAAAAAGAGAGAGAGAGAGAGAGAAAACCGAAACTCTGAGTTTCAAGAAAGGGGTCCTAGGAGAGAAACTGATGAGCTAAGGCAGGGTTCAAAGAAGCTGCCTTCCTGGTCATGACTGACAGCACTTGGCCTCAAGGGTGCCGATCTGCCATGCAGCAGGACAGGCTGGGTGGGAGCAGACAGGGTGCACAGCATTGCCACCACTTGTTTCATCTGAACCACCCCTTCGGGCATCTGTCACAGTTCCTCGGTTCCGGGCTGTCCCCAGAGTGGCTGAAGTAGGAGGTCCAAGTAAGCACCATTTGACTCTTGAACCATGGATGTTTGGCCCCCTTAGGCAGCAGGGGAAAACACTCCTTGTATTTTGAGAGGTGTTAATGGCAATGTGTCTTTTCCTGTAATAATTCTTTTAAACATTCACCATATTTTTCAATCATATGAAGTAAGTGTCCATTCTCCAAAGTGGCCACTGAGTTTAAGTTGGTTCACAACAAGCAGCTATTAAAAAATGTCAACATGTGGGATTCATCCTCCGTGGGATGGATGGGCCTGTCTTCCCTTCGAGTCCTAGACAGCTCTGGTCCTGGGGCAGGATGGGAGAAAGCTGTCCCCACCCAGTAAAAAAGCCTAACATGCTCCCAGCATGGTGCCTGGCCACCCCTGTAAACTTTGAAACTACCCCACCCTTATCCTTTATTTCCAAGGTTCTCTCTGTCCTCAGACAGATGTGAACAGAAGTTGTAATGGTGTCTTTTCCAAATGTTAGACTCACACAGAATGCTATGCTTTGAACCAGTCCACACACAGACCTCTCAGCTGAAGCCCAAGGAGACTCTGTCACAGAAGAGCTACCCAGCACAGTGTGATCAAGTGCCAAGATCCTGTGCCCTAGCACTCATTTTTCCCTTTCTTCTGTCCATTCCCTGTGGAATTATTCCATTTTTGCCTTCGCTTTTAGTCTCTACGTTCGGCTTCAGATATTCTGGCCCAACATTGTTCTCTAAAACCCTCCCTTGCAGCCCCCAACCCACTGCACTGCAATCCTTCCGCAGTTAACCACACCCGCAGATTCTCTATTGCTGTACTTCTCTGGCCCTTTCTAACTGGAAGGTTTCCTTCCCTCCTCAAGAAAGATATTCGAACTCTTAAATACATCGGACAACAAATGAGTCATCTGGTAAACCCTGTCGCACCTCAACACAGATGAGGCAGCCACAGAGAAAAGAGTCAAGGCTCAAGTGTACATGGCGGGGGACAGGCAGGGTTGAAGCAGGGCTACTGGGACCCCGTGAAGGAAGGAGAAACTGTGAAATAATACTTGACTCCCGGCCACCTCATCCTTAGAGAGGGACAAAGCAAGAGCCAATAGGCTTAGCAACACTATAAAAGGTAAAAGAAAAGGGGAGGGATGAAAGGATAAACTTGTGTAGCAAACCTTAAAAGGTGATCCAGAAATTTCCAGTCACTATTCAAGACTGAACTCCCAACACGTGCAAAGGGGGAAGTGAAGCCCTGCGGCCCACCCACCCTCCACAGAGCCTGTCAGATTTAGCAAATTAAAACATAGAATACCTGCTTACATTTGAATTTCAGATAAACAATTTTTGGTATATGTCTCAATCATTCCATGGACCATAAATTATGTCAAAATATTGGTCAGCCTGTATTTTCGGGGGCAATCTTAGCTCACTGTATAAGTTATTTGGCTAAGTAGTGACAAACTAGGACAAGAACCCTGACTTTCCTTCAGGAGGGCAGGAATGACAGAGTGCATGAATAGTCCATCCACTGCCATGCCTGAGAGGTCACTGCTAATACTCTTTATAGGTCCTTGGACAATCATAAATAATCTTCCAAAAAGACAAATTCGTTTAATGGGCGATTTACCTTTTTAATTATGACGTATCCTGCATTAGTGTGGGGATCCGTATCAATTCCTAGTCTTCCCTCTTTGTCCCCCTGTACAATCCTGTACAGGATTTTAGAACTCCCAGTAAATGGCTCATCAGCGTCCGTAGCCTGGATGGTTAAGATGGTAGACCCAACAGCTACGTCTTCGGGAAGCGTCAAGTTTCCATACTGAGGAGGAAACAGGAAGGAAACAATGAGAATGCCCACTGTCATCTAGCATAATTGCCAAAGGGCACACTTATCTCTTTGGTTTCAGAATGGTCATACTTTGCATCAATATTTACCGAGCGTATTTTTTCTATTGATAAATATGTGCAGTTGATCTTAATATCAGTCAAAGTCATGAACCAAAATCCCCAGTTCAGAGGAACACACATCTCAGAGATCTACTAGTAGGCTTTTCCCTCCCATATTCAATATGTTTAATGAATATAATTACCATATAGTACTAATGATATGAAAAAATAGCTATAACGCATTAAGTACCTGCAGTGTAACAGGTACCCTACATGAATTATTTTAATTCTTAAAATCAACAAAGGGGTAAAAGGTAAGAGCTTGAACTTTGGAGTCAAAGAACTGGTAGAGTCCTAAGCTTGCCATTTGTCAGTTGAGTGACTCAAAGCAAGCTACCTCACTTCTTTACGTGCCAGTTTAATCATTGGTTAATGGAGATAAAAGAACCTACTTCCTGTTTGCTGTGGGGATTGAGGGAGACAGTAATGCATAGAAAGCCCTGAATGCCTGGTCTGTAGTCAGTGCTCAGTAAAGATAAGAAATAAAACACCCTACTGAATAGCTATGTTATATTCCCCCTCCATTTAACAGAAGCTCAAAGGACAGGAGAGGTTAGACTCAGACAGGACGACACTGCTACTGAGCCACAGAACTGAGATTCGAACGTGGGTGTGTCAATCCAAAGCTTGTGCTATTAATCGCTGACCTAAAGCATCTCCCACTTCCCCAAAAATCCCCCAGAGCATCTCTCCTGGCATGCGATCTCCAAGATGATAACGGGAGGGTCCCAGTGAGGACCACTGCGATGCACAAAGCAGAGATCTTGGTTGCTATAGCTAGATTTGTATTTCTGAGCTCTGAGATTTCCAAAGCAAGATTCTTACCCTCAATCCAAAAACTTCTGTCTAGATGCAAGAAAATCACAACACTGACTAAGGATCAAATACCCAAGAGAACGGGGGCTGAGAATTGGTGGATTCTTCATTTCATGCTTACTTAACCTCAGTGTCTGCTACACAAGACACATTTAGTCACACCTCTTACTGTTCCAAGCTCCATCATAAATCAATCCCCTTCTCTGTCACAGCCTGGCTTCTATTTTGATTTATGAACATCATCAGAGGGCTCTGGGCTGCCTCATCACTGACTTCAAACATGACATAACAATCTAGTCAAATGGGTTTCTCTCTTCCTCAAACTAAATAAAGCTAGACATCCCTTTAAGGGAAGCAGGGATAAAGCCATCACCGAGTCTAAGGCCTGTATTAAAGACAAAAAAAAAAAACAGTAATTTTCATTCTTGATGTTTTAAATTGATTTTTTTCTTTATGTCTAATTCTCCTAATTCTTCCAAATGTCTTGAGTACATTTTGTCTTCAACTTAAACCAGAGGCTCATTTTTTTTTCTTCTCTTTCCCAATTATTAAAAAATGAGTTCAAGTTGCCAATAATCCAAATATTAAATATTTAACTCAAAATGCTTGAGACCTAGCAGTAACCTATACACAAAATCTATAATGACACACTATAAGCAGCCAATTCAAAGTTGTTCAATTTGACAAAGATGACGGCTGTAGCTTTTAAGCAGTCCTTGGAATAAATGAACTGTTGGCAAGAGTTTATAAACATATATTCCCAGATACTGTAGCAGTAAATGTTATTGTTCCCTGAAGATTTCCATAAAGATGGTATCTGAGTTTGTTACTGGTCCATTGACCAAGACTACCTGTCACGTCCGGGATTTTTTCTTAACGATTGTCTATGTTTTTGCCCTAGAAATAGGGGTTCAGTAACACGAACAAAATAAAAAACAAATGGTGAAAACTACTCACATTTGATTTTTCAAAGATAGGAATCTGATCGTTAATGTCAATAACGTTGATTTGTACAGCACAGAGGGTCTTGAAATCTGAAAGCCAAAGTTATAGCACAGAAATTTTTCACTATAAATCATGCATCAAAATCAGAAATCTGTAAGGAAAAATTGGCAAGTAAAATAACAGCCACATCACGATTTCACACCTGACACGCAGCCTGTCTGGGGAGGGGATTCTCTGCTCCCTTCCTGCACTCACGAGCAGGTCACTGAAAGGGAGATGTGAGCCCAAGACAGACCGAGGAAAGTTCTCTGGACTCCCATCACCCTCCACCTGCCTCGTCCTAGGGAAGGCTGTCCCCAAGCAGGATGGCACCTTCTGTGTGAAGCAGCCTCCCTTTTCTGAAGCTTACAACACATCTTCAAAGTGTAGTGCAAAACTGTCCTTCCAGAAAGCCTTTCCCAAGCAGCCCTGAGGCTGTCTTTCCTCCTTCAAACACGCCTACCCACAATGAGCTCTGCCTCTGCAGTGGAGAAAGCCAAGGGACGGAAAATTTAAGTAACCTGTCTAAGGTAACACGGCTGTCTAATGGTGGGCCCCGGATGCAAATTCATGCACTCCTTTTGCCCTCCCCATCCACAGTCTGCTCTTCAACCTGCTCCGTGCCCCAGGGGCTGACCTTATCAATGGCATCAGTGGAATCCTTGCCCTCTGGGTAACAGGTGGGCTCTGGCAGTGGGCAGCCTGGCAGGAGACCAGAGGGAAGGCAGGAGGAAAGTGGCCAGGGCACTCTTCCTATCTGGCTACTGGCACAGGTCCTGCTCTCTCAGATTTCAAGTCATAAAAGCTACCTACTCTCCTTCACACTTCCTGTTGGTTACCCTTGAACCTGCCCGTGACCTTTACAAATCCTCATTTGTTTGTTTTTGAACATACTGGGGATTAAACTTGGGGCTTTGACCAAGCTACATCTCCAACCTTTTGGTCTTGTTACATTACTCAGACTTGCCTCAAACTTGTGATCCCCCTGCCTCTCTGCCTCTCTTTTTGGTCACCCCCTTTGAGAAGGCCATCCAGTTCCCTCCTGGGATCCTAATATGCCCAGGTAGTCTAACTCCACAGCTCCTCCTCAATGTACCGACCATGATGCCAGATGTAATCTAATGGTAATTTCACTATAAACAATCAGATACTGATTAAAGTTGTGGCTGGGCCTCAGAACATCAGTCCACAAGAATGGGGTCATCCCAGGATGTGACAATTAAGTTTAATTATCAATTTGATAGGCTTGAAAGCTGCCTAGGCAATTAGTAAAGCACATTTATGGTGTGTCTGGGTGGCTCATGGAAGCATGACCCTCAGGTCTGAATCCAGTCTCTCCCTCCTCCTCCCCTGGCACTGTTCTGTTTGGCTTCCTGGCCACCATAAAGCAAGCAGCCTTGCCCCAACCCACTTTCCTGCATCAGGCTTCTGCCTTTGAGCCTGACGACCATGAACTGAAAACCTTGAAAACGTGAGCCAAATTAAACCTCTCCTACGTCAGGCTGAGTTCAAGTATCGTGTCTTGGAAACAGGAAAACTGACTACGGCCTAAACTCACTGGCTCATTGCTCTGCAAATACCTTGTTTGGGCCAGGCACGGGCCTCCTACTTAACAGTAAGCATAGGCCCGGCATGGGCCTTCCTTGATTTTATGTAAAACTATATTAATTACAGCCTGGTCTCTAATATTCTGTAGTGCACAAGCGAATGCTTAATTCCATCAACACACATATATTTTATCTTATAACCTGGCCCATGCTTTCTACACTCACACACATGAACAATTTGTAGTCTGATTTCCACATTACATGCGTATAACTTCAAACTTCTTCATATCCCGATATTTTCGCCTATGAAATTTCCATTCTTCCACAAGTCCTACACGATCTTACAGTTTGTCATATTCATCCTTCAAAACTTGGCACAGTGACACTTTTTCCAGAAAGTCTTACCTGCCCTCTCCCTCGTTCATTTCTTTTATGAGCCACCTTGTATATGTTCCTTGTAATTTACTAATTCACATGTCCATCTCCTCTACCAGAGCAAGCACTCCTTGAAGACAGGCACTGGGTCTTATTCATCTGTGTGGCCCTAATGCCTGGCTAAGTACGTCAAACAAGGTAAGTGTTTAGCAACTGTTTGCTGAAAGAATGGATGGCTAGTGGTATGAAACTCTCAGTTCATCGTGGACAGCCATGATTTATTTTACTCTCTACTGAAGTACCTCAACATAATGCCAAACAAACATTAGACCCTGAATATTTCCCAAACTAGAGAATTTCAACATTCTGCACTGGCAGTTTGCTAAACTCTAATTCCCCCAATATTTTAACGGCCACAGAAGGGAGAGAAATGTGAAGCACCACGTGTAAAGGTGCTTTTCACCTTTCTACTCCTATGGGACCTTTGCTCCCCAGCATAGCAATTACTGACTTGTTTAGTGATCCAAGTTAACTCAAAGGATTCTTAACTTCCTAGGAGTCCGTGCCCAAATGAGCTTCTGTCTGAATAAGTATATTTTTGTGTGTCTGTACACATTTGTCTAAGATTGTGTGCATGTGTTTGACCATGCATAGTTTTTATTAGCTTCCCGAAGTGTCTTGTGACCTGACAGAGATTAAGAACTACCTGTTTTAAAAGTGTGCAAGAAGTAGGTGAGAATGTCTTCTAATATTGTCAAATGGCCAGCTAGAATCTGAAGAAGACAGAACTTCCCCAAAGACGCATTTCTCACCTGCTTTCATAGAGAAGGCTACTTGAGCCTGAAAGCAAGAATTGGGAAATGCAATTAATTTTTCTGTCTGTGATCACAGTGCCATCAGAACATGACTGGCAGACTCGCTACAACTAGGATATTGATTGACGATGGCCCAGTGCTGTGCTACGAAATCCAGCACTGGATTTGCACCAAGGTCTCCCCTCCATAGATGGCCCCCAGACAGTTACTGCCGCAGGCCACAACGCTAAGGGGGAGCATCCTCAGGGGTGATGTACTTTGGCCTCGCAGACAGCCACGGTGAGCTTTTCTCAGACTGCTAGTCCAAGACACTCCCTCCTTCTACTGCAGTCTCCACCCACCTCTTCTCCAAGGCATCCCCTGAGATGTGCATTTAATCCCCCTCATGGCATCTGCCTCTTGGAAGCACCAGAAAAACCTAACAATGATGACTGAGCAGCTACTCTGCACAGCATGCATTTCACAAGAGAAACAAAGATGGCAGAGTTGTGTTATGTATCCAGGCATGAGGCATCTAATGTGTCATAACTGGAAGACAAACAATTATTTGTAACCATAACAGCAAGTGTGATACCAACCTTTGTCAGACACCTCCACTGTTAAGTTGTACAGAGCAGCATCCTGTTTCTTCAAGGACTGTCTGGCTAACTGGACCTTTCCCTCATATTCTTCAATCAGAAAGAGTCCATCCATGGGAAGTTTAGGGGTTTGATCCACAATTTTGTACTTTAAAATACTGTTGATGGTGTTCACTTCATCCCTGTCATAGGCAGTAAAGATCCCAATACTGCTACCTATGGAGAAGGAAAGAAGAAAATCCATTCATACAGGCCCCATGTCATCTATTTTAAAATGGTTTCACTCAGTAAGCAGGTTCCTAGAAAGCACTAAGTAATCTTACATAGCAGACAAAGGCTTTCCCATTTATTTTTATCCTTTACCCTTCCCATGGTGTAATTTATTAAATACTGCGGTACATTCATTAGCCAGACCGTCATACAGTGTCATGGACTAGGTGGCTTTTAAACAACGGAAATTTATTTTCTCGTGGTTGGTTCTGGAGGCTGGAAACTGACAAGCTGGTTTCTTCTGAGGCCTTTTTGCTTTGTTTGCGGATGTATTTCTCCCTGTGACTTTATATCATGTTCTCTCTGTACCTCTCCATGTCAAATTTCCTCTTACTAGGAAAAAAAAAACAGTCATGTTGGGTTTAAGGCCCACTATAAGGGCCTTATTTTACTTTAATTCCTTCTTTAAAGACCCAGTCTCCAAATACAGCCACATTCTGAGGCATTTAGGGGCTAGAACTTCACTGCAGGAAGGGGTAGCACAATTCAGCCCACACAGGATTAGGGCTTCAAAATATAAATGTGGGAGGGATGCAGTACGGCCCATAGTGCCCTTCGAAAGTTCTTGTTCGCCCAAAACCTCAGTATGGGACTTTATTTGGCAAGAGGGTCATTGTAGATGTAACTAGTTAAAGATGGTGAGATGAACTCATCCTGGTTTAGGGGAGCCCTCAGATCCTTATAAGAAGGGGGGACACTGAGACACATGGAAGCAGAGATGATGTGAAAGAGGCCAGACACTGGAGTTATGCTTCTGCCAGCAGCCAGCAGAAGCCAGAAGAGGCCATGGATTGTCCCCGAGAGGCTCTGGTCCCCGATTCCAGACTCTCAGTCTCCAGAACAGAGGGACTAATTTGTTGTTGTTGTTGTTGTCGTAAGGAACCAAGTCTGTGGTGATTCATTATGGCCACCCCAAGACATGAGCACATGTGGCAAATGGTACAGTATAATCCAACAGGAGAAACCACCTCTGTTTTGCCTCTAAGCAACTTTATGGCACAACAGCAGAGACTGACCCCACCCAAAGATAACAGAGGGCAAAGAGCAGGCATGCGCCCCCCACCCCTGCACTGGTGCTGCAGCTCGCAGCCCTAAGAACCGTATTCCTGTGGCTGCTGCAGCCAGGGAGCCCCAGAAGTCAGGGGACGACAGTGCTCTGCCAGCTCCGAGCGGGTTCTGTAAGTCGTGAACCGTCTGCCCCTTGAAATGGGAATTGTGGGGAAGGAAGTACCTGGTCATGCCTACGGTGCAGCTGGACACACACAGGCGTGTCTCACGCACTGTGTTCAGGGCCCATCATGAGCAACAGGACAGAAAGAATGTGCGTCTAGTGTAGGGGTCACTGCTTATTTCTGAGTTCATTGCAACTTAGTTACTTTTGTGTCATGCATACGTCCTTGTAAGAAAAGTGTGAGTGCAATTTGTAATAGCTAAATTCTGGAAGCAACCTGTATACCCATCGACAGATAGCTGGATAAACAAATTGTGGATTTATACATAATGGAATACTATTCAGTATAAAGAATGACAAACTAGAGCCATTTGTAGGAAAATGGACAGACCTGGAAAATAAAATGTTGGGTGAAATAAACCAGACTCGCAAGCTGGAATATCGTATGGTATCCCTCATTTGAGTGAGGCAAAATACAAACAAAAGGGTAAACAATGGATACAAAAAGGCAAAGGGTCAGATCTAAGCTAATAGACAAAGGGTTCAAGGAACAAGAAGAGGGCAAGGGGGGAGGGGAATGGGAATCCAGAGGGATAATGATATCTTAAAATAAGAACCTAATAACCCAAACTTAAAACAGTGACACGTACACTAGATACTACAGTAATTTCATGTAGTTGTGACTTAATGCTGCAT
>PVJO010001052.1:0-131057 GCA_004026905.1 Hystrix cristata
CCTAGAAAGGAAAGTTAGACAAGTAAAATTTTAAAATATGAATACAGATTACAAAAGAAATTTCAGTGTCACTGCTCTGTGGATGATTTACATCATCAGACTTAGTTTGTCTGTACAGGAAAGCCAAATTGTCCACCAAAAATTATGTAATTAAAGAGTGCAGCAAGGTTACTCATTAAAAATCAAAAAATATAAAGGTCAATATCCCTCACATTACAGTTAAAAATATTTTTTAAACATCATTTAAGAGACAAAATATGTAGCAATAAATCAAACAGAAGATACATAAGGTCTTTATAGGAAAAACCATGAAATTATATTGCAAGATATTTTTAACTAATGGGATAAAAAAGATTAAAGCAATAAAATATAATTTGTCTCCAGAGTTTTGTATGGATGGGTTGTATTCCCAGCCAAAGTTCTGATGCAAGTTGAATTTGACATTCAACTAAAATTCATGCAGACGAATAAAAGGCTTGGAATATTCAAGATCATCTTAAGGAAAAAAAAAAAAGCAAACATTGCCCTGCCAGATATTGACTGTTTAGAAGGCTCCAAAAATTAAGACACTGTAATATTGAAACAAGAGAAACCAAGTAAATCAATGGCTCCAAAGAGAAAACCCCCAAACAGACCCATATCTAAGTGGAATTCTGTTTTATCACAGAATGGGCCCTCCAGATCAGTGAGGTTAGCTATCTGCAAATATATGGAATTGGGTCCTTTACTCTTTATACAAAAATCAGTCCTGGTAGCATTAACAATCTACTGTAAATGTGAAAGGCAACACTACAAAGATTTTGGGTGAAAATTTCTTGACGCTTTGGAAAATAAGGAAAAAAATTTAAACAAGATTTTAAAATGAAGTACAAGCCATAAGGGAAGAGTAATTAGACTCTGCTCATCAAAAGACTCTATAGAGAGAGTAAAAAGACCATTCATACATATATATGGTACATATACCAATTCCCCAGTCATAACTAGACTTTTCAAAACATAAATTCTGAATTGTCATTAAACATAAGAAAGATATTCGTGACCATCAGAGATCAAAGAATTGCAAGTTAAAGCTACCATGAAACATTATTTTCTACCTACCAAATTGGCCAAAAAATGTTTTGAATACCTGGACATATCCAATTTTGGTAATAATATTAAGTATTACACACTTCTGATGGGGATGTGAATTTGTTCACGATTCTGAATTTGTGATTTGGTAATTTAAGAAGCAAATATCTGAGAAACAATATTTCACTCCTAGATGCCCAATAGACGATGAAAATACTCACACGGTAGGTAGATATTAACACAATGATTATAGCAGCAAAGCTTATCAAAAGCAAAATAAAAAAAATTGAAGACACATAGATTATTTATGGAGATATGAGTATAAATGGATACAAATAAAGAAAGTGATTGTTACTTCTGGAACATACTAACATGGGTGGAGTTGCAGACATAATACTGAGGGAATAATTTCCCAGCTGGTTACCTAATGTCAGCATCCTTTTGCTGCCAAGTATACAAGACTGAACAGATTAGAGATATAAAAGAAAAAGAAGGATCCAACTTTTAGGATATGGATGCATCAAATCCATTGCTAATCTAGTTCTTAATGGGCTGGTGAGCATATGGATGTATATTTTATTACTTTTCTTTATTCTTAGACATCCAACATAATTATTTTGAATTATTTAATATAAGCAATTTTTGAAGGTTTTAAAAATACATGGAGCTTCTACAGTGATTCTCAAACGAAGCATTAACAGTCAGCTGAAATGACGGTGGAGATGACAGCAATAGTGACTTAATCTATGACGCCATCGCTGCTAAAAAGTTAATTATTCCTGATAATAACATACTGAAGTTGGGGTGAATGGTTTACCTTCAAGACTATCAATTAGAGCAGAATCAAGGTTCTTTATATTGTAACGTGGTGTTCACAGGGTGGCTGTATCATCTGCTCTTTTCAGCTGGAAGGAGGGCAGGAAGACACGGCCCAGCAGGAGACATTCCTGTACAACCCAGTGCCAATTTAGCTCTGCCTCGCTTTTAATGACCTACTATTACTGGTACGATTTGAACTGCAAAGGTGCCTATGTGCATACTTAGATTTCTTTTCCTGAAATAATTTGCAAGATATTTCTCTTTTGGTAACCTGGATGCATCTTGGAAGCGTGTTGCGTGGGCTCCGCCCTGGCCGGCAGGAATGTTGGTAGGCATTTGGCCAGTGAATGGTGCCTACTGCACGCTGTGCATTTGACAGTGACACACACTATCTTATTTAATTCTTATGATAAACTAGTGAGGCGGGCAGTATTACTCTATTTTATTGATGACAAATGCAAGCCTTGAAATGTGAAGAAACTTAACGACAGGCTCCGTTGCTCACAAGTGACTGAGCTGGGTTGTGGACACAGATCTGGCTGACCCTAGATCTGATCGCCTGGGCCTCATCCTATCCTTCCTTCCTCAAGAGCTGAAAAACTCTGATGAAACATAACCTCATTATTTTAGCGATGTGAGCACTGAAATCCTAAAATAGGGGGAATTATGCAATCCAGGTGATTTTAGGACACCAAAAGGAATAATAACTGATAAGCATGATGCGAATGGTATTATGTGAAACTGGGAAATATCAGCTCAGCTGATTTCTGCTTGTTTCCTGTTTGTAAACGGGAGAGGGCCCTAGATTACCAGTGACCCTGAGGGTTTTCAGGTCATAGAATCCTTCCCCAGAAGTCCTTGTGTACACAGCACACAAATTTGGATATGATGACTGGAATTTCTTAGCTCCTTGAGCCCCATCCTATTAGGAACTCCTGGAGGCTGCAGATCTGTGATGCTCCTTCCAGCAAAATCATTCAGTAATCTAAAATATTTCTTCAGACAGCTACAAAAGGCAGCCAGGAAAAGGCACTTGTGCTTTTGGTTGCAACCCTGAGCGATACGCAAACTGAGAAAATCAGTGGGGCCTCTCCAATATTGAGTGTCTACCAAGGAGGGCTTTGTGTCAGGCTTATTGGCAGTAAAACAGGAAATGAGGACAGGGGCATTAATAGCCTTTGTAAACAGCACCTTCAAGGCCTTCAATCACCAATTGGAGGGTGTTCACCACCCGGGTAGGGGAGAAAAGAAGAAGAAAAAGCCAAACAGGAAATGCAGTGAAGGGAGATGAAAGCAGATCAATAAAGAGAGAAACATTTGGTTTGAAGTCTTGCCTTTAAAATAATGGGAACCCCCCTGGCACCCCCTCCGGAAAGTAATTTGGGGCACTATCACGGGTCTGGCCCTTAGGTGTAATTGCCCCGGATTCCAGCCACCCAGAGGTTTAGAATTCCAGGGTTTGTGCAAGGAATTCACTTTGGAGATGGAGATTTATTACCATCTCTTAAATAGATATTTTTTTAACAAAAGAATTTACATAATGTTAGAAGAAATTACCTTGGATTTTATTTTTTTCCCCTTTTTCTCCAAATAAGACAGGCGAGTGGAATTTTCTTTACAGCATAAATTCAGTGAAAAAATGCCCTGCCCCGTTATGGAGCTGCATCTCTAGCTGAACTTCCAGAGTGGACAGGCATCGGAACTTTGAAGGGCAAGGGGACCCTCAGAGCCTGGGTGTGGGACACTCGTCCCTGAGGTCTTCCAGGTCCTTCCAAATCCAACAATTTGAGCTTCCGCTGCTGAAAGAAACACGAAGCATGGTACACACTCCTCAGACATGGCAGGACTCTTGACTTGAAAATTCAAGCACTGAGGAGCGGGCAAGAATTGCAGATCCCCCTGGGAATACAGGAATGAAGAGAAAATGGGAATGAAATTCATCTCAAGCCTTTCTTTTGAGAGGGGAATTCATTTCATTTTTTTCTTAAGATTATGAACCAAATGCCAATGCCATGATCACATTTTTTCCCCTTTCTGTTTCATAGCAGCAATCAGAGAGTTGAAGAGATTCTAGAAGGATGGTGAGAGGATTAGAGGTTTAGGAGAAAATAGGAGACAGAAACATCATTCAGTTACATGATGGAAAGAGTCGTTATTTTGTGGAGTGGAAAGACAGACAATGCCAATCCTATCCTTAAATGGCTTATCCAACTTCCACCCAATAAAGATCTTGCCCAGTCTCTGAGGCTGGGAGTCTGCAGTGAGAGTGTACATTTGATGAAAATTCCAAATGATTTTCCAAATTGTTATTTTGTAGATTGAGTAGAACCCAAATCACCCTTTCTGCTAATTTTATCCCACCAGCTGTGTTTAAAAGTAAACACCTGCCTTTTCTTATTACTATCACTCAGCACTAACAGAAGAAGAGCCATTATTCTGAGTATAGATTCATTCACTCATTAAATGATGCGTTTTTAAACATTAACTTTGATTTGATCTCTCTACGAAACACTCAACGGATAGAGAATGAATCACACATAATAGTTTTCTTTCTCTCACCAGCCCTCCCCTCTTCCTCTTTCGTAAATGCGGAGTCTTAGGCAGAAGGTGAAGCCCTGTACCATGTGAGGCTCAGATTCGCAGCACACAGGCAGGACAGAGAGATGCTGATAAGCTTGAAGTGCCAGCACTTTTATTTCTATTGTTTATTTTCATTTTCTTGGGCAACAGGACAGAATGGTAGAAGCTTTACAATAGATGCTTTATGGCATCCAAATTACTTACCTCTCCTTCTAGATCCAAGTGATTTATAAGACTTAATTTTGTAGCTAGTCTCCAAAAGACTTCCCCTCCTTTGAGACCTCATCCTGGCTTTGCATTCCTCTCCTTAAGTCACAGTTTCTCTGGTCACCGGTTCACACCGCACTCACTGCCACCATAAACTAAGGAAGCTGCTGTCTCTCTTGGGACAACCTGAGGGAACCTAGCTTCTGTCAGGGCTACATGACATATCTATACATATATGTGACAGTAAAACAGGGCAGTGCCCATAAAACCTCCTCGGGACTGGTGCTCAATCTTGGTGGCATGTTGGACTCACCTGGGAAGTTCTCGAAAAGACTATTGTCCCTTCCTTACCCCTGGAGTCTTAGCAGTGGTGTCCTTGGGCGTCTATATTTTCAAAACTTCTGTAGTCATTCTACTTTGCAACCAAGTTTGAGAGCTATGACCTTAGTGTCTGATTCTTCCTTCATTGTAGATGTTTTGCTGCCTAATCGACCAAATGGACAACATCCCCAAACATGGCAATATTTTAATGTGCATTATTTCTACGAACTTCTGGGGTTGGGAAATTTAATAGGCATCAGATGACTAGTTCTCTCCCCATCCCCTGCCCCAGTCCTGGGGAAGCTGCTCATGGGGTTATTCATGAAAGTAATGTCCATGCTAAGATGCAAATAGCAACCTTACACTTAGAGCCAATCTAGTTATTTGAACAAAATATACTCTCCTCTCTGGTTCCCTGAAGTCAGTATCAAAACCCAACTCCTCAAATATTGTGATGGGATCCCACATCAACATATGAATTCTTTCCCACTGTGGCTCAGTGCCTGGGCTCTGTGGTGTCTGATGGCACCTTTGTAAGACGCCCTCCTCTTTGTCAGCCTGCAATTAAGTCGTCTCAGTCTGATGTGTTCAGACCATCTCTATGTGGGGTTTTAAGAAACGGCTTCTCAAGCTTGGTGGGAGTGGAAGAAATCTGAGGCTTAATCGTAGGAAATTTCACATGAAAGGTATTCAGCAAACTCACCAAGCGCTTCCTTCCCCAAACGCTCTTCTCTACGCCAGGTGCAAAATGGCTTTAACACTCAGAGGCAAAGTATCTCTTACACCATAAAACACTGTTCTGGGTAAACATGAAGAAGTTTACTAGAGAGAGTGTAAACCTCCCAGAAAGATTAGATAATGGCTTCTCAGCAGGTGCAGCTTCAGACATCTACAGCCATGGATGGATGGAAAAATCTGTGCCTAACTTGATTAAACAGCAACCACGAACCCCTCTCTGTAAATTAGAAAGGAGATGGGGTAGGGAGAGCCAAGAGGATTGAATATGTATGTGGGATTTCATCTGATCCTGAGATATCTCACATACCTAAAACCAATGTAAACACTGAGAATCTAAGAGCGCAATGACAAATGAATTTGTAAGTGAAAAGTGCTGCTTCCATAGTTAATAATGATGAAAGAATAACGCAGCCTTGGCACACTCTTAGAGCCAATCCAGTTCTAAGTCATGAGAGCCGCGGAAGGTATAGAGAGCAGGGGAGGCAGTGTTGACCATTCGCGATGGCTGGGCTGGACCACTGTAGAGTATGCAGCGATGCTCTAGAGGATGAGACAGGAAAGTCCATGGCTCTCGCATCCCTGAGTTTCCATGACCTTTGAGTAGACTCTGGGGCACATACCCAACTCCCGACCCCATCACTGTGTATAATCCCAATCAGGGCCTGTCTTGAGGTGGAAATGCCATCTTTCATGACCGTGGGAATCTCATCTAACAAAATAGTTCTTCACAATTATTGCACTCAGCTTTGATTAGTTCCTTTCAATTTCCTGCGAAATTTCCAGTGGGACGAGAACATAGGGCTACCTACTCTGTGTGAGAAACATGGTTAAAGAGGCAGGAGGAGAAAGGAAAAGAATGTGAAACTACTAGTTAACTCGAAGCTACTGCTGCTGCTGTATTCCTTTTCAAATTTTTATTTTTATTAGTACAAGTTCGTGGAAATGATGATTATATTCATGTTCAGTTGGTACATGAACTTAACACATTTTAGTTCTTTTCACATTCCTTTCCCCTCCACTCCCTTCTGCCTCCCTCCATCTCTTGGTCTCCTTCCCATTTGCAGAAGTTCTATCTACCTGTTTCCTATTATCTATCTTTTATTTTGCTCTTTAATTTATTTATACTTTGAGTTTCTTGTATAAGAGAAACCATGAGATATTCATTTAAGTTTGTGTGTCTGATTTACTTCACTTAACATTATGGTTCCGAGGTGCATCCATTTGCCTACAAATGACTCAAATATATCCTTTGTAGCAGAGTCCATTGGATGTAAATACCACATTTTCTTTGTCTGTTCTGTTCATCTATTGACAAACATATAGGCTTCTTCAAGATTTAGCTACCATGAGCTGTGCGGCTATAAACATAGGTGTGCATGGATCCCTGCAATATGATTCATTTCTAACATGAAAACTGGTCTAAATTGAAGGCAAGTGAAGCTAAAATTAGTTCAAGAATATATCCACACTTTGAGAAAACTGGAGTTCTTTTTGAGGCACTGGGGATGTTCTACAGGTTAATTGTTTATCCATGGGCGAATTCTAGTTTTGTTTTGTTTTTACTTTGCTTTTTGTTTTTGTTGTTGTTTGTTTGCTTTATATTTATTTATTTTTTTGTACTCTGAGACAGATTCTTGCTGAGTCACCAGATTGCCCAAGCTGGACTCAAATTTATGATCCTCCTGCATCAGCCTCCCAGAGTGCTGGGATTACAAGCATGCAACACTACACTGGCCGAAAATTTTGCACATTGCTATCTTTTGGTTTCTCTTTTTAATTTTAGAAAATTAAAACATTTAGAAAGTGGTAATCTATGTGCATGGAACAGAATCTAAATGGTATCCCCAAAGCAACGAAGCACCTTTACCTTAAAATTCAGGCCAAGACTATGGGATAGATGCAAAGACCATACTGTGTTCTCCAGATCGCCGAGGCTACACTGTGGGGTAACTTAGAGAGTCATTCCACAGCCTGATGAGAGGCCAATTGCTGTTCACGAAGGACCATGAGTCAGAGATTTGATGCTCTGCCTGTCTACAGCAACATCGTATCAGGACCAGTGACATAATTTGTGGAGCTCAACGTGAAACTAATACAGCAGGACCCCTTGTTCAAAAAATGAAGAGTCTCAGCAGGGCAACAGCATCTTGACTAAGCGCCAAATCAAGACTGTATAGATCATCAGCCCTAAAGTCTCGCTGAAGCAGGTATTATGGAAGAACTGTTGCTCCCAGTGAACCAGTGATGGATGGGGCCCGCAGAGGCTCTCGTTGACTTGTCAGGATGCTGGGCCCATGAAAATCAAAAGCTGTATTAAAAGCAGGTGTGCAGGAACCCAAAGGTGTCTGTCTGCCATCTTGAACTGCTGAGGCCCTCAACTACTCCAGGACAGCTTCCTGGCTCAGGGGGGCAAATCGCTATGCAGCCATGTCCCCGTGGTACACGCAGAAATAAGGCTGGTGAGAAATGTTTAGGATGAACTGCACATTATGACAATTCAAACAAAATTACAGTTCTTATCTTGGATTATGAAATACTATTCGGAGTGAAATTTCATAGATGAATCAGGTTTATTTATAATAAGTATGTCTAGTCAAAATAGGAGAACTACTTAACATTATAATTAAAACTGATACATATCTAGTTGAAAAACTATCCAGTCCCTAAAATACTTCCACAGGAGATGGCTACATACTTTGGCACAAAATACCCTTGTGCCTTCCAAAACATTTAATTTTTTTATTCTGAAGGGGATCTTGTACGTTTTCCCACAATATCATATCAAACAAGACGGCAGCATTATGCATTCAACAAGGCTCAGTACCCAGACGTTCAGGCATCAAACACACTTGTGTTGTAAGTTGAACCTCAAGGAAACATTTATTTATTTAAAATATTTTTGCCCATAAGTTAGACAAACATCAATATTTCATTTCACTGTGTTTTAAGACAGCTCTGTAGCTAGAAGTCCTGCAGACTGCGTCTATGTTCAGGCTTACATCTGTAGACAGATTTAATTAATTTTTTTTTCTTTGAAGTCATATATCTACTGAGAATTTTGCATTTGAACCTAACTCACTTGGAAGTGGCTGTAGATACCAACAACAGAAATCTACGCAACCCTTTTTTTTTTAATTATACTCGTTATTTTCTCTAGACATTTGGCCAAAAGCTTGGCAAGTCCTTGATGGCTCCTACCAGTGACAGACAGAAACTAATGAGGATCGTGTTTACAAGGAGACATTAGCAGGACAGATGCGGGAGGCTGAGACAATAAAGTGATTACGATAGGGGAAGACTGGAGTCATCTCTTAGAAGCAGCCATCCCATTTTCAGAATCTACAAAGGAGGAGTTTTATAATGTCGTTGCTGACTACCTAACGAATAAAAATTTCTTCTTAGTAGCAATTTAAATCGTTCAGTGTTTTTTTCAGACTTCTTTCATTTTAGTTATTGGCATTTCCTTTTAATCTTATTAAAGGATGAACATCCCTAATCCAAAATCCAAAATCCAAAATCCAAAAGTGTTTGAGCATCAACATGTTGCCAAGGGTGGAAAATCCCACACTTGATCCATGTGACAAGTACAGAAAAAATGCAGGCACACTAAAGATACCACATAAATTTACCTCCAGGCTATGTGTATAAAGTATATATGAAACATAAACAAGTTTCATATATACTTACATGAATAAGTTCTATCCCCCAAATATCTTACTAGGTACATGCAAATACTCTAAAATTTTAAGAACAAAAGAAAACAACAACAACAAAGAAACCCCAATACCTGAAATTCTTTTGGTTCCAAACATTTCCAATACTCCCGGGATATGAAGCCTATATCAGTGAGCATGAACCAAAACGGTGATTCTCAAACTACGGTCTTTGGGACTCAGCAGCATCAACAAAGCCTGGGAGGGTATACACTGAGTCGGAAACCCTCAGGACAGAGCCCAGTGGTCTGTTTGAGCAAGCTCTCAGTTTGAGACCACCAAGCTAGGAAATGAGAACCTGAATTGTGGGTTCTCTACAGAAGTAATCATATTCTGGAAATGTCTTAATTCCTGGAGAGCTCCTGCCTGGTCTCAAAGTGAGAGATTTTGCCTTGGATGATGAGAAAGGACGCAGATTCATACACTTTCTGTGGTTTTCCATATGCCCTGAAAGCAGGTGTGTTCAAAAAGTAACTGAGACTTCTTTAAATCAAAGGCCATACACCTATAGCAGGTCTGCATCAAAAGTCTCAGATTTTACCTCTCACTCAGCATCAGAATCATCAGAAAATCATTAGATGCCCTCTATCTCCTCAAAATTCACATCCACTTGATCTGTCTTGGGATTATATCTTTTTAAAGTTCTTAGAGGATTCTAATGTGCATTAGAGTTCAATGACTACAAATCTATGACGTTCTAACACCATTATTAGTAAACGTGCCTGGTGCCATTTTTAGTAGATAGTTGAGATTTAATTCATCTTTTTCCTGTAATGGAGATTTGAACTCTAATCTTATCTGTTCATTGATGTAAAAGTTTTCTTTCCCCTCTGGACCCCAGTTTCTCTACCTGCCTGCTAAAGATCTTGCCAGCTGATGCTCTGTGTTCTAGAACTGACTGGCCCTATCTCCTCAGTAGTCCAGAGACTTTAGCAAAGGGAGGTACCCCAGAGGGTGGTGCTGATGGTCTCAGTGGATAGAAAGCCTGAGAAGAGATGGGCTTATCCCAGATCTTTAAGATGATCCCCAGCTGAGAAATACCTTACTGAGTCCACTCAAGCAACAGCCCACTCTGGAAAGCCCCGGAGTGGAGGGATCATGCCTTACATTTGATGGATGCCTCCGTGTCTGTAAAAGATGTTCAGCATACACGGGCAACATATGAATAGAGGGTAAATTCTATTTTAAACAAAAGGGTGAAAATACCAGACAATGTTGATGATAGTGATTTTAAAAGCCCTAATTTTTGCTGAGGACCACTATTATTGTTTAGGTGCAAAATATCCTCCAAAAGTTTCATGTGTTTGGGAGGCGATTGGATCGTGGGAGTGCCATATTCACCAGTGAATTAATCCACTGACGAGTTCATGGGTGAACATGCTGTTGGGAGCTGGGCCTGGTTGAGGGAGGCGTGTCCCTGGGGATGTAACCTGGAAGAATTGTATTCATGTCTCTGGCTTCTCTCTTCTCTCTCTGCTTCTTGGCCTCCAGAAAGGGAGCACCTTTCCTTCCCCATGCTCTCCATCATGCTGTCTCTACCTTGCAGCCAGCCAGAAATGAATGCATGAAACACTTTGAAACCGTGAGCCAAAAGAAATCTCCCCCACTGTAAGTTGCTCGTGTTGGGTATTTTTAGTGACGGAAAGTGACTAATCCAACTAACCGGTACTGTGTAGACTTCCACACTTCATTTAATCTTTCTAACAAACCTAGGTGGGCGCTATCATTGCCACATTACACAGACGAGGACACTGGAAGTTATAGGACTTGAATATCAGGTGGCAGTGAGGATCCCAAACCTGACTGGTCTGATTTGGAGCTCTTGCCACTCTACAGCAGGACTTTCCATTTCTCATCTGTGCATTCCTATCCAACCTTTCAGTGGAATTATATGTCTACAAGTACTTGTTTTCAGACTCTCTGCCAGCTTTGGGGCCATAAAGATGGATAAGATAGGCTTGCACTGTCAGAGACCTCACAGTCTTATAGAGGGTACAGCCACATAAATTATCAAAGAAAAATAAGAGCAGTCTGTGGGGCTAAGAAAGGAGGATCACAAGTTAATCCCAGCCTAGGCAATTTAATGACTTAGTGAGGACTTGTCTTAAAAATAAAATAAGATCAAATCAAATCAAATCAAGGGCTGGGGATGTAGCTTAGTGCAAAAGCCCTGCGTTCAATCCCCAGCACTTACAAAGAAAGAAAAGTAAGAGTGCATACATGTTCGTACATGCATGAACATTGATGCATCTATTTAAATATGTAATACTGTATCAGTAGGTACATTTGTAATTTTTGTAAGATTTCCTGATTTCAAAAACTTGTTAAAATTCATGAATATATCTGTATTTATCAAGTAAACAAAGTCAGAAAACACGCATATTTAAGCAATGAGTTTCTTATCTCTTGATTTTACATGTGCTTGTAAATTTCAGGGAATAATTATTAAGTATAATAAACTCCTTTACTGAATTCACTATCTGTAATTCTACATACCACAGGATAAAAAGAGCTGCTTGAATCAACTTTTGCAGATAAAACCCTAAAACAACCTTGTAAACACTGTCTCAACATTCAGACACACACACACACACACACACACACACCCCCAGAGGGGGATGCGCTCCCTATGGACAGATGTTCAAAACATGTGTGTAAAATGATTCGACAAATATAGTTATTCTTAAACTGGTCAATTGCTCCTTAATATCAACATTAGAAAAAATTCGAATCAAAATTTCTATTTTATACAACCCCTGAAAAATTACATGGGACCCTGTCAAATACTACTTTCTTTACCTATCAGCTTTTGGCAAAAGCCCCTAAGTGGGGATCATCTTTCAACACCCAACAGTTGTGTTTATTGGTCATAATGTATTCATGAGTGATTCAGATTTCCAAGTCCACCTTCCACTTCGGGTTCCCCTTGCTCTGTGTCTGTTTACAATTTCCAAACACTTTTACAGTGCAATTAAGGAAGGCCTGCATTAACATCAAATATTTATAACTCTGTGATTCTGATTTAGAATCTAGCATTGGAGTAAAACCCAGGGTGAAAGTGCTTCTGTTGATCAGCCCTACAGGTCCTTGTCCACTCTCCCAGGGGCTGGCAATACACCGCGTCTCTGTCTCCTGTCTGCCCGCAGGTAAAATTCATGAATATATCTGTATTTGTCAAGTAAGCAAAGTCAGAAAACATGCACGCAGTGGAAACTTACGGTTTGACACCAGAGTCTTCCATGATTGGGACTTGGTGGAGCAAGAAAGGTGGAGGTGGTTGGATGCTGGCCAAGAAAGCATGTCTGAGTGAGTTTTCAGAGCACCCCACCCCAACTACATCCTACTCGACACCATCCTGCAGACACAGAGAGTGGGCCAGTTGATGAAAGCCGGGCAAGTTGGAGTTACTGTGACTCAGTTCTGGAATTTGGGGTTGAAGGAGAATTTTCTCTTTTGTTGTTTTTACTGAAAGAGTAATAACGATAGCATTAGAACCTTCTTGTTAACATCTATTTGAAATCCCACGCCCTTTGACTTTAAGTAGGCACATCTTAGATCTTATTAGCTTTATGAAAATGAATTAATCAGGATGCTTTTTTTTGCACCTGACTAAAATCAGCTTATTAGTTTAAAGACACTTTTTGGGTCTCGGTTGCTTGTGTTCTTTTGCTCCACTTTTCTTTGTGGGGCCTCATTTCAGAAAAGGTTTTCCCAGATAGTGACACAGAGATCATCGGCATTTATAGGCTTCTAGACTATTCTTTCCTTAAGTCCAGCAGAAAGTTCTCAACCCAAACTCCAGAAATGTGTCTTAGTGACAGGCTTGCTCAGCTTAGTCAAATCCTCAACCCCATCCAATAGTAGTGGACAGGGAAAACATGACATTGCTTGGCCAGGCCTGGGCCTCGTGCATACCCTACATGCGGGAATGTTTTTAACCCCTCTAGAAACATGGGAGCTAAACTTCCGAAGGTGTATTTGCTATTACCAGAAGAAGGGATCCCGGGCAAACAAGACCAAGAGTGAAGGAATTTGTCTCTGCTGAGCCCTCCTTGTAGAAATGCTTATCTTGGTACAGCTCTCAAACTGTAAGATTACAGTTCACTGTCTGTTGTTAAAAGATAATTTCTCCAAAAAAAGGGTAAAATCATGACTTTCGTACAGATATGCAGTGAACACCTGTCAAAATTTTTATTTAAGTCATTAAACAAAATGAGGGAACAAAGCAGGTGTCACAGCCAGTTCAAAGGAGAAGTCAAAGAATAGCAATGAGTTTAGATTCAGAATATTGAAATGAACTTGAAGCTGCCTTTCCCTAGTGATTCTGTGTGCTCCTCCAATGAGATTATGGTCTGTACAAAGGACCTTGTGCATGGCCATCAATTCGCTACACCTTACAATGCACAGGCAGCGAAGGTACAGGCAGAAAACCCACAAGGCTGTCCTCAGATAATACAAAGCTTTCCACTAAACATCCACAGCAATCTTTTCTGCTTATTTCAAATTTCTTACATTCTCTCTGCAAAGAAAGATGATTCTTGATCACAAAGTAAGGCTGGTCTCATTAACTCTGGCCTGATTATTTATGTAAGTACAGTAAGAGTGGTCCTGTAGTGGATTCCACAAGTCTGCTTTGCTGGAGGATTCCATACAAATTAGTAGATTTAATTTTTTAAAGCCTCTATTATTTGCTATCCTGATGCCAGGAAGCCAAGCCCAAAAACTGCACCAAATTTCACCTGCAGTCCCTGTAAATTTTGGAAAATTGTTCTCCTCTACATATCCCAAGGTTCTTAGCCTACAAGGAAGCAGCTTTCCTTAAGACCATGTGAGCAAAACAAAAGCCCTAAAACCATCAGTTTTCCTCAGAGATTTTTTGAGCATTTGGTTCATAAAGTCATCTTTAGTTCCTTAGAAGTACCCAGGCTTGATTAAATAAGTATCATTCCCAATTATGACCTTCTAAGCAAGGCTTTGATTATATCATCATGAAAGTATAAAAGATTCTTGATGAACAGATACAAATAACAATATTGCCAGAAGAATAAGGCTATATTCAATAACAGTGTATGAGTTGCAAGAAGGGAATATCAGTGAGAATAAGATATTCTTAAATGATTTATTTTAGTTTCCAAAAGGGAGTCTCCTAAACTATCCTGAGCTACAGGTAGCTTTTCTAGAAAGAGAAAGGGCTTCTGGCTAGATCCAGGAAGTAAAACAGTAAAACGACATCAGCAATATTCTGAATAAATGACTCCGGTGAAATTTCCTTCAACAGTTCATTGTGTACATTCTTGACTTACTGGAGCATGGGGTGAGGGGTCACGTGAAGTCAGCTGCTTCCAAAAAAAGGTTCTATTCTTTGTTTTAATTTAGGATATTTCAGAAATACAGCACCTTCAGTGGAGAGACATGAGATGGAGATAAAGATTTATTGGTTACAGGTCCAGGCTGCCACATGGAGTTCAGGTGTGCATTGAGAGAGAACAACCTGTAGACCAATGTCGATAATGGATCCTGAGCATTATTCATACATCCTTCAGGACTACACTGTCAGGGACCTAACTTCCTGGCCCCGGGACCACCTCCCAAAGATTCCACCGTGTCCTACTAGAACCACAAACTGGTTGACCAAACCTTTGGGGGACACTTAAGATCCAGACCATAGCAAGTAGATAAATAGGTTTTTTTATAAAGGGAAAATCTTGAACTATAATATATAATAATCACAAAACATATATAGGTAAATGAGAAAGAGTATAATACATCCAGAATAAACCAAGTATGTATTAAGAATACACCAAGAATATAATGGAAAGATATTTAGCAAGTAATGAGTACAACTAAGGTGTGTATTTTTACAAAATTTCATAAACAAGACTAATACACATCTCCAACTTAAAAAAAAAACTTGCCTAGAAGATACTAGATTCAAATTAAAGTAAGGTTATGACGCTGCAAGAATTTTTTAACAATAAAGCAAGCTCATGGCTGATAAAACTCTACTGTTGTTGTCTAATATAGTAGGATTTTGATAAATATGAGCACACTGTACATATTGTGGGAGTACCAACAGATCTCTAGGAGCTTCCCACACACCTGAGTTACTGAAATATGTTTACTTGTAAGATTTTACTTACACATATTTAATATAGAGAAGGCTATGCATCTCTTCTGATTTGTTTAGCCTTCCCATGTGATTAATCAATAGGAACATTTCAAACAAACCTAATCATTTCTAGCACCTCCCATTACATACGTCAAAGAACAAATCTTTGTGATTTTTAAGAGAATTTCTAAGAAATCTCAATATAATTGTAGATGCAAAAGGTAACTCGAGGGATTTATTTTTTGTGTTTAGGATATGATAAAAATTATATAATTTAAAAAGAAAATAATTTAAAAAAATTGTTAAAGGAGATTTGGACATTTGACTACACTAAGGTCACTGATGCCTAAGATGCCATGCTTGGTGATCCATTTTCATCAAAAGGACAATGAAACAGTATAGAAAATAGATGTTTGAGGGTGACACGATGGTCCAAAAGCTTGAGCTCTTTAATAAGCAAGGAATCTTTGTTTTCTTAAATGAGCAAGCACTTGATAAAATAAAAATCCTCTGGTAAAATACAGATAATGTGCTCTGTAGTCATATTACACTCAGAAATAATAACTGTGTTTTGTGGATGAAGTTCATAACATGCTCCTCAAAATTATGCAAGCCTTTGCCAAGATTTTAACACACTTTTCCAAGTCAGATATTATAAACCGAGGTAAATAAAATTCTTTTTCCAAGTTTTGTCTTTCATTACGCTTTTTCAGTTTTGGGATCAAACCGACACTTTAAAATAGATCTCAAAGAACCAACCAGTAGGGTACACATTAATTTCATAAAATATTAAGATGTTATCAGCATGTAATATTTTCATCATTACTATCTTTGAATCTATTAATAAACAACTATTCTAAAATGTTATTAATTTGAACATATATTATAAATATCAGTAGTTATCTAAAAAATGCCCACCTTTTTGATGTCTAAATAAGTTTTAAGAGACTAAAGTGTCAGAGACAGGGGCTGGGGATTTATCCCAGTGGTTAGAGTGCTTGCCTTGAAGCACAAGGCCCTGAGTTCAATCCCCAGCACCGAAAAAAAAAAAAAAAAAAGTGCCAGAGACAGAAACAGACAAAACTATAAAGCACGACTTGAGGACAAAACAGAATCTTTTAAAATTGTTAAAAGCTGGAAGCATGCCACATTAGTCCATTTTCCATTGCTATAACAAATCCCCAAGCTGAGTCTGTTATAAAGTAGTTAGTTGTATTCAGCTTGTATTTAGCTCCCAGAGTAGAGGTCCAAAAGCAGAGTCCTGGCACTTGCTCAGCGCCGGCGAGGACCCCGGGGTGGCTGACAGCAGGGGAGAGCATGAGTGACAGGGAGGAATCACGTGGTGAGACAGGAAGCAAAAGGATCCAGGGGCCAGGCCTGCTCTTCTCGCAACAGCTTCCACGCTGGAGAACTAATGGGGCTCCCACAGAACCACAATGATCGCGCTCAAGGATGGCAGCCCAATCTGCCTCAGCTCTTACAAGTTCCACTACCTCCCAACACTGCTCCAGTGGGGACCATGCTTCCAGGACATGCGTCTTGGGGGACACGCTCTAACCATAGTCCTTGTGCAGTTGTATTTCTCTGTTACCTTTGCTCTCAACAGAGTCTCAAATACTTACATTAAAAAGACAAATCAAAGTGATTAACTTCCACTTCAGAGAAAAAAACTGAAGGTGGATAATTAAAAACTCTTACACACTGACATTTGCCAGCCACACACGCTCCCTATACAACGGCTCTGAATGACAAACAGAAACTCATTTATGAACCTGACCCAAATTTATAGCATCTCAGAGACACATACAAGCAAAAGCAAAAAGGCAAATCATATAAACTTGAAAATATGGTTTAGTAAACAATATTTTTGATAACATCTTTATCGAGATATAATTCACGTACTGTGTCATACAATTCACGCACTCAAAGCAGTGTGTCCTCCAGTGGTTTTTAGTATCGTCACAGTCAGGCATCTATCAGCACTATCAATTTTAGAACATTTTCCTCACATACAAAAGAAACTCCATAACCATTAGTAGTCATTCCGTATTTCTCTTTCCCTCACTCTGTCTCACTCCTCGCTTTCTGGGCCCAGGGAATCTTTTATCTACTTTCTGTCTCTACATATTTACCTGTGCTAGACATACTTTTTTAAAAGCTATTTCTTCTATGTAACTACAATTACATATTTTTGACCAACATCTCTCTATTCCTCTCTAACTATCCATGCCTCTGGTAACTATCAGATTGATTTTTTAAATTCCACAGATCAATAAAAATATGCAGCATTTGTCCTTCTGTGGCTAGCTTCTTTCACTTGGCATAATGTTCTCTAGTTTCATCCACGTTGTTGAGCACGACAAGACTTTGTTCATTTTCGTGGCTGAAGAGTATTCCGTTATGCATTCTATACACATAAACGTGCATACATATATAAATTCATAATATATATATCTCTCCCATTTTTATTCATTTATCTGTTGGTGGACACTTAGGTTAATTTCATGTTTGTTATGAGATAGCTATTTTGGATAGTGCTGTAATAAATACGGGAATGCAGATATGGCTTTAACATATTGATTTCATTTCTTTTGGTTATACAGTGTACCCAGTAGTACAGTCTTAGATCGCAAGGTTATTTTTGATATTTTGAAGAACCTCCATACTGTTTTCCGTAATGTGTAGTGACTGTACCCATTTACATCCTCACCATAGTGCAAAAGTATTCCCTTTTCTTTTCTCCACGTCCTTGACAACACTTGCTCTTTTGTCTTTTTGATGACAGCCATTCTAAGAGTCGTGCTCAGTAAGACCATGCTTTATTTGCTAAAGAAAGGTTTGCTATCAGTCATCCATGGCTGTGTAATAGCACACCGAATGTGGCTTAAATAAAAATCATTTACTAACCTCATAAATGTATGGGTAGGTTGGGAGTTTCTTTCAGTCTAGTTTAGACTCAGTAGACTCCAGCTGGAGTTGCTCGTGAATGTTACTACAGATTTTAGTCTACAAATATGCACCTGAAAAGTGATTGTGAATTACAGATTCCCTCTTTTCAATTTCCGGGGTTCTGCTTGGACTGCAGTCACTAAGATCACCTGAGGATCACCTGAGGATCACCTGAGGACTTGTTCAAACCACCTCCCCTGGGGTGATTTTCCTCCACATGGTCTCTCATCACCTTTGAAAGGCGAATCTGGGCTTGTTCGGATCTTGTTGGCGGCAGGGTATGACACTTGCAGTAAGAACGAAAGCATGCAAGTCCTCCTAAAGCAAGCTTCTTTCTACTACAGGCTGCTGCTCAAAGCGAGTGGCAAGGCCGTTCCAGATCCAAGGAGTGGAGGAACAGATTCCACCTCTTGATGCGAAGAGCTGGAATCTGTACACTGACAGGGTACAGATACAGAAGGAAATTTGTTGGTTAATGCAATTAATTTACCACAGACCCTCCCTTAACTTGTGCAAGTTCTATCTCTAGGGCAGAAGGCAACCATGACATAAATACCTGTCTCACGAGGTGAACTTTGACAGATGCTGCCCTGGAGGTGCGTACCATCAGCATCTAATGACAGAACAGCAGATGGCTGAGGTGAGGGCCCCTAGGAACGCTTTGTAGATGTGGGACTAGAGCCAAGTTAGCGAGGGTGGGCATCGAGAGGAGAGTTGGAGTTGACTGCGGGGAGGCCACAGGCGCAGTAACTGAAATAGGAAAACTGTAATTCACACTGTAATTCACACTGACATTTTCTGTGCATATTAACCACAAAGAAATAGTGTAGGATGGCTAAAAACACATCTGATTTCAAACTTTGGTTTTTCCAGTTAAAGGCAGAATAAATTCAGGCAAACTACTTCTTCTGAGTCTCCTTTCTTCATCATAAAATCTCTATGCCAATTGGACTGTCAAATATTTAAAAAGGAAGAATAAAGGACAGAAAATCTCAGGTAGGATCTTGCAAAATTAAACCAAATTGAAATTCGAAAGATTAAGATGCAATTCATTTAATGAGCCAAGAGTTAATATTAATATACGTTCTACAAATTAATAAGACGATAAGAAACATCTGAATATCAATATTTGCAGATACTATGAACATGCAGTTGTATGAAAAAGAAATATGAGCAACTAATAAACTTATAAGATGCTCTAGTACTCATTACTAGTTGGCAAAATATAAAGTATATAGTAATTAAATAACATTTTTTAAAAGATGGCAAAAATTCGAAGACTGACATTATCTGCAGCTAAAAGAATGGGAAAGAATAGTCTCCTTGGAGGGTTATTTAACAGACCGTGCCAAAAATTTAAATTATATTTATTCTGAACAAAAACATTCGAGTTCAGTAAAATGCTTATATGCAGTCTCGCAAATATATATATATATATATATTACCCTTCCATGTACATACAGTATGACAAATATGCTGTGTAAAAAAAGGTCATAATGCTTAAATGAGATAGCAGACACAAAAGTGCTATGTAAACTATAAAGTACTATGTTATTAAAATAACGTACATCTGAACTCAGCTTTGAAAACTTTTAAAAGCATATTCATTTATTTCAAAGCTTTATAGCTTCTACTTAAGGCCTACATCTGAGAGTCCCACAGAGATGATGAAATTGTGTAACAGGAGTCTTGGCAAATGATTTTGGGTGCTTCCAAGATGCAGAAACAATGGTCCTCGCTGGTCTTATCTTATTTTTCCTTAGGGGAGATGTTCCACTAGCAGAGACAATGTTTTTCTGTTTTCTCTGAGCTCTTTTCTTCCCTGAACAAACAGTTAAACTGGGTAACAAACTAATAAAAAATAATTTGGAATCTGGGGCATGATTATGGCCACGAAAGATGCTGATGATCATTTCATGTGATCAGAGAAAAACCTAAAATAGAGCACTCTTCAATTACCATAATTTCTACTGTCATTGCAATTTCTGTACATAAAAGCATTTGGTCTGAGGCACAACAAATTTATCTGTAAATTACACAATAAAGGATGGGGAATGGACTTCCCTTTAAAAGAACAAACAGAATCAGTCATTTATGGGGACATCTTCATCTTACTCAACATGTGAGCGCAACCAAATGCACACTCCATTATTGTACAAAGTTCTGGAGACTGTCACCCAACCCCACACCCACCCTTCTCCCAAGTTTAATTAAACCAGTATCACACTGAGACTGGAAGGAAAACACAATGATACAACAATAAACAAACATTAATCATGATCATTACATACATTTTATTACATGAAATAAATAATACCGTGCGCTTTCACCAGCCGATAAAGCTCTTCCTCTTGGATAACATCCTAAGGCAATTGAGGGGTAAAATAATACTAATAATGATAATAATAATTAGTATGAAAAGGGATAAAAGAGCTTATCACCACATAAAAGCAGAAACTGTATTCTTCTTCACTTCTATTAATCTCATATTTGCTCATTTCTTCTCTTTATGGCTTAACAAGCATTTCTTCTCACTGAGACAAATGAAAAGTAAATTTCTTATTTGTAGTCGGGCTTTGGCGTACATAATTCAGCTCTAATTGCCCCTGAGCAAGGAGATACGTGGAAGAGTCTGTCAATATTCAATCCACACGTGTGGAATTCCACCAGGAAATGGGGGAGGAGGGTTCTGAGCCTGTGGCTGCATAGGAGCCAAAATGAGAGGAAGAGGGAACGGCATTTAGTGAGACTCAAGACACTGGCTTTCATCCTTCCCTGAGGAGTCCAGGCCCCGGTGTCCCTCCGTTTAAGTCACTTTGTGAACAGAACTGAAGATCTCCCTGGATGGCGTCTGAATCAGGAATGAGCCCCCTTGGGGGAATGCTCTTTTGTTTTTCCTTCCAGATGGCCTCCTGACATTGTTTAGTATAAAGACCACGTTGGGAATCACCACTAAACATGTAACACGGCTGTCCAGCCCTATTGTCCCATCTCCACGTGGGGATGACAAGAAATAGGTCCTCTCCTGCCGAGACGCCCATTAAGGGCCACTTCACCAGCCAGACATGCATCCCATTCTGTGGTCTCACTAATTGTCCAGTCCTGAGGTGGTTTTGTTACGTGCTGCCAGAACATCATCTTAGGGAGTTTCTTTTAATGAACAAAAAGACACAACTTGCCCCGGGAGACCCTATGGCGTGGAAACAGATATAGACTTAGAAGACAGATTTCGTCCTCTCTTGGGGTCTCCTGGACATATAATTGTTCAGAAAGGTGATGGAAGATTCTGTTCAGGTCTTTTCTGGGAATTTCAGTGGCAGAAACCTCCTCTGTGTCCATTTTGAAGGAAGGAAAAAGGGACGACTATGTGAAGATCAGTTTTCCCTGACTGTTCCACCGCCTAATTTCTTTTCCTGCTTCAAAGAACTAGAATTGTAATGGCTCACAAGTCAGGAGGCCCTTGCTTCTGGGTTGAAAATGGCAGCTCCCAAGCAATAAGCCCAGTTGGATTTCCACTGGAACCGGGACTGTGGCCTCTTGTGTGGTCTCCTTGGAACTCACTAGAGTTGGCTCTCAACCCAGTTAGGAAACAAGAGAAGCAGCGTAACACAGTGCCGTCCTTCCTCAGGCCAAGGTATCTTCCCTCCTGTGTGGAGTCTTCGGAGAGGGGTGAGCGTGCTTGGGAACCACTGCTGCCGAGTGCCTGGCATTTGACACCCAGTGACAGAAGAGATGAGGCATGACCAGAGTTTCCTTCTCCTGGCACCTCATGTATCTGTCCCATTCTTCTGGACATTAATTACGTGGCCAGTTATAAGAAGCCACTAGAGTTCTTGTCCCTCCCACACACAGATACTTTTGGACAAAAAAAACAAGAGAAAAAATAGGTGAGTGGACACATTCTGAAGCCTCCTCCCTAGCAAAGTCCCTCAGGGAACGTCCCTTGCCCTCTGCCAATGAATTTCTAGGGCTGCCTCTATCATAAATAGTCTGATTAAAATGTAAATTTAGCCAACCTATCAGCTTCCCATTAAGGAAACTCTTTAAAAACGCCGTTAATCAGCTGAAAGATATGTAGTGAAATACCACTCATCAATTGTGACTGCTTATGACAGTTAACAAAGCTTTATATTTGCCCCAAACATGTGCTGATCTATCCATTATGCCAAGGTTCACTCTCACGCTAATTGTACATTTTCTTCTCTAATGCATTTTTGCTGTTATCTCATAGGCTAATGAAAGCCAGGAAATCAATAAATATAAATTATACATGCAAAGAAGGACTGCCGCAAACATAAAGTTTCTAATTAATTGCACTTGATTAATTTATATCCTTTAATTATCTTGCTAAGCCACAAACAACATAAATATCTTTGCAATCTGGTTATTGCTATGTCAGTCATAAAAAAGCAGACACAGTAAATCTATGAAATCTACCAAGCTGCATCGCCAGAAAACATGGAACGGCATAACCCATAAATATCATCGAACCTACTCAAGACACTGATGAATAATTTCAGAGTGACAAATTAACACTAAATATGTTGTATGGCTATTTGACGAAGGTTATGGCGATGTTATAAGTTTAAATGGTGCACATGGAGTAAGCGAAAATGTGGATTTTTACCGCCAGGCTTATAAAAATCTGCTCAAACTGGGGAGGAGTAGTGTGAGTAAGGACCCACATGCAAACATCCCGTGCAGTTCTGCAAGCAGAAGTATTCTTTAGTGGCCAAGGAGAAAGGCAATTGTTAAATTATTGCGTTTCTTAGTTTCCCTTTGATAAGCTTGATGGACAAAGAATAATCTCATGTCCTCTGACAGGCAAAAATGAAAGGCATAATTGGAGAAATTTAAATCCAGGAACTGAACATGAGGTTGAGAAGAAAGCTAGATGTTACATGTTTCCATTGTCTTAAAGGATGCAACTTTGACACGGAAAGTGGTTTCTTTTATCCACCCCCTTTTTTAATTTTATCTGACTCTGCTAAGCCAGCCATCTGTCACTGATCTGAAATCTAATCCTCTCTGTCCACCAGCCTTGCTCTTTGTCCAAGCCATAGCATATTACCAAGCATCTATATCTACAACTTTCATAAATGTGTAAAAAGAAACTGTGTCTGTCCTCAGCTACACTCAGACAAAGACCATCTGTCAGCAACTGCAGCTATTCTTTAAAAAGAAAAAAAAAAAGCATCCAAAGGGATTTGCCCTTTACCGAGTAAACCCACTTAACCCTTCCAATAAGATTAACTGTTATTTGTTTCCATTAAATAAAAATGACCATACTAATATACATTTAATAGTTCTGTAACAGTTGCAGAAAGATCAGCTCTCATGTGGATATCTTTTGTAGATAAAACATACACGCGTATAAATAAAGGAAATATGACAGCAATTAGATAACCTACAAGGCAGGGGGATATTTTCACTTCCTTCCTCCAGTCTGGAGCTCTGAAAGAGAAGCCGACATAAAATATAGATGCCAGAAAGTATCGTACTCTCTCAGTCTTCAATTTTACAGTAAATAGCACTTCCAGAAATAAAGTGTGGCTGGATGCACACGATTATTAAGATTCACAGGCCACCCTCTGACTCCTGCCCTCTTATCTCTGCACATGCTCGTAGACAGCTTTATAGCTCTGAGGCTATACAGTTTAAAGTCTATAATGTGTGTATACAAATAGGCCCTCACCGAACATCACTGTCATTATGGGAAATTTGTTGGTGGAGGGGATAACCGCCATTTAGTGACACTAATGTGGAACTACAGTACATTTTGGGAGTTCCATCTCCCATTTTCATCTTAAAGATTGCCAAAGTTGTTTGGTTTAACATCTCAAAAGCAAAACAAACAGTGCTCTTGGTTCAGTGGAAAAACACAGGCAAATTTTTCAAACATTTTAATCTATTCCTTAGACGTTTATAGACAGATTACTGCTGATAAGTGCTACTTTAACGTCGCATACTCAATCTAGGGAGGCCAAGTTCTTTCCACCAGGCAGCTGCAAAGTATAGACCGGGTGCATCCCCAGCTCTCAGCCTGCATCATACCTCTGTGTGCCCACAAGGCTCTGGTTTCACGCTCAGGAACCTGACGGGCAGACAGGAGCAGGGTTGTGTTGGTAACAGGGATCAGAAGCACAGATGAGCGAGTGAATCTGAAGCAGGGCACAGGGAAGACTCTGCCCACTCGGCCTGGCATTCCTCAACTTCGGTGTTTGCAGAGGATCAAGCCACATTTGCTTCTAGAAGTGGTGGGGTGGGCAGGGAGTGCGAAACTACCAGGCAGATAAAATGACTTTGTTTTCTTCCCTCCTCTGAGCTTCTAGGCTTTCTCTCTTAAAAGATTTTATGAAGTCCTGACTATTCAGTTTCAAGGGAAAATCCAATTAAAAGATTCTGCAACCCAAACAGATACACCTGGCATTTGGCAACCGTGTCTGCTCTTTGCTTTGAGCTGTGACCATTGCTCGCCATGGCTGCTCTGCTTTCTGCAAATGCTTGGGTGGGTGCTGTCAGACCACCCTCCCTGCAGCCTGCTTGCAGCCTGCCCCTCAGTCCCGGAGCTGCCTTTCTCGGGGGACCTCAGCTTCGGGCCTCACACTTGCAGCATGCAGCTCTGCAGCACAGTGCGCACGGTGACTCTCGTGGCTGCAGGAAGCAGCCCGGCGTGCTGTGTTCCTGGGAGAGAGTGTCGCCGTCACTAAGGAGACAGGTAAATCTCTTGGTGCTGAAATCAGCTTGGAGAGGAGGATCCACTCCCGATGCAACTTGCCTGCCTCCAGCTTCTCTCTCCAAGGAAATGAAAAAGCCCTGCGGGAAGTAGCAGACCCGTGTTTCTCTGGCCGATGGTTGGAAAAATACCAATGTGTCGGGCAGAGAGGAAGTATGTATGTCCCACTGCAATTCCCCAGATTTGTCATTTTCGATTTAACGCACCTAGGTAGCAAGCCGACTCCCTAGGCTTGACTGCAATTACCTTATCTTTCCTATTTTTAGTGACAGGACCAGATTATTTTAAGTGCATTTTATAGAAAACCCTTCTTTACTGAAGTATAAAGACTGTAATAAAGACAATACAATGTTTTGAAACTGTTTTAAATCCTTCACTCAGCGTTGCTTCTACAGATTTAACATGTAGGGGTTCTAATCTTACTGCTACTAATTAGAGCTTTAGTGTAATTGTGCCAACAGGACGCTTGGCATAATAATTACTATTGAGAGATTCTGGTGGCGTAGTAACGTGCCTACATAATGCAGATATGTCTAGGATTACAGTGCAGTCACCTTTGTATGTTGACTCAAGTTGGATTTTAACCAAGTAAGGGGTTATTTTGCCTTTATAATAACGCTTAAAAGGCATATACATATGTATGATTTAGGTATCCATTTTTCCTCTTTGAGTCTTTTGAATATTAATTAGCAGGAAACTCAGAAGGCAACAGGGACACATTTTGTTTCAAATCTCTCCCAATTTGGGGCAATTCGTGCTGTGAGGGAGATTGTCCACGCTTGTGTGGCGGAGTCTATTTGGACACAACAGTGCTCTGCTCCTCGGGTGGCCCCCGGGCTGAGAGACTCTCTCGGGAGACACACCGCCCTGCTGTCCTGAAGTCGGGAAATCAGGGCTCGCATCTGATCAGGAGCTGGAATTGCAAGGAATTTGGGTCTTATTCACAGGAGAAACCTATAAAAACATTTTCTCAGGGATGCTCTGGCCCACTCATTTTTGGAAATGTCAGCCTACATTGGGGAATGTGTTTCTACCCCAGACAAGGTAGTTTCAGTGATGATGGTCCCTGTGTCCTATTTTTTACTCCCAAGAGGAGGCGGAAAAAGACCTGCCTGGGTGTGGCATGTGGGAGACAGTAGGCGCCTGTGTATGGGGTGGAGATCTCTGGAGTCTTTGTCCACTTCAGCCAAGTGGCCTGAGAGTCTCCTCGAGATTTACCAGGCAGCTACAAGGGCCTCCTGGACCGCTTTCCCTTTCAGTCGTTCCCAGGCAGCCAGTTTTAGGTAAGGTTCCGCCCGGCACAGGGCTTCGCTGCCTCTGGTAGCCATGCACTGCAGCGGACAGAAACCCAACATCCTGCTACTGGCACGTTCTTTTCACCGATGCAGGCATGCTCTGTGTGTGTGTGTGTGTGTGTGTGTGTGTGTTGGTTTTTGTGGTTTTTATTTTTGGCTCAGGTGAAAGAGTTTCTAGAAAACTGATTTCACAGAGCAATAAGTCACTGAAGAGGGTGTCACCGGCTTCTTCGAGTGCTCTGAGGAGGTTTTTTTAATGTAATAAATACATTCGAAAGGTGGTGTGTAATGGCCCAGAGCTTGAACTATAGCTCCATTTAGCTCAACTGCCTTGTTTTTACCGCCCCTTAGTGCCTCACTTTTAAAGTGACAGGAAACTCATTTCTGATTACAAATCAATGTGTTAGGATGTCCACTCTGGACAGTGAATCCAGCTGTAAATCCAAGGAGTCACCCAGGGTGCTAAGAAAGTGGGGGCGAAGGCATGAAGACGGTTGCTTTATCCAAGGTGGGTGGCAACACATGTGATCATCTAGTACTGTCTGTCTCCAACTCTGGGGAATGCCAAGGTGGCCACAGCCTGCCACTCATCTCTCCTAACTGGCACAGTGGCCCACAGGGTGCGTCCACTGTGTACATCAAATGTGGCTATATGGTTTTCATTTTGCTGTGGGGGCTGCAGACTTTGCCCAGGCTGATAAGTGGGAGGGATCTCTCTCTCTCTCTCTCTCTCTCTCTCTCTCTCTCTCTCTCTCTTTCTCTCTCTCTCTCTTTCTCTCTCTGTCTCTCTCTCTCTCCGCCCTGGATCCACAGCACCTTTGCCACATTGTGTTAACCAAAACTATCTGTGCTACTGTCACGGAAGATACCTTTTGATGAGGCCCCTTTATTCTTTAAGCTTTTAAGATAATCTTAGAGAAATCATCAAGCCATAAAAAGAAATCAATAAAAACAGAAAAGGTTCCCATCACCCTGAAAAAAATCCATAACTTTTGCATTTTAATAGAGACACTACAGGACCAGACCCGTCATTTTCTTTCTGATGTGTTCCTTTGATTTCCCTCGTATCTCACAGGGCTCTTGACTTTCTTGAGAAAGGGATTATTGAATTGTGTGTCTCCCTCAGATGTACTTGATCACTCAAGTATCTGTACTTAAGAATGTTAGAGTCTGTTCAGCTGTTGTCTCTTTGGGAGCCCATCGGGGCCTTGTCATCTTAATATTAATTGGGTTTTGTGCAGGAATCTCAAGTCCCACATTGAGTGGTTTTCAAGAGAGAAGATTATGCCCAAAGCCAGATACAAGGACAAACATATTTAGCACAACAATTATCATAATTGCAGAAACATTCTGTCATGAAATAAGCAAATCTGATTAAGAGCCCTTCTGCACTATCAAATATTAATCTGGTGTCTTTAGTCTAACCTGGTTCAGACATAAGAGGCTTCTTATGCTTTCGCGTATTAACAGATTTGTAGAAGCGGAACATATAGAGCTTAATAGTATGAGACAGCCAAGCCAGGAGAGTGAAAGGATCTTTGCTGAACAGAATCTCCTTACATTTAAAATAGACTCAGATAGGATCATAAATCTCAAATCAAAATTAAAACACAGCCTGCCAATGGGATGTTTTCATATAATTCCAACCACGTGGTTACTCCAAAGCCTACTGCGGAAAATCATGATGAGTGCTCCTTTTGGTTAAAAAAAATAAGGTCCATATTTTATGGTTAATTATCACAATAAAATGTACAGTCATGTGAATCTTCCTGGCTTTCTTGGTACCCACAAAAATGACTGCATATTGGAAGCAGTCATATTCTCACTAAGCCAGAAAGTTAATTTTATTCATAGTTTTCAGCTTCTTTTAGTTTAATTGCACAATTTCCTCAATTATTAAAGTTCGTTCTGTGTACTTAAATTCATTAGCCATTGTCAAACAAGCAGATTACTTCGCCATTTTAATATTTGTTGAATGAAACTACACTAATAGATTCCTTCCCTAGATCTAGTTTTCAGCTGTTGCTCCCGTACCCAACCATGGCTGGTTGATAACTGTAACCAGCCATGTCAGGAGCCAGGAACTGCACTATTTTTTGTCTTTTTTATGAATATCTCTATGTTAGTGATTTTAACCACATAGTTTTTGTTTGTTGTCTTAGGAGGGAAGAAACTGGGGAGTGTGGCAGGACTGCTGATACTGCTGAAGTTATGCAAAAATACATGAAAAAGTGTACAAGATGGTGAGATTTCTCACACGCATATGAGATTAGCATAAATATGGTGTGGTCATGTGCACATGATATAGACCTATAAAACACAATGTAGGCTTCTGAATAATCAATAAATCAAACTTTCAATCAGATTATATGCTATAAAAGTTTTTTCATTATTATGATCAATATGATAGAACACAAATATGACCTATATTAATATATGCGTGTATGTATATATACATACGTACGTATATTTTAGTTTTTCCAGTGATACAGTCCACGGTGGTGTAACTGCTGGCATTAGAAAACCAATCTCTCTCCCTCCCTTCCCCCCCTTTCACAATCATAAACACACACACACTCTACACTATTTAATGCAGTATGTAGACTGTATTTAAATACAAACGTGTCCCCTTGTAACAAAAACAACACCTTAAATTTTGCCCTTCGCAGTTATGAAGCCCTCCAGCCCCTTCTCTCATCTGATTAATGACTGTGCACCGCTCCCCTGTAGAGGCACAGATCACCACCCATCCTCTGGGGAACATGATTCCTGAAATTGACCACTATTGCTAACACGAAAACAAATGCACCCCAAACTACTGCTGCTGCTGGGCTTGTGCATGCAGACTCACTCCAAGATGTCTGGGGGCAGCAAGTTGGCGGACAAAACCCCTGCCAGTGTGGCTTAGCTCCCCAATAATTAGGCTTGTGTTTCTGCTTTATTAACTCGGCTGCAATAGTGCCCTGCCCTCTGTCGCCAGGGGGACTAATAGACGACAGTCACTCTGATTTGGAAACCACACAAATGAATGAAGTTGAGGTAAAGTGTGTCAAGATAATATAGTAGGTCATTTACATACTAGTTTTTCAAATGTTAACAGGGAGCTTTTGATTTTTACATCTGCAAATGCAAAACTACTAAAACAAGTAAGCCTAGTTTCCTTGTTGAGTTTGTGAGACCTCAATGATATGGGAATTCTTAAATGATGCCAGGAATAATTGATTCTGTATGTTTAAAACCAAGCTAATTTTTTCTTCTATCGAAGTTCAGCATTTCATCTCTTTTTCTAAGAAGGGTTTTCTTGTATTAATTGTGAGCGTGAATCCACATGCTTATTTTCACAGGAGCCTTTCAACAGGTCTCATCTTCAGTGGAGATTTGCTTTTACATTTTCAAATTCATGTTCTATCTTTCTAGGAAAACCAATCACATACCTTATGTAAGATGAAGATTACCCAAGGAAAGAAAAGAAAATCAAACGAAGGAAAGAAGAAAAAAGGGCCGTCCAGCCACTCAGATTTCCATCAGTCAACTGTGGAGCTGTAACACGGTGTTTAGCAATATGATTTAACAAGCAGCATTAGCTCGTGGTGTGTATCTGCCGGGTGGGAGAAGGATGATGAGATGTGATTATTTCCATGTAGAAATATCAGGGTGGTTAAAAGATAATTTGAAATGAGGTTAAAAATGAAATGACACTAAGCTTCTCTTGCTTGTGTCAAAACAATCACATCTTCTCTTTTCTTTTTTCCCCCCTTTCACTTTGATGACATTTGTTCATATTGGAGGTGGAGAACATTTCTTATTGCAAAGTGTAACCCTTGGCTAATTTTAAATTTAATGTGGCTCTGTTTGAAAGATGGCTCTAAATTTTGATCCAAAATCAGCTTCTGGATATTACAGACAGAATTTGCAATGTTTGTAATATTTAGTAAGCCTTAAACATTGCTGTTAGTCACAGAACTAAAGTTTCATTTCCCCGTGCTAACAATATTCTTGTATAAACAGCATACGATGACATAATAAATGACATTTAGATAGAAAAATGTCTTTGAACTTTAGCTTAAAAATGAAAATAAGTGAAGAAAGGATCAAATGTTAAAAGCTATTTCAGTAGATGGATACACCTCCTTAAACTATTTAATCACCTTGAATATAGTTACTATTTCAAATTACTAAGTTTTAAAGGCTGAGAAAATTTACTTTGAAACAATGTTTTTTAGGACTAGATATATGTATTCATCATCTAAGAAAAACGCATGTAGCAATAGTTCTTGATTTACAAAATAAAACACCAAAGTAGGCTAAGGAATTAAATATTTTCTCTACACATATAAAGAGGTGCAATTATTTTGGTCTCTTGCTAAAAACTTTTTAAAAGTCTAAAATAAGATTTCAGATATTGCTCTCTCGTGTAAAAGATGCTTGGGCCATTGTGCCAGTTTCAAAAGTAATCAACATTTCAGAAAAAAAGAAGGCCAACGCTACACTGCACACGACAGACAGACAGCTGTGTTCTCGACAGGACTGTAACGCACAGTCCAATTTAAGCAGTCCTGCGCCTGGAAATTCACGCCTGTACTCCAGCCCACCTCTGCCCCAGCTCTCGGCCCTGCATGATGCTGCCCTGACTCCTGCTGCCCCAGTTCCCCTTGCTCCGCCATCTCCTCCCAGCCTGCAGCGCGAGAGATGTTTACACTGATAGGAGGAGAGGACAATTAGTCATATTTATCCGTGCTGGGTCCATTTAATCCCCAGTGTTTTTACTGATGTCAAATCCATTATCCCAAACAAAGCTGCATACATCTTGCTGGAGATGCACACAGCCTCGCCTTGTTTACTCTGAGGAGACAGATTTTATGGCAACATTAAATACATACTGAGCCCTAACTAATGGAGCCACTTGGCATGGCGAAGCGATCTCACTGGCGATCTCTGGGGAGCTCAGGCGGCCCTGGCTTAACTTGGTCCCGAAAGCTCACAGCCTCTGGCTGGACCCTGAAGACTGATAGTCCGGGTGTCCCACGCACTCCCTACATTTCCTTCGCAATAATATACTTTGCATCATTGTACCTAGATGTCTGCAGCAATCACACAATGCACCCCCCGCCGCCCATGCTCCCAGCAGCCAGAAACCCCTTTTCCCCCTTTTTTCCAAGAATGGCTGGAGTTTCTTCCTGCCCACTTTCTGGCTTTATGTTTCAACCTGGTTAAAAGAAACCTCTCCCCACTTTTGTTTATTTAGAAAGAAAAATCTTAGGTGCTCTGTTTACTTACATGTCTCAGCACTTCTTTGTCTTCCAAACCATGTTAGCTCTCTTAATAGGGAAGTTTTACGAGTTATTTTATCAGAAATTTCAGACTTCTGCTAGTTGACATAAGCGGTGAGGATGAAGGGAAGTGTGCTTGGAAACTCCTGATTTCACCAGAAAAGGCTCTATGGGGCACACTTTAACGTCTAGGCCCAACACGCAGCCAGTAAGAGTGGCGCAGACTAAAGGAAATCACTACTTAATTCCACAAACATTTTTTTCAGCCCGGAACGGTACTAGAAACTTTGAGCAGTCTGCGTCCCAGCGCCGGCCAGGCGCGCGAGGCTCCATAACGCGCGCCACAGCGCCACCTGCTGGCACGCGGGCCCCGCCGGCCCCGCAGCCCGAGGGCGGCTTCGAAGCGCGCACGTGTGGTTTCTCCATCGGGCTCCCGAGGGCCTGCGCGGAGGGGCGGTCTGGCTGTGCCAAAGAGAAAGAGCGAGATGGTGCCACGAGGAAAAAACAGTGCCGGGGAAACCTTTTCCAAGGTTTAACTGAAAACCGAGAACGATGAATACCTCGGGAACCGTCTGCAAACATCCCGCCAAGGGCACAGGTTTTCAGCACGAAAGGTGAAGTTGAGTTTATTTGCACTCCAAGCGAAGAGTTGTCTCTCCTCTTTTCTTTCTGCCCGTGAAACGTGGCACGGGCTCCGCGTTGTGTTCTCGCTCTGCTCTGCTCTTCTTGGAGAGGAGGTGGCCGAGGTGAGCGAGTTCACCAAAGCCGCCTGGGTCCAGGTGAATCCATTTCCTGGCGGCACCGGGCTGTGGTGGTGGGAGGATGCAGAAGTGCTTTGGAGACACTGGGGCTCTGTCTGTCCGTCCCTTCCAGGAACCAGGGGAGGGACTCTCAAGGGCAGAGTCCAGCACGGTGGAAATGCAATCAGCACACTTATGCACGCTTTCACGCTGCCTTGAACTGGGTCCCGGACTCGGGGGAACTCATCTCTGATAAATTGCAGAAGACCGAAACTAAATGGACCAAACAGGCAGACATTATTCTCAGGGGAGGAAGCTCACTGTAACACAGCGTACAGTCTCAGCTGCAATGCGTTTGTAAGGCTGAGCGGGAAATCCGACTATTTTCATCCCGCTTCAGCTCTGGGCCCGCACCCTGTGCGTCCCACCCTGCAGCTGAGGCCGGCACGGCCCTGTCTCCTGTTTGGCTGTGTCGCCTGCCCTGCTTGACCCCGCGCACACACCGCCCGCGTCACCTAGGGAAAGGCCAGGGAGGTCCATTCCCAGCTTGCACTTAAGGGTGGTTCCATTAGACCCCCGTCGTAGGGATTCTCCAGTCCTTGGTGTGCCTTTGGCAGAGCGGGAATTAACTGCAACTGCTTCTGCCTAGAAGGGGCCAGAGGTGGTCTTTCTGCACCCAGCTTTCTCTAGAGCACTACACTAGGGCACAGCACCGTGTTGAGACCGATGGAGCCACTTGGCCTCCAAAGAGATCTGTCTCTGTGGTTGGCCTGGGATGGACCTGTGCTGTTTTAGAAAGTTGGAGTTAGAGGGACTTCATAAAACAACGTTCCTGTGACGCTGAGAACTGTCCTTCAGCAGACACAAGTGATCTGCTGCCTAGAGTCTGTGGGAAACCCGGATGCTCTCTGTCTCCCTCTCCTCTCCTCCCCCTCCCACTCCCCTCCCCTTCACTCTACTCTCCTTTCCCCTCCCCTCCTCTCCTCGCCCTTCTGAGTACACTTTTAGAAACGAATACAAGTCAGATATGTTCATTATACAATTTAAATTTTTAAGGATTTATGGACTCTAGAGGCTAAGGTTGTCAGGCAAAATATAGGCTATCCAGATAAATAATGAATACAGTTTCTTAAAAGTATATCTTTCTCTGCCTTGCCATTTTCCTTCCTTCCCCTTCTCTTTCTCTCTTTCCTTCTTACTCATTTTCTTTCTTTCACTTCTAAATTTTGCGCCCTCTTAGAAACCCTGCAGTGCAAATCTTTAGACAGGAAACTAACACTGACAGAGACAAAGTAATTTGCCCTGTTACATAGCTGCTCGGAAGCAAAACCAGGGCCAAAAATTAGGTCTAGAAATTCCTTTTGGGTCCTCTTGATCAATTCTGTTGCCTTTTCTCCCCCCAGGATATCCAACCGGGGCCGAGATACCAAGTCATAAAACCAGCCCTCACAGAATCATTTCAGCAGGACCACGCATGCTTCCAAGAACCATAAAGCAAAATGCCACTCACTCGGAAATGCCACTAGTTTATAATCTCGGAGCTTTCCTGTGAAAGTGCATCTTCACCTGGACCCCTCTTCTTGCCGGTGTCCAACCTTTTCCTTTTCTGTGACTCTGCTCCTGATTGTTTCAGACTTTTTCCTCCCTAGTGATTTTGAACAATTAAACACCCTCATACTAAGCAAATATCCCTCTTTTTGTATTAACAAAACTTCCACTGTCATTTTAGCAGGGAGAGTACTCTTTATCAGCATTAAAAGATAAAATAGATCATCTCCAAATATTCTAGTATGTAGCACCCCACTGACCTACATTAGTTTGTACCCTGATCGTGCAAGATTGGTAGAAAAGCTGCTATTGTGTATCATGGCAAAGCCCAGGGGAGAAGACTGCCTTATATTTGGCTTGTTCGGGGCCCTTACTACTTCTAAAACTCACTTTCTTTGTTTTCTAAACCGAGGGTTTTCAGATCCGTTTTGGATTTGAAACACTAGCTTTCTAAAAGTTGGATGTTTAGTCCATTGGCTCACTGATTTTTTTAAGTTCCTATTGTAATGTTGTGGCAAGAGTTGCATGCAAGTCCTTTGTGAGTCACCATGGAGCCCAGTATAGTGCCATAACAGCTTGGGGTTCCCAAAGAGTTCCCGCCACCAAAGCCAGATCATCGAAGAGCACACTGCAGAAGGACAGAAAATGATCTTAATGAAACTAGTTGGAATTCAATGAAAGGTAGCTCCGGCTGCAAGCACTCAATTGAAACCATGTAATTCCGAGTGGCAAAAAAGCTTCAGGTGAGGGAGGGGCCGTGTCTACAGCCTTCCTTCTCTCACAGGTCTCCTGGTCTCTGAGCTGAATGACTCACGTCTCCTGGAGGGTTTTGGATTGGGCAGTAGAAACAGGAAGTCACAGAGCGAAGGACTGGGACCTGTTAGAATCAAATCCAAACAGCAGATCTCCAGGAGCATTTACCAGCTCAGCTCTACGCATTTGGGGGAGGGACAAACAGGGAAACAGCCTGGCCAAAGCTGGCAAAGTCTGCTCTGTCTGAGAATTCTCTCTTTTCACCCTTAATCGTGAAGAAAGTAAATGAGGCTAAGTAGGCAGAAAAGAGAAAGATTTTCCCCTCCTTTCTTCCTTCCCTTCTTTTCCGCTTTCTTCTTTCCACTTTCTTAGCTTTAAAGTGCTCTTGTGGACTCCTTTTCACAGTTACAGCAGGTCTGTGACTCCCACAGATGGACAGATACACCCTTCTGAAAAGGTAAAACCTGCAATTACTTGAGTGGGTCCATTTCTCAATGACTTCTTGAGTGGGACCAGTTCAAGGACCTTGCTCTGCAGCATTTATTCCCACAGAAATGTCTTCCTGCCATCTCCACAGAGTGCCAGAGGCTTTCCCTCTCAAATACAGCTTGCAGTTTTGCAAGCTCCATCTCTAGAATGGAGAATACACTCTCGGGACTCTATTAGCCAAGCCTAGACTCACCCCCAAATCTAGGCAGTGCCTGCTGGGAAGGGTGGGACCTGTTTAATGACGAAGAAATTAAGTACCCCTTAAGAAGAAAGGGGTGACTTAATGCCACCATCAGGCAGACTCTTAGGGCTAGGTCTCATTTTTAGAGATTAGAAAACTCCACATTTGCTACTAATAACTACTACCTCTTACAAGGGCTTACTCTGTGTCAAGGTCTTGCCTTCACTGAGCACTGAAAGGTGCTCTTGTCCTCCTATTACGGAAATGTGAACTGAGGCTTAGAGAGGTTTAGGAACTTGGATAGCATTGTGTGGCTTACAACTAGTAGACATGGGGCCAGAAAACCTTCTCACCTAAACATCCATGTTCTCAATGACATCTGAGTAGACAACTTCAATTGATCACCTACTACGTGCCTGGCACTAGCTGTGCACACTTTCTGCATTTTTCTCCTATTTTTGGTGCTGAGGATCAAGCTCAGAGCCTTGAACACGTTAGGAAATTATTTATGACGGAGCGATACCCACCGCTTTCGGAACCCTGACTCAGTAGGAACTCTGATGACCGTGTGAGGTGGTTCTGATGACCAAATCCATTTTATGCATGAGGGCTGTGAAGGACAGAGATCAGTGATGGGCGGCTGACTTTAGCCACCACTTCACATTGCCCCTGTGGAGTCAGGGATGCTGTGGTCTCTCTTCACACCAAATCTGCAGTCCAGCCTCATGAACAAAACAAAAAGCAAAATGAGAGAAAACCAACCAGAAACAGAAAGCAAAACCCTTGCTTTCTTCCTGGCACCTGCCCACTGGACAGCTGTGTGTGTGCCTTTCTCAGGTCCCCTGCCGAGTTTCTCCTCTTCCCTTCCTCCCAGGGGAAAACCAGACTTGGGGGCCACGTGTGCCCTTATTACCTGTGTTCTTCTTGTTCTCTGTGGCCTCAGACATTGAGAAGCTGGTTCTTCAAACAGTTGCATAGTGTTTCTCTCTCTCTCTCTTTCTCTCTCCACACACACACACCTTTCTTGGATCCGAAAATCTTGATGTAATTTCTGCAACTTTCAGTTAAGCACCAACAAGGCAACGTGGAGTGGAGACTTCTGGGCCACCCGGTGCTGTAAGACTGGGTCTCAGCTCCCGGCCCCCGGCATTAACCTCCAGCCTGTCCAGCCAAGTCACAACCTTCGGCAGCAGGCAGGTTTATTTCCCTTGGCAAACCTATTCTGATGAATGTAAACACTGTATAATACTCCACCTGTAGGTGCTGTAATTAGGGTGCATCAGAACCACAATCAGCGCAGTGACAGGCAGAGAGAAAATTATTGACCTCCCACGGATTTTTTAACTCAGCACATTTACTACTGTGAAAATCACCAAGTCATTAGCAGAGAGTTTTTAAAAAGAATTTTTTTTAAACGAAAGAAGTCGGCTCATATTACAGCTATTTGTTTGCTAACCTCCCTGACCTCATTTTTTCTGACTTAAGGTAAAATTCCCCCCACGCACCCCCTGGGAGCCTGCAGACCGGGGGCCACGAGTGTCAGCAGGAGGTGAAAGGTTTCCACCCCAGACTCTGGGCGGCAATCCCCTTCCCTAGGGAAGACCGGTGCCCAGCACGAGGTCCAGGCCGAGGCCGCCACGCATCCTTTGAGTTTGCAGAGGCAGGGTAACAGCTGCAGTCTCCAAGCCTCCCGTGTTGCCTGAGCGTTCACATCTTGATACAAAATTTGTATGACGGAGTCACGTATCACATCTGGGTGCATAATTAGTCTCCCTGGAGATTCATGGCTGCGATCGGTGGCCTTGCTCAGCGCGCCTCGGGTGCCAGGCTCCAGGACGTAGCCAGGTCCCCTCGCTCTCCCCAGTCCCTGTGGGCACAGTGCCGCTTGGCAGTCACCGCGGGGACCCCTGTTCCACAGGAGAGTTGGCGCTGCCTGGGGTGAGTGTGAGAAACAAAGGAGCAGCTGGCATCCAGCCCCAGTCAGTAACCAAAAGCTTCCCGTCACAAAGGCTCTGTTTTCTCACTTGGCAGAAGGCAGGCGGGGTCATAGAAGTGTATAGACTTTACAGTCACACCTGTCTGTGCTCGGCTTCCTGTTCCACCGCTCCCGTACTGATCTTCTTTGTGCCACAGTTTCTTCATCTGTAAAATGGGAACAGTAATACGTGTGTCCCTTAGGATGGCTATGGAAACTGAAAGGGAGCATCCACAAAATGCCCACGCAATGCCTAGTTCATTGTAAATCAGCGGTCAGTGAACTCTGCTGGTAAAATCCAGATCAAAAATATTCTAGGCTTTGCAGGTCATATGGTGTCTGCTACAACTACTAAACTCTGCCTTTGGGGCCTGGAAGCAGCCAGAGACCATGTATAAATGAATGAATGTGTTCCAGTAAAACTATTTACAAGAATGAGTAGTTGGTAAGATTCGGCTCTTGGGTTGTACTTTGCTGATCTTTGTTAGTATGAAAAATGAGTAAATGTCAGCAGTAATTATTATATGTAACAAGCTGATCGGGTACCATACACAAAGACTTGTGGGTGAATTAAGATTACATAGTCTCTGTCCTCCTGTAACTTATAATTGGTATTAGGAGAGGGAAGGCATCAATTGATGATATTTAAATAAGGGTCTACCATATCCAAGAAGGATATTAAGTTAAGAGTGATTGTACAAAGCCTAAGGCGATACGCGCCTTCGGAATTATTCATTTTTATTTTGTAAACCTCCCTGCTGACCCCCGAGAAAACAAATCGGAAATATTTAGCACTTCCCTGAAACTTACGCTACTGTCGGAGGTTAAGTTTATTTTCCAAGAAAAATGATGAAAATAAAATGTGCACAAGCATCATTGCATTGCTCTCTGAGCGTACTTTGTGTTGCTGTAGATAACACACAGCAGAGAAGAAAGCTGTGAGACTTGGTTGAAACTCACAGCCAGTTTGTCCAAGTCAGTGTGCAAGCAACCCAAACAGTCAGCTTGATAAGTTTTTAACCAAACAGTCTTGTTACTATTACCAGGGGCTTCAAGGTGGAGAAATTAGAGATCTCAGTTGCCAAAGTCATTAGGAGAGAAATGGGGGTGCGTCTGCAAACACAGTGTCCCAAAGCATCTCGAGTTTAAAAGAGGTATCAAAAAGCTATCTGTCTGTTGTCTGTCTATCTATATACCTATCTATCTATCTGTATTAGTTACCTTTCCAGAGTCAATGGTTTGTAAGACACCAGTTTTAATACAGGACATTTATAAATTACAATATTCACCCACAAGCCAAATGCAGGAAGTGTCGTATGTCCATTTAGGCACTGGAGACTCAAAAGAGCCAATCGAGGGCTGGGAGCCCACAGCACTGTCCCATGTACGTCCGTGTCTGTACCTGATGGCTGAAGAAATCTTCACTGGAAGCAGGTTACGATGCTCGCAGCAGAGATGAAGACCAGAGCTCCCCTGAAGTGACAGCAGCCATCCCAGATGACAGCAAGGCCCCGAGCTCCTTCGATGAGAACAGCCGAATTCCATTTAGGAGAACCAGCCGCAGCCGAGCTTCTCCTGGGAAACAGCCTGCAACTAACTTCGGCTCCCGTTTTCCCTTATGTTGTGTCACCAACAATCTTCAACACCCCAAACCACTAACTCAGTCCAGCTGGGCGTTCCTGCTCACGGCGACCACAATAATAAGTCCACCACACTACCTGTCAATTGATTGATCCTGTGATCTACATACCCCAGCCAGTCTTTGAAGTCAGTAAAATCCGTTCTATACAGGTAGACAAACAGTTGCTTCACACAGCTACTCCTTGTCTGAAAGGAATTGAGCCCAGTTTGGGTAACGGTCAAACTGACATCTTCCACATTGTCGACCATGAAATTGCTCACTCATTCATTCATTCTACAGATATTGGTGAGAGTACACGATATATGTTGCCTAACTAGGTGTTGGGAAATGCAGACTTGAAGTGGGGGTGGAATTTAAGCTCCTGTTTCACACAGAGCTTGCTGGAGGGGCTAATACGGCTGATCAGGAGGCCTAGTCAGATCTACCCACCCAACCATCATACTGAAAGAGTCTGGTCAACGTGTGGTTTTTACCAAGATAAGACTGCTCTTTGGAAATGGGAAGGGGGTGAAGAAAGAAATTAAGGTATATTACATACACGTACCAGTTCCCCACAAAGAATGTGAACATCGTGCACTACACACATGTAATAATAAAAAATAAATCAAAAACTAAAAAAGAATTTAAAATAGGTAACACTTGAATGACAGAGAGTGTGTGGCCATCTGAGCACGAATGTCAGCCCTGGAGCGGGCGGGGACTACCGGGAGACTGGTACTCTCTCCCCTTGCAGATCATCACCTTCCTTCATCCAGTGACTCACTCCTTCTGCAAAAGTTCTTACAGTGCATGTTATCTCCTGCACACCTACATGTTTCTAAGTCCTTCTGTCTACCAAACGATTGCTTTTCTTTCATTTTTCTCGGCTGGAACAACCTGCGGATGTAATCATTCCTTAGCTCTCTTTGTCCCCCAAGCCTACCTCACAAGAGCAGTAACCTGGTTCACAGAGATAATTTAGGTTTTACACACTCTCAAACCAACCTCCTTCCTCTGCTGCTGTTGGCCTCTGTCCCAGATGTGAGGATCGCAGGGTAATACAGTAAAATTCTTCCAGTACAGTAGTTGCTGGGATGTGAGGAGCTGGGGGCTCCTGAGTTCTAAGCCCCGGTCCAAAGATGGCCACAGCGCTCATTTTCAAAGGCAACCAAAGGATGAATATCAAAGAATTTGCAGAATTCACATTGGGAAACCTGTCAGAAAATTGTTGGGAAAATAAAGTGAATCAATAAAATGTCAAGAGACTCAGATGGAAAAAAAATATTGAATATTCATTTTCTCTGTTTCACAGGGTAAGGGATTTACTACGACCAAGGCAGCTGGTGGGATTTTCGGCTTTCCTTGGAATGGTTCAAATAATTTTTGTGCTCTGCAATGGATTAGTATTCAATTAACTCCTTTAAAATTATAATGTGCAACTTCAACAAACTTGTTAACGAGTCTACAGCACAATTAGAGCAGTTAATAGCCACCAGGTACAACAAATGAAGGTTGTATTTCTATAAACAGCAAAGTCTAAAACAAATTCAGCGATTGTGTTTCCCATTTGCATATCTACTCCACTTTCCAAACCAGTGAGATCTGAAGCCATCGGAGAAAAATTAGGGAAGGGTCTTCTACTTCCATATATTTATCCACAAAATCTGATGTAGAATCTGTGTAGAAATTGTTTCTTTCTGGTGTGGCTACACTGTAGGAACCTGATATACTAACAAAACAAGCTCTTAGTAGGGAAATGTAATTGGTATAGGCTGTCACTTGAGTTGCAAACACACCTCTGTCATTTCCAAAATGTTTCAAACAAAATCCTCCCATTGCTCTTGTGCAGGCCATTTTAAGATTTCAGAAATAAAAGATGGTCATGTGAATACTCTATCAGACATTGTTATAAAACAGAAAAAACTCACTCACTGTACATGCCTGGCACTTGGTTTGCAAATATTTTACACATCAAGACATTTGTTCTTGCCCAGAGAAACACAGCAGACAAAAACATCTCAATAGTAGAGCTAGAAATTCCAAAGGAGAATCCAAAGGGATCTATCCTCTTGTCACTATGTAGAAAGTAATTTAAAAACAATTTATCAAACTTTAATTATTATGGTAGAATCAAGACTGGGACTTTCTGTGTATGTCTGGATTTTCTTTTTTTTTTTTTTCTCAGTTTTCTTAAACTGGACAAACAAAATATGTTTTAAGAGCTTTTTGCATCTGATGTAAGGCTAAATGAACTCCTGCGGCTGGGGAATTTTGCATCCTAATTTGATCTATTCTAAAATATCTATGAAAAATGGATTTTAAGCCTGATGGTTGCATTCACCACCATTTTATTTGCAGTAGTAACTCTGTGTGATTTTTAACAAGCGATGTTGACCATATGATGGAGCAGTAACGAGTGACACATCTTTACCCATGATTTAGGAGGTTCCCATCTTACTTCTCTCCTCTCTGCTCACATCCTCACAATTATGAAAGTATCATTTTACAATTTAAATAGATTAACTACTTGTGATGGTTGGCAGAGGAGATGTGACATCCCTTCCACACAACTGTAAAACTTTCTCACCATTCTTAAATAACAGCCCAAATAATAAAATCTAAAGAAAAAAAAAGTACAATTTAATTTGTTTTTTCTAGAACTATTTCTTCTCCAGCCTTAGAAGATTAGTTTTCAAAGCAACAGTAAAATCATTGATGTATGTCTTTTCAACTCAGAAGAAAAAAGACTCCGAAATACCAAACATTTGCTCTTTGGAGCATAGCGAGAAGAAAGAGCACCAGACGGCCACATCCTAAGAACAAAGTATTGTCCAGGTAGTTGTTGGCTACAGTGGGATCTCTTTCCAGGTCTTTTTTATTGGTAGAAGTCAGATCTTTTTTATTACTAAAAGTTTTTTTTTTCCTAAATAAAACTTGTTTCTCTGTCACTAATCTTTCAGTGGGTATTTGCTACTTCTTCTGCATGATTACTACATGAAAACTTACCAAAAAAAAATCTAAATCTATTAAAATTCTCTCTTCAGTATCTTACGCTGAAAATTATTCATCAAAAGTATATTTCTTTTCTGTATCAAAAGTCCAATCTGTACAAACTCAAAGAAAAATGCTGCCCTTTTTCCAGAACCATAGAAAGGTAATTTAATAATTACACAATCTCCAAAGTAAATTATAATAAATCTAAATTTATCTTTTTTTAACTTCATAAAAGAATCTCAAAGCTTATGAGGAAGAATTAATGTGTAATAGTAATTTAGGCGGCTTAGTTAAGAAGAGTAACAAGAAGAAGTTTTTCTACTGGTTTGAATATTTTATAAAGTTATTCTTAAAGTAGTATGGTACTGATGTAGGGCTGATGAAACTGAATAAAAAATCCTTAAAATATTTCCAACTAAATATAAGACGGATGATAAAAGTGACATTTAAGATCAGAGGAAGATGTGATTGATGTATTATTCAATAATTTCTCTATTATGGCAACTGCTATTCATTAGGAGGAGAGGAAATATATGTTCTGAGTCACACAATTGCAAGAATAGATTTTAGATGTCATATATTGTAAGTGTAAGAAAAGGAAACAGTGTTCTCTCAGAAGATGGAGGTGGATATTTCTGTATTATTGGATTCGCAAAGCATGAGTTCTAACATAATAATCACAAAAGAAACAAATATAGTTTATTATATAAATGCTTAGAATTTCTGCATCAAATGTACCAAAAATTCCTAAGCGGAAAGGACAAACTGGGTGACATATTTAAACATATGTGTGTGTGTGTGTGCGTGTGTGCATGTATTTGTTTATATTTATATATGAACGAAGGAGTAACAATATATAAACAGTTTTAACAATTCAATAAAAAAAGATTGCCACCAACAAATGACACACACACAAAAACTTCAGTGACAATTTACCTACCCCAAATGCATTTAAATACATTTGATAGTGAGGATTTGGGAAAAGAGGAATTCTCACACAGTGCTGATTGGAATATGAATATAACTTCTTACAGATGGTAGCTTAGATTTGGGTGTACTTCTTAGTCCAGTAATGGCACTTTTAGAAGATTTTGCTAAGGAATTGACCATGGATATAAATAAAATTTAACTATAAGAATGTGTGTGAGCTGTTGTTGTATTGAAAAAAGTAAAAATATACTGTAACTAAAACCTGTATGTAGAAGAGAGGATTGGGAAATTATTTAAAGTGTTCCTATAAGAGTAACAACTGTCATGGTTCTTTGCCATGTCGAAAAAGTTTCAACATTGTGTATATGGTATAACACTTTTGTTTAAATATATATGACTAAGCAAAGCATATATCTATGTAAAAAGTATATATGACTATGCAAGTATATGACTACATAAAAAGTATTGACTATAAAAAAATGAAAGCAAAATAAAAATGTTACTAGTGAAAGATGATAGCTTCACTATTGATTTTTTTTTTTTTTGGCTTCTTTTCTATATTGAATACACATTACTCTGCGCGTGTGTGTGTGTGTGTGCGCGCGCGCGTGTGTGTGTTCTCTACTGTGACAAACCCTGAATTCTCTTATTCTGTCTGAGGTTTGAGAGGATCTAATTCCCTATTGGTAACCCTTCACTTCTCCTCCTCTATTGAGCACTGAGTATTGGGAGACACGCGTCGGTCATATTTCCATAGAGGGGAGATTCGTTTTCTGCTTCTTTTTTTGCTCTTGGTTGCTTTCAGAGACGACACAGAGTGTAGCTATTTTTCGCCCGCTTTCTTTCAGGAGTTTTAAGACCTTGTGGAAATTCTCTGTAACAAACTCAAATGATACAGAGTTGCATGAAGCGAAACCTTCTCCCTACCTAGTAGCAGCATTCATGGAGAGCTGGTTAAGACAGAAGCCTGGTGTGCATGTGGATCAATTTTTTGATTTTTTTTTTTTTTTACACCTTTATAAACAAGTTGTGAGTCTCACGTTGCAACTTATTTGGGTGTATCTTTAAAATGAAATATGACTGCTTACTTTGAACTTTGTGAGTGCTAGGGGCAGCCTTTATACTTAGCTCTTGTTTACCCTCTTCCAGGCTGAACAAGAGAGAAAAAATCAAGGATGGAAATTTATTTATTTTTCTACTAAGAGCTGAATTTTTCAAACGTCTCTTCTTCCTAAGGAAATATTTTAAAAATATTTTTAGCACATGTTTGTATTACATAATACTTACATTCCTTGTGGGGAGTTGATACTTGTACGTAACTCATGTTAATTTCCTTTTTTATCCTCTTTCTCGCTCTTTCCTCCTCCTCCGTCCATCTTTTGATCCCTTTGCCATTTGAGAAAGACCTATCTTCCCACTTCCTATTTTCTATCTTTTATTTTGCTCTTTATTTATAACTAGGGTTTCTCATATAGGAGAAACTACATGGTATTTAAACTGAGGTGTCTGATTTATTTCACGTGACATTATGGTCTCAAGGTGCATCCATTTTCCTACAAATGACTCAGGTTTATCTTTCTTTTGGCAGAGTACTGCTCGATTGTGTATAAATACCACCCTTTCTTTATCCATTTATCTAATGATGGACAGATAGGCCACCTCCAAGGTCTAGCTATCATAAGTTGTGCTGTTTTTATAAACATAAGTATGCAGGTATTCCTGTATTATGATGTCTTCAACTCTTTTGCAAAGATATATAGAAAGGAAATGGTGAGGTCAAATAGAATTTGGAGTTTGAAATGCTTATCAAAAAAACTTAAGGCACAGAGTTGAGAGTAGTGAATTCAAGTTCTCATAGTCTCCAGTGGATGATACAAAAGAGGTGAGGAGTGAATCCAAGGACAGGAGTGAGCAGTAGATACTGCAGGGTACTAGAGAGCACACGCCAGATAAATGGAGGAGTTCATGCTCGTTCCTCGTCTCATATTTGTTGTTGGACTGACCAAAGATTAAATTAATTTTCTAATTCTAAATGTTAGACAGGAACCTGAAACCTGACTACTTTAAGTATCCAATTTTATATATTGGCAACTAATTTAATAATTGAATAACTGTAACTTCTACAATAAGAAGAAAATGTTTAAAGTATATGTTAAATAAAGGAGGAGCGGCTGAATAAAATGGAAAATCTATGAATTTCTTTGAGCTATTGTGGATCATGCTACAACAGGCAGGCCAGGGAGACCTTCTGAGTCTAATCCGTGGCCGGAGAATCTTAGGTACCAGTCAGGGCTGACCTCAGCAAGAGAAACAGAGACCTTGTCCACGTCTCTCTCACCTCAAGACTGCAGGGCAGTCTGTTGAGACCAGTTTGGTGAAAGCTTCTACATGAAACAAAAACTTTAACAATCAACATATGGATACTTAGTATGAGTGAATAATGGTGTTGGCACATTATTTTTTGTAATACACTATTTTCCATACCGCCTAAAAAACTACATCTAGGTATAGTTATGGTGAACGTTTTGTAAAGTTAAAAATGGAAGTTTTTTTCCTGGTAAATAACTCATACAGTAGTAAGAATTTCCTTTGGCTAGAATCCCAATGGCTAACCACCACACACACTGATAGAAAGAGTTCCTAACACAGTAACTTTCTACCTGTCTGTGTTCCCATCTGTAACCCTTTCCAGAAGGCTGTTCTAAAGAAGCCTGTCTTCCTCCATGGAAGGGCACCTCCTTACTGGTAACTCCCTTCTGTAGGAACTGTGGTATGACAATACGTAAGAATGGCGTATCAGTCAGGCGTGGTGACATGCATCTATAGTCCCAGCACTTGGGAGGTTGCAGCAGAAGGATCTCAAGTCAGCCTGGACTTCACAGTCAAGACTTCTCTCAAAAAATTGGAAAAAGACAATGAGACCTAGGCACATCTCAACTCAAATTCTGCACTTTGCACACAACTCAGGTCCACTGGGATGAGTTACCTGATTTTTCTAAAATCTTGGGGAAAATACACCCGGTGAGTCTGTAACGGGATGAGATGAGATGTGAAACACACCTACTGTGTGAGAGAGGTTAAGGGAATGCTACTTTCTTTCCCTCTCTCTTGATAAATCTTTGCCACTCATCATTTATGTCTTTCCACCATGCTTCTAAGAAAGCTAAGAAAATACGCAAATTGAGGAACCAAAGTTAATTGCAATCTACCTGGCTGGGCATGGTGGTGCACGCCTATAATCCCAGCACTCAGGAGGCTGAGGTAGGAGGATCACTCCAAGTTCAAGGCCAGCCTGAGCTACAAAATGAGTTCAAGGCCATCCTGATCTACACAGCAAGATGCTGCCTCATAAAAACGAAAAGAAAGCAAAACAAAAACCCCTTCCATCTACCTTTGGAAGAAAAAGCTGTGAAAACAAAGGGAAAGGCAACAAGATTTGGTGCTCAAAACTCTCTAGATCATCTCCACCAGGCTCAGTTCATTTATCTACAACCCCCAAGTACACTCACATCATCTACTGTCCTTTGGAAGGTTGGTGGTAATGCGCTGATGAATGATCTTAGCAGTGACCAAGAGTCTGAATTCACTACTGCTACCATCAGCACCACCCCAAAAATAACTGTATTATTAAGGTAGGCAAGTAGGAGAGTATACAAGGACAAGGTGAAAGCAATTCACCATAAACTAACATCATCCCTGATGCCCTGTGGACCACCAGCCACACATCCACACAATTCTGTACTTCCCATTGAGACAACAATTATCTACTTGGAGTGCTTCAGTGGATTTTGGGTGGTCCAAAATCCCCCTGATTTGTGCAACATCTGCATATATGTGCTCATGTCTATTTTTCAAGGAGATTGTTGATGTTCTGAAATTCACAGAGGAATTTGGGACTCTTGACACTTAGATCCATTACCCCAGAAACTTTCTCTCCAAGTCAAAGGCGCTGACAACAGCAAGACCCAGTTAGATAGTGGTGTGCTGCCACCATGAGAAGGAGGGAGGGGGTCCTGGATAAGCATATGTATATGGGTCGGGGCAGAATGAGAATTACACATCCAAACAGATGTAGAAATCTTTCTCAGAGAGGGTTAATTTGGAGGTCTTAGTTTTAAAGAAAATAAGACCTTCCTTCCTGAATTGTAATCTTTTCTTGCATTTTCTGTGCAACCCCAAACCACCAAACATTTACATCTAAGAAAAGGAAACAACCTACCAGCTAATTGAAACTGTTTCAGTGATGCGTCCATTTTTCTATTTAACACTCTTGTCTCTCACTTTTGCTTTTCATTTCTTGCCTGGGTTCACATGGCCCATTCCTTGTCTTTTTCAATAACTGGCTAAATTATTATTATTAGTAATTTAGGGAGGGGGAAGAGAAACATAAATACGAAAATTGAGTTTCCATGGCAACCACAGCCAGGTGAGATAATTTGGAACATCCTTTCTAAGACTATTTCACTAGGTCTCACCAGAGAGCCGGAGACCCCATTAACCCATTCACGGACTACATGTTCTTTAGCAGATGTCTCTTGGATTGCTCACTTACTATTTGCAATGTCAGTCCATCGCTTTTAGAGGATTCTTGAATTTTGTGGCCAGAAGTAACTGGTGTTTGTATATCTGTCTCCTTAGAGTATGTCCTGCGTTTCTTCAGCATCCTTTAGTATTCCATGAACAAGGGCCCCTGCAAAGTCATGTTTTAAGGAAGAAAACCATAAATTAACGTTTTAAAAACCACAGTCCTCATAGTGACAGTGTTCTCTGAGTCTAAATTCCTTGGAGAAGATGAGGCGTAGGAGCCAAAATCAGTCAGGAACAAGTGAATCATGCTGCGGAACGAGAAGTCCCTGTAGTGGTTGATTTTTGGTGCCCAATTGGACAGACTGTGATGCTCAGCTGTTTGGTCAAACACTAATTTACTAATGTGGGTCACCTTCATTTGTCAAATGAAATGGGCTTTTAAGAGGAAAGACCATGGGCTCCTGAAAAGGAAAGAATTCTGCATCCAGACGCCCTTCAGTCTCAAGACCGCATCGACTTCTGCTGGAATTTCCTGCTCTCCAGCCTGCCCAACAAATTTCAGGCTTGCCAGCCCTGATAACTGTGTGGGCCATTCCTTTTCCCTCTTGCCTTTCATCTCTCTCCTTCCTTCTTTCCTTCCCTTCCCTCCCAACTGAAGTCTGTCTCTCCTTCATGGTCCACACCCAGAGCAGTTTAGTAGGCACTTAGGTCATAGTAATTATCTCAGCCACTTGGGGGCCTAAGAGGGTCTCCTAGGATCACAGTAGCAGGGAAGGGACATGGTGATTCCCACACTAGCTATCACGCCTCTCACACAGCTTCTCTTGGGGACTGACACCTGCTACTTTCACTTGCATTTTATCTGTCAGTGCAAATCTTAGAGCTCTCCTCACTTCAAAACAGACTGGGAGGTAGAGTCCTGCCAAGTGCCTGGAAGGATTCTACCTTCCAGACATATTTGGTAAATGATGCTTGTGGCTACCACCATGGGTGGGCATTCGTGAAGTTTTTTGTTCTACTGACATGTTCCATTGATTAGAAAATGTGAATCAAGAAGTTGAATAACCCCTTTGGGTTAGTGATTGTGTGAGTGTTGGAAAGTGAGTTGGACAGCCTTGGGCCTCAGTTTCCCCAGCTACTCTACAATAGAAGTGGAAGATACCACCCCTTCTCCTTCTTCTCTCCTGTGGCCATGGAGAAAATGTTTAGCCTTTTCTCACATGTTCTCTGACTCAGACCAGGCACCTATAGACCATGCTTGGTTCTATCTCTTCCCACAACTCAACTTTCAGTTTTTAAAAAATCCTGTGGTTTCTCATCTCTTTCAGCATTATTCACATCTCTCTCTGTCCTCTGCCAGAACTTTGCCCAACCATCATCTCCTCTGCTTGGGTTTGTGAATAACCCTGGACCTAAATTCTTTGCTTTCATGTCCAATCAATTACAATGTATTTTCTCTGAAATTCCTCCAAATAATATTCAATAAGGGAAGGGATGTAGCTTAGTGGTTAAGAAAAGAACAAGATTCAAACACACCTTGCCTGGGATTGAATTCAAGCTCAGCCACTTGCTAAATGTGTGTCCTCACAAAGTTACCTACATTTCTGTGCCTCAGTTATCTTCATATGAAAACTGAGAACAATAATAGTACTTAATTCATAGAATTAGTATGAGGATTAAGTCAACCAATATACACAAAGCACTTACAATCTTGTGTTCACTGTGGTTATTAAAGGATGTTTTTAACTGCACTGCCAATTCATTCCTAGTTTCAGATAGAGAACCTGACATATATGTGGGTAATTGATAATTATTTGTTGATAAAATAAATACATCCATATTATAAAAAATGAATTCATGGTTGTAGTAAGCAGCTTCTAATCTAGGTCCCAGTGAGATCTGTTCTCTAGTGTTTATACTTTTAATTTAGGCTGGACATAGGAACCGTCTTCCTACAAATAAAATTCAGCAAAAGTGATGTCAATTCTGAGACTTTCATTTTGCATTTTTTACCTCTCTCTCTCTCTCTTCCTGCTTGCTCCTCTGATGTCCTGTTGTGATCTGCTCTATAGAGAAGCCCACTTGACAAGAAACTCAAGGTAACCGTTGGCCTGACGACGGAAGAGCGGCTAAGTTCTGCCAGCATCCCCCCAGCGCACTGGTAGTAGGCCCTCCCCCGGTCTTACACTTGTGATGATGGCAGTCCTAGCTGATCGCAGCTTTGTGAGATGCCTTCACTCAGGGGGCTCGGCTCAGCCACACCAAGGTTCCTGACACATGGAAACTGACATCTGGCATGCTGTTTTACACTACTCAATTGGGAGTCATTTGTATGCAGCAAATGATAACTGATACAACAATGAAGATGACAAGATATGACAGAGTGCTCTGAATATTTAGGGACATTAAAAATAAAGGAATTATTTCCTCAGGTTCATGGACTGTCATTAGGACCTCCAGTATCTTTCTTTCTTCTTTGTGTCTGACTTCTCATTACCCGCTTTGGAGCAAATAGGAAAGAATTAAAAACCTGACTCTTCTAGTTTACTAACCGTGTGAACTTGGCCAAGTTACTGTACTGCTCTGGACAATTTTCTTCGTTAATAAAATGGAGATAAAGATTTCTCTCCCACAGAATGACTGCAAGAGTTACAATGGTGAGACCCTAATTACTCCATAGAGTGTCTGGAACACAGCAAGTATTAAATAAATATTGGGTCCTGTCCTTGATAACTGCTAGTGACTACTTTGCCACACCTGCAAACTTAATTTATAACCAATATCTTCACCAGAATTTAATAGAGTACAAATACCTTTTCTATGGAAGTGAGTTCAAATGCCATGTCTTATTAGATAGGCAGAGAAAAAACATTCATCTTTGAACTCTTGTCATTGAGCATATGATCAGCAATGTTCAAAGGGCAGCAAAATCTAATAGGAGTTTTTTTTTTACAAAAGGCTGAATCTATTTAACAGTTCATCAAGAAACAGTATTTCTGAGAACTGATACAAGGCTGCCCCACATTGTCCATTCTCCCACCGTCACCCCCAAACCCTCTTTGCAGGGTGAAGACGATGCTCTGGGGGAAAAAATCCAATGTGTATGGGTGTTCATGTGCAGTGAGGGCTGGAAAGAAGACCAGGAAATATGTGCCACTTCTCTGCTAGGACGAGATCGGGAACACAGCAGTGCCAGCCCTAGAAACTAGGTCATCAGGAAAAGCAAGAGAAGGCAGAAGTTTTCATTCACAACTTGAAAGCTTGCCTTTCCCGAGCATCAAATACCACAATTAAGAGTTTGCTTTTTAATACACACAGTTGGAGTTGGTAAGAGCCAAAGCATTGTTCGCATATCATTTCCTGCACCACTCAGCTCAGATTAGCAGACTTAGGAAAGCATCAACCACAAATATGTTGCTGATAGAAATTTCCTAATGCAAGCAGCCTTTATAGATTTCTGCTATTTCAATGTAGGTCTCTGAGGACCATTTGAATCCATATTAATTTCCTTTCTGGCAGTTATGCTGCTGAGTATGAACTGCACTATTTCACTTTTAATCTGTCAGTAATTTAGTAATGTGTAAACTAATTATGCACAGATATTAATGTAATCGGTTTGGGGAGCTATAAAATCAATGTGTTTTTACAGACTGCATTAAAGAGAATTGCGGTATTATAATCATATGTCAGTTACAGATAACATTATGGAATTAAAAAATGAATGTCACTCACACTTCAGAGAGCACCCACTAACTCCATCAAATAATAAGAACATGGCCTTCACGTTTTATGTGAGTTAAGGAAAAATATCAATATTGCAGTCAAATGATCTCATTTTGTTCTGACACTGATAATAGTCATTCACTCTCTTCCTCCACTTCTTCCCCTCTGTTTTAGAATAAAAACTTGCCATACAGAATTTCAAAAAATGGTGTCACAGATCAGGTTTCTGGGGATCCATTTTAGGCACTAAGACATAATACCCAATACCTATAATTTAAAGGAGGAAAGATTTATTTTAGCTGACAGTTAGCAGACGTTCCAGTCAATAGTTGGCTGGCTCCAAGACAGAATGGCACGGCAGAGGGGCATGGTGGAGGAAAAGCTCTTCACATCATGGTGTCCAGGAAGCAGAGAGTCAAGGGCGGCTCTGAGGAAGGAGAAATACCCTTCTGAGGCATGGCCCCAGTGAGCCACCCCTTTGACCAACCCCTAACCACTAAAAGCACATTTAGCTATAAACTCATTAGTGGACTAAGCCACCGAGGAGTATAGCACCCCCATGATGCAATCATCTTCCAAACACGTGAGACTTTTGGGGCCGTTTTAGGGCTAAACCAATACAGGACCATGCCAGCGTCTTGTTCCTTCCATGGGGCTAAGGGGCCATGCTTCTCTTCTCATATCCATGCCCTGGGTGGCCTCCTTACCATTTATACAAAATGTTTGTCATGTTAACTTCACAGACTTCACTTAATTCTAGAGACTATGTGCCAATGTCCAAGACTCACATCCAAAATTGTATTTTTACAGCATGATGCAATTTTTAAAATCATGCATCCTGTCTCATTCCTCACATCTGTCCAGGTATCTCACTTATATATGTGAACTCATCATGCCTCAATTTCAATGAAGTTTATACACAAGCCACAAAGACCAATCACTGGTCTACTACACTGATAATCATAAATGAGATAATATATAGAAACTACAAAGAAAAATCCCTGACACGTGATAAGCACTTAATACCATCAGCTCCATACTCTGCTTCCAGCTTTTTGTTATTCAGGTTAACAGCATCATACTCACTAGGAACTTGTTCCCAGATCACTTTCAGGGGTTCTTCTTGGAGATAACATTTATCTCTTGTCCTAGAAGTTGAGGATGGTATTTCAGGAGGATGGCATTGGTTGTCCCCAATCATTAACGTCCCATTATAGAAATTGAATACTATTCGCAGAGTCAATAAAATAGATTAGAGTTCTATCATTCACACATTTCACTTTTTTTTTGAAATTAAATTGAGGTTCTGGACAAAAATACAAAAAAAAAGAGCAAAAACAGAAACACCTCATTATAAATCTTGTCATAATGTATTTTGCACAAGCGATCTTCATTTTATACAAAAACATTTACACAGCAGTTATTTGTACACAGTGAATATTATACTGGGCTATAAATGTAAAATCAACACTGCTTTGTGTGGGACAGTTAGGGGATTTGAAAGGGTATTTTAGATTATACTCGCTTATTTGTGCTGTCTTTAGAACCTGCCTCAAATGAAAGACACTGTTACATCATAATTCATTTTGGGAGGATATTTTTAGCACATTGGGAAGCCAAAAAGGAATTTCAGCCCACGAGAGGCTGGCACTATTCTAAAACAGGCCCCTCGTTTTCTCCGAGTATCCCAAGAAATCATGGTCCTTAACTGATTTCCTACCTTTTATCAGGTACTGTATATTATGAGACCCTGTGCTTCAGGTGGGAGATGCTGAAAGATGTTACCATCTAAAATCATCAGTCTCTTCTCTCCTTCCCAAAACAAGCTTCTTCGGGTGAAACTGAGGGTCTGTCTGTGCTCGTCCATACCTGACTCCTTGATCTTCCTTTCTCCTCACCCTTCCTTTCTCCTCATCCTTGATAAAAGGCAGCTTTTATCAAGACCTTGTGCAATTTCTGTTTTCCCAACAATGACTTAATGCTGGTTGTGAAACAACTATCAATGAGAAATGTATATGGTAGCTCCCTGGGAGGCTCAGGGAGGAGGGTCACGAGTTGAAGCCCAGCCTCGGCAACTTAGTGATTTAGGAAGACTGTCTCAAAATAAAAAATGAAAATAGGGATGTAGCTCAATGAAAAATCCCTGGGTTCAACTTCCAGTGCAGAAAGAAAGAAAGAAAGAAAGAGAGGAAGAGAGGAAGAGAGGAAGAGAGGAAGAGAGGAAGAGAGAGAGAAAGAGAGAAAGAGAGAAAGAAAGAAAGAAAGAAAGAAAGAAAGAAAGAAAGAAAGAAAGAAAGAAAGAAAGAAAGGAAGGAAGGAAGGAAGGAAGGAAGGAAGGAAGGAAGGAAGGAAGGAAAAAGAAAAGAAAAGGTGCATAATGTTAGTGGTCCTCCTTTACCTTGCAATGAAGGAGATGAGAACACAGGCTTTTTCACCCCCTCATCAAGAGCATCTCCCAGGATAGATTTTTCTGTGCCAAGACAGTAAGAATTAAGCCCCAGAGAGTTCTGTGTTGTGATTGTCGGGACACGGATTATTGAGAAAGGCACTAGAATCACCAACTCTGGCAGAGGAAATTTGAGAGGCTGAGGGGATTCACGGGCAATGAGGACCTTTATGGTGAATGATTTGGGTTGTAGCTTCAACTGTCTTGCTCTGCTTCACTGGAAGAGTTATGAGCCTTATGTTTTTATCGAAGGTAACTCATGCGCTACTAAAATATCTCACAGCTGATTTCTCCGTATATGGGGAATTCTGGCAATTCAGACCTTGGAGGGTCCCGAGTAAGCTTATCTTGGGCAAACCTGAGATACTATGGTGCCACAGGATTTACAATCAGCAGACTTGCTTTCCAACCCTTCTGTCAGTTTGTACACACTGACTTGTGCTGTGCAATGTGGTGGCTGCCAGTCATATGGGCCATTTTATATTTAAGTTTGTTAGTTGTAATTAAACATGCAAATATAATTTTCAGTTCCTTAGTTTTACTAGCCATACTTCAATTGCTCAATAGTCCTATGTGCCTAGATGCTAGTGTTTGGATAACGTAGCTGTAGACTGAAGACGAGTAAGTTTTCCTACTCCAGTTTCCTATTCTGTTAAATAAAGGGGAAAAAAAGAAGCCAAGGATGGTGGTGGCTGTGTGTAATTCCAGCACTCTGGGAGGCTGATCCAGGAGGATTGCACGTTGGAGTCCAGCTTGGGCAATCTAGTGGTTTAGTGGGGCCTTGTCTCAAAATTTAAAAAAAAAAAAAAAGGTCCAAGATAGAGCTTGGTGTGAAGGCCTTGGGTTCAAACTCCAGCAAAACACACACCTACACACACACACACACACACAATTGTCCAGTTCACCTTCTAAGTGTGATTAAGAGTGATATAGGAGAACATGAGAACACCTAAAACAGTACTATAAAAGATGAATTACTAGTACTAAAGCATTTAATTTGGTGTCCTGAGCTTTAACTAAGTAGAGAAAACCCACTCTGTGGATTAAAAGAAATCCATGCGTAGATCTAGCTATTAATCTACTCTTATTAGAAAAGTAGGAGCAGGCCACACTCTGCCTAGGTTATCTCTGTTCTTGACGGCTTGGCCTCCAGAAGATGAGCATCCTGGTGTTTTCAGTGAATTTTTAACAATTCATAATTTCAAAAGTTATGTGAGACAGAGACAGCGTCTACAGAGAATGATGGGGAAACCAGGTCGGTGGAAAGGTGCATGGAGGGAGTGCTGGTGGCTGCTGTCCAACCGGGTCAGGGGCATTTCTTGGATTCTTCCTAGTAACTGAGTGAACAATGAGAATTCTTCTGAATTTGTGTTCTTTTACCTTCCACACTTCCTTGAAAAAAAAAAAAATCCACGCTTTGTTACTCCATCTGGCCTGCGTTTGAAAATGCCCATCGGAATTTTGAGGGCAAGAGTTTTGGCTTCATGGATATCACACCTACAAGAGGGTAACTGACCTTAAGAAGTGAATGAAGGGAGAAATAGAGTAGAGGAAAGATTTCTGGGATGGTTTGGAAAATTCTGCCAAAAGCTGAGAGGCACAAAAGAGGAAACAATGAAGATCCCTCCTGACTTTAAGGGACAAACTGTGAGCTCCTTGTGATCACAGGAAGGCAAGAGAGCAAGGCGGCTGCTTCCACTGTGTACAAATGGGGCTTCATCAATCTCACTGTCACTCTCATCAAATCTTGACTGATATTGGACCGGGAGGCTTGGAAGTACTTTGAGGGACATGCTTGCATCCGGTCACTATAGTAACCCACGCAGGAAACACACCACCTTGCTGTTTTTGCCTCCGCGGCATCCATTCCTCCCAATTCTGATGATGTCACCTTCATTTGTTCTGGGAAATCATCTTTCTTTCAGCTCTGATGGTTGAGTATGTGACAACTCCTAGCCACAGTGAGCAGCCAGGTGACAAGCATATGGTCCAAGTCTGTCCAGTGAAACACAATCCTGGGCCTTTATTTGAAGCTATTAGGAAAGAGAAACTTTTACCTAGTGGGGTCGCTAGGCTTAGAGGATGAAGTCTGGAAAGTCTTAGGCTTTGGTTCGTAAGAGGTCATCTGAGGATGAAGCTGCCACTGATAGAAACGCAGCCAAAGGCTGGAGAAAGAGCAAGACGGTCCTGAAGACGTGGTCTGAATGTTGTGGCTACAGATCAGCATGAGACAGGGCTCCCCGTGGATGCATTTATCGGGGGCAGTTTGAGTCTTTGTCACCAGCAGAAATCTGGCTAATGCACCCAGAAAGAGGAGATTAATACCCATATTTTATAGCTAGAACACTGAGGATTAGCATAGCATCCATTAAAACCACAATTTGGACCATTCTATTGTCCCTGTACGTGGAATTTCCAGAGATTTTGAAGCCAGTCAGCGGGGAGGATGGCAAGGAAAGGGTTGGCAGGCTACAGCTACAAAGAATGTTTAAGGGTCTCATTAAAAAGAAAGTGAAATGAGAAGGAACAGAGCCATGCTTATGGCATTACAGGTCCTTTGGGAGGGTAGAAAATGCTGAAGTTTACAAATGCATAAGAGGCAGCAGATAACTAGAGTTGAGTTTACTAATGGTGTTTAGCAATGGGAAAGAATATATTCTTTGGGAGAAACCCAATGCACATATTTACTTTCATTATTTTGTAAGTAGATACATACAACACATTGAAATATACAGTGTCTCTTAATATTCAAACATTGTGTGTGTGTGTGTTGTGTGTGTACACGTATAAAATCTCCACACACTGTGTTCATATAGTGATGATTCTAATGGGAAAATTGATATCTTCAGGGCTGGTTTTCAAAAGTGTAATTTCTGGACCAGTGATGTTAACGTCACTTGGAACATTCTTAAGCCCCATGCAGACCTACTGGGGTGTGGCTCAGCAGTGTGTTGCAACAATCCCCGTCAGTGATGCTGATGCCTGGTAAAGCAGGAGAACCAGTCCAGTAAGGGATACCTGTATATACCTATATACGTGTGTGCATTCCAATAACTTCTAAAGGTATTTAGCAACTCTTTTCTTCTGAAACATTGATAGAGAGGTAGAATATTATTTGTATGAATCCAGCCCAGAGAAGGAGATACAGACTTGTGTCCGTCTAGGTTTTTCTGTTTTGAAGAGTCCCGAGTCTTAGAATTCTTATGGAAGCCAGAGTTGTAATCCTGTTTCTTCCACCAATATCCCCATCTCACGGTTATCTAATCACACAGCAACCTAGGCACTGCTGTGAAGGAATCTTTTTTTTTTTAAGACGCCATCTAAGTCCCAAATCAACTAAGTTTGGGCTAGGACGATTACCTTGGGCCAAATCCAATCAGGTAAACCTTTCGAGAGCAGAGAATTTTTAGCATTGATGACAGAAGGATGTATCAGGGAGGTTTTAAGCCTGCAGAGTCAGCCTGTGATTACTGACTCTGAAGATGGAAGGGGCATATGAAGTAAAATGCGGGCAGGCTCTAGGAGCTGAGAGCGTCCCCAGGGTAACGCCAGTGAGGAAACTGAGACATCAGTCCTACAGTCACCAAGGCCCGAATTCTCCCAACAACCTCAATAAATTTGGGATTGAATTGCTCACTGGAGCTAGCAGACGAGGACTCAACTTGACCAATACCTTGATTTTAGTCTTAAATATTGGACAGAGAACCCAACCATGCTGTGCCAGATTTCTGACCTATGAAACTGTGAACTAACAAATGGGTATGGCTGTCAGCTGATCAGTCTGTGGTAACTTAAATGAAGCAACGAGAAACTAGTAGACCTTAAAAGAGAATACAGTAGTCAGAACATGGGATTCAAACATTTGGAGTAACATGAGATCCAAACACTTAGAATTACATAAGCCCGAGTGGGAGAGCGTGGGAGGACCGCAGGACAGAAATAAGCTCAGTGAAAGAGAGTTTATTAAAAGAAAAAGTAAACCTTATCAATTTATGATTAGGAAACACTGGGGAAGGCATGGAAAACCAAAGTAAGGGTGACAATTTCATGGGGGGTGACAGAACACCATGAAGAGTCCATGCTGCCATGTGACAGCAAGGTGATTACTCAGAAGCATGTTTGTAGACAATTTCATAATCCAAAGACATTGCAAAGAAAATATAATTTAATTCTTCATTTATGTAGGATAAAAATTTAGGGACAAAGGAAGGATATGTGACCAAGTCGACAGTCCCGATGAGTCAGGGCCAAAGCTCATGTCTCCCAAGGTCTCTTTCGATTCTGTTGGACTCTTGCAGCACGGAGCCAGCCCTTCCGTAGAGAAGAGGAGCTAAACATCTAGGCTGAGCCCGGAGAAGAGGCCTGTAGCAAAGAGCCAGACTGTGGGGACCCAGCACTGTGGAGTTCGTCCAAGCTGACACGTGACAGCTTTTGCTTCCTAGCCATTCACATTCTTTGTAACAAAGGCACATGCAATTATACAAGGCATGTTCTTCTGGGGAGCCATCAAGCTGATTAACAGTTTAGAAAACCAAGACTGGAATGAGGTAGATGATATTGGGGACCCAGGCCTAGCAACTACAGGCCTAAAGGGTGACCAGAAGGGGAGAGAGGAGGAGACAGAGAAGGGGACAGAGAGAGGTCTGTGAGATGCATAAACTAAGCTGCTGTCTTTTTGTACATACACACATGCACACCCACACACATGTGCCCACGTACTCATGCACACAAACACACAAGGTTCAGACCTGCTACGTTATCTTCTTCTATGTAGTTTCGTTTATTAAATAAACGATGGTTTATTAACCTCATAAGCAACCCCCATCCCAAGAAACTAAACAGAATATTAGTCTGTGCAAAAGATCCTTTTGCTCAGGTCAGGAGAGAAGTTAACCACGGGCAGGTATCTGTTTCTGTGGAAACCAAAAATAAATATTGATACTGTGTTAATGGGCTGTGTCTCACTTAAGCTCCATTAAACTTCCAGCACTTGCAAGAAAACAGCCCATTGATGGCTGAGGGAGAGGGAAGAGGCTTTATAAAAGCAACAGTGTGGAAGGTACACAGACTGTGAGCAAGACTTCTGAGCACTTCTCAACCAGGAAGCTCTTTACGGAATTCTTCCACCCGAGGAGACCTGCTTATGTGTACGCGAAGTTGCTGGCTAAGATGCTAGTCCCCAACTGAATGGATTTTTGTGAATCTGTCCTTTTTTATAAAGAATAGTTGTGTATTTTGGAAAGCTTATCTGTAGACAACCACATTTTCCAGGAATGCCCAAAGCATAGAGAACAAATGAATTGAGCATCCAAATTAGAATATTTCTTTCTGTACCACTTTTCCCAAAGCAATTCAAGTGCAGACACTGAGGTCAGTATTGTTGCCTTTTATATTTATAATCCTGCTTTTAGGAGCAAAGTATTTGATTTATTGCATGAAAGTATTTTATAGCTTTAAGTACTGCTATTCCTTGGAATAAGGAACATCACAGCTGCTTAATTTACACAAGGGATGTTAGGACTATTTAATAGCATGTAAACATTTTATAAGGCAAGTTCAAATTGCAGGCGATATTTAATATATGTTAGCAAAATGGACCACAAATGGATCCTAGTTTTTATTTATTGGCCCAATCTTTCTTACAGCATCAAAAGTGAATCGAGTTTTAAAAGGTGTTAAGAGTTTTCAGTACAGTTTGTGACACTAGGCACAATAGGTAAGTCTGCATTAAAAAGCAGCATGTGAATTAATTCCAGAACCACAAAAACTAGGAGCCTCCAAATCGTGTGGCTTCTGGGGCTGCATCATTAGGAGCTCCTGCATCCTGGGCAGAGCGGAGCTCGAAGCCCAGAGCTGCCTGGAGAAATACTGGGTAGGAACATAGTATAGGGTTTAGTTTCTTGTCATGACAAACCAATGGGAAAGGCCTTCACTTGCAAAAAGGAGGGGGCATTAAGGGAGCAGCACTAGGGAGTGGCATTAGGCTAGATCTGAAGGGTCTCCCTTATTTATCATCACGGTACACAACAGCATGTGTTGTGAAGGTCCAGAGTCTCCCGGCAGCTGGACCTATGATTTCTGCTTTCCCAGAATCCCTCTAGAGAACACGCTTCCACCTCTTACCAGCAGCCACATGCTAAGGCGGGGCCGGTCCCCCACCAGGTCCCCCAAGAGGGCTATGTCAGGACCTTAGCATGCCAGATGACAGATGAGGGAAGGTAAGTAGTGCCGGCTGGTGTTGAGGAAAAGCTTTCGTGGACTGAGGCTGTGGTGCTAGAGATGAGACTCCAGCTGTGAGCTGCTGTTTGCCACCTGGGTGAAGACTTCTGGGGATGTGGTCAGCTCGCAGACTAGCAGGGTCGACAGAGGGTACCCAGGACTCTGTTGCAAATCTGGATTCCATTAGGAAAAACCTCATCTTTCCTCATTTTTTGATTTTTAAATATAGTTCAGTCTCATGTAAAGGCTTACAATAATCTCATAACCTGCCAATGGGGAAAAAGATGGGAACATTCCCCTCTTCAACATTTGGGATTCCCCAAATGAGGCACCTTACTGTAGGAGAAGCCACATATACCTACCCCAGCTCCCGGATTCTGGCTGTTTCCAGGAAGGTTTCTGGGGGAAAAAAAAAAAAGTCAGCACTGATTTCTTTCCCACAGGAGACAGCTCACATTCCTTCTCCTACCTTCTTCTGGGTTCATACATTTTAAATTATACATCATTCAAAGTGGCATTATGAAATCTCACACTGTCCCACTCTTTCCTGCCTGAAACATGAGCGACCCTCTTGTGCAGGGTGTTCAGGCCACATACACTGCCAGACCTGAAGTCACTCAGCAGTCATCTTGGAATCTGATTGGCCGTGTGGCATCCCAGTGCTTATGCTGAAGTGACCCTTATTAGAAGCCTAGGACCACCTCACAGTACCCAGATCACACAACACACTTCATCTCTGCGTACAGGTGTTAATTACATAGTCTCACATCATCCCAGCTAGAAGAACCATGTGCCTCATGCAAAGGGATATTTTTGAGAGACCACAGCCACACAATTTTATCACAATATATTGTTAAAGTTGTTCTATTTTTACTTGTTATTGATAATGACTTCTTGTGCCTGATTTATAAATCACATTTTGTCACAGTTACACGTGCATAGGAAAAACATAATACATAGAGAGTTTGTTACTTTCACAAATTCAGGCAGCTACTAGGGTCTTACAACATACTCATCCTCCACAGATAACCGGGATTCTACAGGAGCACACAAAGAGCAAGAGAGTGACCATACGTGGGAGGGAGGGGTCGTTTGGAGAGGAGGTCAAAAAAGCCAACCAAGGAAAGTGATATTTAGGGTAAGACTTAAAGGATTGGCTGTATCTAATCCAATAAAAGGGTTCTAAAGGACCTTCTGTATATTTTCTTTCCTGGTTTAGCTTATAAAGCCAGAACAACATTGAACACATAGTCCTTCCTCTGTTTGGGGATTCTTCTTATGTTTGCTCCTTACTTTGGCTTCAGGAAACTCTTTGATGTGTGGTTGCCAAGGGCCCTGCCAGGGTTAGGGGAGGCGTGCTTCAGGCTGGACCATATTTCATCGAAAAATGAGGATTCAAAACAAGAGACCATTGCTAGTCATGTAATTAACACTGCTGAAGACATACAGCTTATGAAAAGGAAAATGCTAGTGCTGATTATGAAATTTATGAGGTACTTACATCTAGTGGATTGGAGTGAATTATCTAGTTCTACTGATGCTCTGACCCACTTAAAATGAGAACAGAGAAGGGTAATCTGTTTGCCTTCAACACCCTCCACCGAGAAGGTAAAGGGGTAATTTACATCAGTGTATCTGGCCACTTACTCCAGCTAGAATGAAACGAGTTTGTATTTGCATCTGTACACCTCTCCCATCCAGAAGCGAATGTGCCACGGGGGAAGGTAGGGGGTTTGAACACAGGCCCAGATGCTTGCCTCTGCCTGGGGAGGAATTTGGTTTCTCATTCTTGCACGTTGTGGGATGTTGTAGGATGTGAATGGACCTGGCTGGTCATCCTGTGCTTTCTCCCCACTGGCTTCATCTGTTGTGAAAAGACCCTGGAGTCGAGGGATGTGTGCTCTCTTTGAGGTTCCCACAGCCAAGCTTCAGACAGGATTTCAGAAGTCTAGCTGCTTACAAGACGGGGGTGCCTCTGCCCTTTCCGGCTATGTGTGGATTTCCCAAGAACCACTGTCAAGATGTTGTATGGAGAATATTTACTGGCTCTACTACTAAAAGGTCTGTTTCATTACTGAACATCTCTGCACTCCAAATGCAAAACAAGGCCAGTATATGAACCATTGTTATTCTCTAATTATTTTATTATGAAATTTTGTTTTTATTTTTTCATATATGTAAAGAGTACCTTTTATATTTTCTTTATTAATATCTACTTGTGTTACATTGAAACAACAACAACAAAAAAAACAAGATCTCAAATCTTTGATAACTAAGTCATTTACTATAGTAATAGAATAAAAATTTTAGGAAACATCTAAAACCTAAATGCCACCTACAACATTGAGAAAATATTTTTTAAAGTGCTGAGATATCAGGGCAAGTTTTTATCTTTTGTGAGCCCATAGTTTCACTAGAGCTACGTTTCTAAGTAGAGGGTGATTTTTGCACCATGAAAGCATTTGGCAATATCTGGAAGTTCTGATGGTTACAAGGAGGGGATGCTACCGGCATCTTGTGAGAAGAGGTCAGGATGTTATTAAGCATCCTATAATGTACAGGATGGCCACTACCACAACAGAGAAGAATTTGGCCCAAAATACTGGTAGTGCTAAGGATGAGAAAACTTGCATTAGCAGTATACGGAGACAGAATGTTCCTATTTTAGATACTTGGATTGTAACGGCGATAACATTTCCAAAGAATCAACAACATTTTGGTACAGTACCAGAGACCGTGTTTATCAGAAGAGAGGTCCAGCCCAATGAGGGCTACAGAACTCAGGAACAGAGATGCTTTGCTGGAGGCCTGAGGAGATTGGGTCAGAGCTCATGGGATTGAGAGGTGGCCCCTGGGACCCTGTTTAGACAAGTCCTGGTGAATTCTAAGTGGACATTTTCAGTGGGCAAAGCACCTGACACAAGAATGCAATGACCTGAATGTATAATTAGAGAGGAAGGTCAGTATTTTCTAGAGATTTGGCCAACAACAACAAAAATGTATATATTTTTTTACTTTTGAAAATATGTATTGTTCATCTAGCAAATATATGTGTTAAAATGTAAATAACACAACAGCTAATACGAATTGAGTAATTTATAGGTATTATGCCAGAAATCGTGGTAAGCACCTCACATTGAGTTCTCAATACAATTTTATTTATTGCCCTATTTTACAGGTTAGGAACTTGAGACATGGAGACTGCAGAAAGAGCCTGAAGTCAGATGCTGGCCCCAAACCACGCCTGCTGCTAGAAAAGCCCATGTTCTTACTGACTTTCTTATACTTCCTTCCTAAAAAGAAAACTGCTTTGTGTAGAGCAAGGAAGAGCAGAGTAAAGGTTCTCTCTCTCTCCCTCTCTCTCTCCCCCCCCCTCCCTTGTGTCTCTATCTCTCTGTCTTTCACTTATGGGCATTAAGTGGATGATGAAAAAAGTAAGAAAATGAAGCAATTCCAAAAAGCTGTTTCCTAGACCCAACAGAAGTTCCCTGAGAGAGGCTGCACAGGAATCCTCCTTTCTATTCTGGGTGTCCATCTAAGGATGGATTTTGGTGAAACTTATTGAACTGGTACCAGTCTTGGCAGATATGAAGACTGGATTAAGTTGAGGGCCAGTGCAGGGACAATCTGAAAAACAAAATACAGCAAGAACATTCGCGATGTCTAAAAGTTGAATATGAGTGAAACTCAAAGTAGTTTGAAGTCAGCCTGCAGTTGTAACCACAGCGCTGATTGCAGATTGTACTAGTGCTTTTGCACTTACTCCCTTTACCATCCCTAGAGGGGAGACTGTGACTCTCATTTGGCAGATGAAGAAATGGAGATGCTGGCTGGTTAAGAGGATCGCTCCCAGCCACAGTCAGGGCCAGAAAGGAGTCAGAATGCAAGACTTCCGACCCCGGACTAACCTCACTTTGTCTTACCACATTTCTGCCTCTTAGTTAGGTTTCTGTTTCTCCATTTAATTCATCAAATAATAACTGGTCTACTGTATCCAGTGTTATGGGATCAGGTTTAGAAACAGAAAAAGCGAAGAAAAGCATGATATGTGGTTGGAAATGTGGATCCTGGAATTCACTGGACTTGGGTTTGAACCCTAAATTCAATGCTTTCTAGCTATGTGAAGCAGTCACCGCACAGCAAGCCATATTGACTGAACCTGTCATTCCTCACACATAAATTAAATAATAATACCATTTCACAAATGTATTAGCTTTGTTTTACTACAAGAAAATACCTGACGCAATTAACTTTCTAAAGAGAAAAGATACATTTTGCTCATGGTTCAAGTCCTGGATTAGACACTCCACCGCTTTGGGCCTCTGGTAAAGATGGCAGAAGACGATGGCAGTAGTACATGTCACAAAAAGTGGTGACATCTAGGGACAATAAGGAGACAGACAGAAAGAGAGAGAGAATCAGTACTTACTGAGGGCATTATCTCCAGTGATTTAGGGACTTTCTACTAGACCCCACATTCTAGGGGTCCACAGAACCTCCTAAAACCATCATACTGGAGACCAAGCCTTCACATACAGACCACTGAGGGACACACCCAATCCACAGCAATAAGGTTGCAGCAAGTATGAAATTAGGTGAAGGTGGACTTTAAAAAACTATGAGCACTATGCCTGCTGTGAAGTGAGAACTCACTAAATGATGGCTATGGAATTATTACAGGTTATCCCTCATTCAAAATGCTCGGGACCAGAGGTGGTGTGCATTTCAGATGTTTCTTGAAGATGAAATGTACTTACATTTCCTACATACTTTATACATATGGGCTGAAGGTATTTTTATACAATATACTTAGTGTGTTTTGACTGCAACCTGTCACATGAGGCCGGGTGTCATGCATGACACTTCGGGTGTCACGTGGACAGCCTAAATTTTTCAGATTTTGGAGTATTTCAGATTTCAGACTTTTTGATTAGGGATTCTCAGCCTGTATTATTATAAATCATTCACCGTAACAATCTTGTTGTTGAATACTCAGATAAACCATTGGAACCGAATATAAAACATAAATGATTTAAGTGGATCCTGGATGGTATCGTGGGGGCTAGTGGTAACTACAATGGAATAGAAAAGGCATGTTTTGTCAAAAAGCTTTAAAGTAATATAATAACAATAATAATAATGACTTCTGACCACCTACAACATATTGGCAAGCTCTCAGTTTATAACCATTATTCAAATCCAATTCTCATTGTAATTATGAGGAAAAAAAGCCCAATGAAGAGTTGATGATTGAATCCAGAGAAGGGGCAGAGTATCCCATCTTTACATGACCATCTGATAAACTTATGATACCTGTTACTTACTTATGTTTTCTCTTTAAAATCGAAGAGGGAAACCCATGTAATCAATTCAGAAAAACACAGGAGGTAGATGGGAGTAACTGAGGCAGAATCATCGGAAATTATGTTTCCTGAAAACATCTTATTTTCCTTTTTATGAAATAGATTCGTATTCCCAGTGGAAATGTCACACAAGTTTCGAAGACAGAATCCCCATTAACAGCCTTTCTGACATGAAAGATGAAGAGGGAATAAAATACATAATTTCAAAATCATAAGAACACATGATTTCATTAGTGCCCTATTCAAGAGTTCTCCCCTATGTCTCTGAAGAGAAAGATATTGATCCTACTATGAAGCTGCAACAATAAAACAATGCTCTATTGACTGCCCCTACAGGGTCGCCTAATATTATTTATTGAAGTATGCTGAATAGCAGAAGGAAAGCACTGCCCCGGTAGTAAGTGGTAATTGCCGGGAAGTGAGGCATTGCCGTTCTCATTGACCCCTGCATCCTGGTATTTTGATGTATCTATGTAACTCCATTAGGATCGGCCTCGTAATATTACTCCAGCTCAGCTGTGGAACAACAGACCTCCGTTTGGAACATTGATTTTTGATTATACAACTCCTCAGCACACCCCATAAGCAATTCCCATTGCTGGGCCTGGGATATTGGAGCTGATGGGGGTAACAGATGGAGACTCTCTACCTTTAGTTAACTCCACAGTGCTGTAAAAGAACTAACTCCATCAGGAGCCTGAAAAAGGGGACAATCACAACACCCACTGCTATGGTTGCTGAGTTGTTTTCCAGCTCCTGTTCCCACCAAGGCTCATGTATTGGGACTCTATTCCCAAAGTGGAAGTATTGGGAGGTGGTGTGGTTCCTTTAAGAGATGGGACCTATGGGAAGGTTTTAGATCACTGGGGTGTGTTCCTTCTAAAAGGATTAAGGTATTTCTCATGGAACCATGGTTAGTTCTCGCTAGAGGAGTCTTACAAAAACCTGAGGCCAGCCCCACCCAGACCTGGCTTCCTGTTTTATGTGGTTGCTTGCTCCTGCACGTGCTTCTGTCCTTGCTAGTCACCATAAGGACACGCAGCCAGTGGTAGGTCCTCACCAGAGACTACACTGCATCATCTGGACATTCAGCTTCCAAAACCGTGGACTTTCTTTCTATATAAAGTCAGCCTGCCTCAGGCATTTGGTGATAGTAAGAGAAATAAAACTAACACACTCACTTTGTTAGTAAGCAAGAGTTACTAGGCTTTAAAAGGGTGTCCAAGATGAATACGGCACTATATGGAGCATGTTTTTGGACACTCCTTATACGGGTTGAAGTTGGCTGAATATAAGACGTGGGTTGAAGTTGGTAAATACACCTCCTGTGTCTAGAATACATTGGTGACATCTTTGACATCTGTATGATAATTTCACCCATCTTCGAAAATTCATCTCCAGAGGACATATTTCTTGTATTACTTCGTTTTCTAGAGTCAGTGGTTTGCAAGAGAGCAGATTTAATATGGGATATTTACAAATTACAATGTTAGGCACACAAGCCAGATGAAGGAAGAGTGGAGAACATCTATGTACTGGAGACCTCAAAGATCCAGTCAAAGGCTGGAAGCCCACAGCAATGTCTCATGTACGTCCATGTCTGCACTAAATGGCTGAAGAAATCTATACTGGAACCAAGATATGACATTCACAGCAGAGAAGAAGACCAGAGCTCCCCTGAAGAAACAATAGCAGCTATCCCCAACAACAGCAAGGTCCTGAGCTCCTGCTGTGATGAGAACAGCTGAGTTCCCTTCAGGAGAACCAGCCACAGCAAAGCGTCTCCTGGGAAACAGCTGCCTGCTATCTTCTACTCCCGTTCTCCTTTATGTTGTGTTGGCAACAACCCTCAGGTGGACCCTCTACACACAGAATCACACCAAGTCAGTCCAGCTGGGCGTTCCTGCTCAAGCTGACCACAATAATAAATCCATCACAACTTTCATGTCTGCTTGCTCATTCATTCCTTCAATCACTGAAACAGTCTAACACTCAGTTGAACAGTCTGGGTCAAAGCTCCTCCCACTTTGCCTCTCTCAGGAGAAGGAGTATTTGAGTGAGCTGTCGAAGGCCATCTTCATGACCGTGTGACTCTGGGCAGCGTCTTGGTGGATGTGAATTTGACTGTGTGACTATAAAAACATTAAATTTCATTGTGAAAAAGTGGAAATAAAGCATTTACTTGATATAATGAAAAGTGCAATGGAAAAGCTTCGTAATAAAAGCAATGAATATTCTCACTGTGAATGATTTTCAGCAGCTATCTCTCAGTAGGAGAAATCTGTGAGTACTGTGCATGCTTTCTGCACTTACACGCAAGTTGCAATCCGGCTCTCTTCTGATCTACAGTGGAATTGTGATGTTCCAAAATGTGTCACAACTGATTGGTTAGGTTGCTTCAACAATTCCCATGAATCATTTCTCTGTTTTTTCAAAGTTGAGGGTGAGATTGGACCCAGAGTAAGGTCTAAGAAACAAAAGTTTTCGGTGGGCAGTGAAACTGGGCCTTTAGAAATTTTCAAATCCAGCACTGAATCTTGGCAAATGCAGAAATCTTTGAGAAGAGGTACAACATGCATCAGGGGAGGCTGGTATTCTTCTGAGTAAGGTCTATCTCGGTGTCTGTGTGCCAGGTTGACAATAGTAGAACAGAAAGATAGGTGCCCTCCCTGCATTGTCCCACAGAAGCCTCTCTATTGTCACATGGGCCATTTTCATGCTCCTCTAACTTTGCTTCTGTAGTCTCCTCTTCTGTAGGATGCCTTTCTTAAAGATACTCATCTGCCGATGCCCAGAAGTTATTCACTCATTGCCTTAGGACAAAATAACATCTGGGTAATTCAGTCTCACCCTTGAATCTTTGAGCAGACGGATCCATCTAACTATATGACTTGGGCTTTAAAAACATCTAACAAAGGCTTGTTTGATCTTATTTCGAACAAAGATTTTTCTGTAAGGAGGACGAGTGCTGAGATGCACCCTCAAAGTTATCCGGGTGGTTTTATACTTACTTTTCTCACTGTGAATCAATAAACCTCGGTCAGGCATTCATTCATCAGTATGTGTGCACTTGATTAAGAGAAATAATCTATTTCATTCAGTCATGATGGGGTGTTATGGCTTGTGTCTAGATGTCCCTCCAAAGCCACATGGAGTCATAGGTGGGGCTTTTTCAGAGGCGGCTGGATCTAGAGTGTGTGATGCTGGGATTAAGGGTGTGTGATCACTAAATTGATCCACTGATTGGTTTGGCACCGCCCTAATCCTAGCAGCCTGAAGAAGATATAAGGACAGAAAGAGGCTTGTCTACCCCATTGCTTACCTTGCTGCCTTCTGCCTATCTGCCCTGCCACTCTGCCTTGGAGCCAGCCAATTACAGATTGAAACCTCTACAAACTGTGAGCCAAATAAACCCTTCCTCCTTAACTTTGGGTGTTGAGTATTTTGTCTCATCAATGAGGAAAAGTAACCAAGACATGGGCCTTCCTCTCTGACATTCAGCCTTCAAAAAGACCCTCCTCCCATCCTCAATACAGGTGCAGTTACACAAACCGATTCAGAGAAATTTATTTAAGGGAGTCCCGTGATTTGTGGAATCCCGCTGAGTCCGTGTGACTTTTGAGAAGTTTGCCTCCTGTCCCCAACCAAAGTGCTGACTCTAATTCCTGAAAACAGTCAAAGGGTAGGGTCACTGCTCTGCAGGGATTCTTAGGAACATTTATGGGGGGAACCCAAGACAAGACAAGACTCTCTGGTAAATGGGACAGATGGGGACTTGGAGGTGGGGGCTCGGTCCCCCACTCAGGATAGATGATGTCACCTCATCACTGCGGGAGCGAGACCAGCTGCAGGTCAGGTCACTTAGATACTTGAACCTGTCCACCTTCCCCATTGGCCAGGGGTTGGAAAGGCACAATCACAAATAGATTGACTTTTACACTTCCTTTGTAGTTTCCTCAGTTTTGATGAGCAAAGATTTTCTTTAGCCATTTTAATAGAAACTTGCACAATGTTTTTGGTTCATTTAGGTTTTTGTTTTTAAAAAATATTAATCCTGTAAACTCAGAGCCAAGTCATCCACAGAAGAATTAAAGGCAGAATGCCAAGCACATTCTTGCTCCCTCCTGTAGACCACTTAGTGTATCATAAGTTCTGAAAAGTCCTATTTGGCAGACAGCTTTTCTTACAATTATTTAAAAATTTTTCCAATTTATTTGATTGCAGATTTTTTCCCCCTAACCAAACAACTCCTCCAGTCACAGCATTAGTGATCTACAGAACATAGTTCAGGAAACATTTATTTAAGAATTATAGTAGAATCTTGCCTGGGAGGTATCCTGTCCCTTTAAGGTGATTTTCATCTTTTTTCGTCATATTCAAATGTTTATTATTTTTTTAATTTGACCTCCTAGAGAGTGACTCCATTTCCCTATTTCCAGGCATTTCCTGGGGTACCTCACTGCTGCTGCTCGTATCACCTGGACTATTGGGTTTTCTAACATTATCCTGGATGACTGTCAAAAATAAATACGTATTGCCACAAGTCAGGCCCTTTAATGTGACTAAGGAAGCCTTGTTCCTATTTACTTCCTCCTAAAGGCAATTTTGCTAAAGGGCATTTAAAAAAGGCACATTAAATTTTATGACGACTTTAACCAACAGGTCAGTGATCATGATTTCAATATGAGCAGCCTGCAGTCAGGAGGAAGGTCAGCTACACCTCCGCATATAGTTTCTGCTTAGAGATGGCAGACTCTCCCTCTGGAGCAAATGTGCATCAGCTGACTCCCTAATGCTCTATAGTTAAAACGTAGATTCTAAATAGTCAGGCTAATGACTCCAAAATTAAAATAGCCCTGGCCCCTGGATGCAGCCAGTAATTAACTTTTAATTTTATACAGAAGCATATCATGCTTTTGACCCTTGACTTTATTTAGTTCTCTCCTGGCATTTCAAAAGCATGCTCTGCTAAATAAGGTGGTTAAAATCAGTATTACAGAGAGAAGCAATTTTGGCAAATATGCATATGGAAATTACAGCCAGAGGGGCACTTCATAGAGAAGCTGCCTCCCTGAACTTAAATTTTTGCTAATTACTATTGCTATGTTATTCAAAATTATAAATTAAGACTATTAGCAAATGGAATTATGTAAGACCTACAGGACCAAGACAATTACCGTCTTTAAGCCACGGACTGTCTCAGCTGAAAGAGAATTTATGGAATATCTGTGAATAGTACTCTCCTACTTGACAATTGGGGAAACTGAGGCTGTGGAAGGGAAAGCTTGGATCAGCTAATATTATTCTGTTAGTTAGGGGAGCCTCTGTTTCAGCACCCAGCTGAAGAGTAAGATCTGAGGGTCAGACATTTTACTTGATATTATGGATTTTTTTTTTTAAGTACTCTCAAATTAAACTTTAATCTGCTCTTCACCCTTGAAAGGTAGAGGGAGAGTCAGAATTTAAAGTACAAATGGAAAGAATCAGTGCACAGGCCAGAGTGAGATACGAATGCCCTATTAGCAGCTAAGAATTTGGCACTTGAACTAATATTTATTTAATATGGAATATTGGCTTTGCATCATCACAACCAAATACATGAGGCAATTAAATTATACAGAGAAAGTTTACTTAGCTCACAGTGCTAGAATTTCCAATGCAAGATGAAGGTGCTAGACGGTAACGGTGGGAAGCCTGTGTCAAAGCAAACCATTCACATCGCAAGGCAAGAAATAGAGACAAGGGGCCCAGAGTCCCACAGTCCCCTTTGAGGACATGTCCCCAAGGGACCCAAAGACCTCTCAGTAGGCCTTGGCTCTTGCAATCCACAGTACCTCCAACCCCGCGACCTTTCCTGAGAGGAGTGCTTTGGTGAACTCTCAAAGGCCATTTCTGTGACTGTGCAACTCAGTTAGCCCTCTTGGTGGGATGTGAATTTGACTATGTGACTATAAAAACATTATGTTTTAATGTAAGAAATGGAACTCTTTCATTCATCTTTCTCTCATATTTTACTATAAGCAATGGGGTGAAGTAGGGCTTCATCTTCAACATTTTGTTTAGAAATTTCCTCAGCTAACTGTTCGATTTCATTGCAATAAAATTCTCCCACAAAACTTTAGAACACACTGCTGTCAAATAGTTTGTCATTGTACAATAAAGACAACTTTTCATCCAGTTTTCAGTATGTGGTCCTCATTTCTGTCTGTAACTTCGCCAGAATCGCCTCTAGTGTTAATATTTGTACCAATAACTCCTTCGGGATAATCTAGGCTTTACCTAATAGGCACTTCAAAATTCTTCCCATTTCTGGTTTCTGCCTATGCTCATTTCCAAAGCTACTTTTCACATTCGTTATCAAAGCACTCTCCTTAAAAATACCCAAAACTGTATTATTCAGTTGCAGTTTCCACAACGTAATATCATCCACCAGGTGGCTTAAAGAACAGAAATTTATTTTCTCACAGTTCTTGAGGCTAACAGCTCCCTGCCTTACCCACGGTGTGAATATGAAGTAACCAGAACCCCACGCAGGAGCACAAGTCTTTCTGTGAACAGGCTGCTGCCTCTGTGGAGTGTACTCCATGTTCTGGCCTGGCTCATGGGGGTTCATGTCCTACTTCACTCCTTGCTAGGAATTTTCCAACATTCTCCCTTTGACTGGATACAGATTCTGTGGAAGAGTCTGGATAATCATGATTTTCCCCGTCTACTGACATTGTCATGTGAAACCGAACATCATTTCTAACACTGAACTGTGAAGGAAATACTTCTTAAAGCCACCACCTAAAATGAAAGTAACTCAAAAATCAAAGAAACAGCAACTGTCACAAGAACAAAAGTACACTCCAATGTACGGGTACAGAACGTCAAATGTGGCATAATAGTGTGCAACTGATGATAGTAACAATATTAAAAATCCACCTACCTTTGATGTTAAGACCATTTTCCTTTGAATGGCAAAAAGTCACAACAGGAAACCTAAGAAAAAGAAATATAATTCGAGTATTCTGCCTTGCTCTTCAGGGAGTAATATTTACAGAGTGATATCATCAGATAGAATGTTTCTGGCTTTAGAGTCAAGCCATAACCAAACCTTGAAAGACTTAATTATGATTAACAAAATATTTGGGTATTATAACTCAGGGATGTTCTCTAAACTTTCCGGAACAAAAAGTAGAAATGTAACTATTCATCTAATATTGCAGAAGACGTAGGAACAGTGACACAAGTTCCCAAGAGGATGAACAGTGCCGTGAGGGAGCTAAATTTGCATCCACCATGTTGAAGATTCACAAATGGATGATATTCAGAGTTGGTCACCAAGAAAGAGTGGTTACAGCGTGGCTTTCAGAGTTGCAGGGGCACACAGAGAACTAAAACCAGAAATATAAGAAGCTCCTGTGTTTGGCGAGTGGAATGGTGCTTGAAAGGGGGACATGCAGGCAATCGCCTCTTTCTATCATAAGGCTTTGTCTACTATTGTTTGTGTTTGGTATAACCACTCTTCTGTGTGCATACACACATACACGCATATTACATTTGTATATGTTTGCTTGCATGCCTGTTTTATTACCTTTACCAAAGCATAGCACATAGAATCTTTTTTTTTTTTTTTTTTTTGTGGTGCCGGGGATTGAACTCAGGCCCTTGTGCTTGCAAGGCAAGCACTCTAATCACTGAGCTAAATTCCCAGCCCAGCACACAGAATCTTTTAAGAGTAATTATATAGCAGTTTCTTCGAATTCTCAATTTCTCTTACCAGTATCACTTTATTTTTCTTCACTTATGTTCCGTCAAGCATTGTCCTATTAGACTCTGTGATTTGCCTCCTTTCTTTTCCACAGATCTCATCTGACCCTCTCAAGCCTTCAGACCTGCTCTTCAGTTTGGGAACCTCCAACCCCATTTGCCACCTCGGGGTCTTTGCAGCTGCTTCTTTGTGCTCCTTGGGAAGCTCTTCCTCAGCCCTTCTGCAGACACATCTTTCCATGGCATCAAGGCCTCTCCTGCCACTTCTAAGGAGGCCTCTTCCGAAATCCCTCCCTAATCTGCACTCTGGTCAGTTCCTAAGAAACTTTTTTCCTATTAAAAATATCATATTCATATAAATGATTACATTCACTATGCATATATACATTTAAATAACAATGACTTAAAATGGAACGAATCAGTGCTTCTTGAATTCAGCAGATGGATAAAGTATTATTGCACCTTGGAAGGCCCGGTGGGTCTCTAGCCAATCTTTTTCCATCTTTCCTCTTCAGAGTTAGACATACTACTGAATTTCATGTTAATGATGGCCTTGTTTTCTTTAGCATAGATATGTGCATTTCCAAAACACATCATGCTTAATTTGCCTATTTTTAAACTTTACTAGATAGACTCATTCCTGTCATCATCCTCAAGATAGTATAACAATTCACATAGCATTGTATAACATTGTGTTGGCTATAATAAATAATCTAAAGATGGTTTAAAGAATAATAGTGGCAGATATGCAAATATTATATGATTTACATAAGGAACTTGAGCATCTGAAAATTTTGATATCCATAAGGGACATGAAACCAAGCCCCCATGTATAAAGAGGATGACTGTAAAAGTAGTAGGAAATAGTTTCTTGTCTTAGTCACTGGGTGGCAGGCAGGTCGGGCCCAGGCTAGTGTAGCTGTGAGCTGCTATTGCACTAGTTTTTTTTTTTTTTCTTTCTTTTTTTAATTTTATTTTTAGGAAGGGCGTGAAGACATGGCAACAGCCAGTTTCAAATGTTTCATGAGTGCTGGATGTAGGTAAAAATTAGTGCTAGTGAGTAGGCATGTTTGTAAATCAAGTGCTTATAATTTGAAGACTGTATGCTGTCCGTTAGTGCATCTCCATTAATGATGACTTACATGTTGAATTAATACCAGCTGGCAAAGCTGCAGATGTAGGTGGATTTTATTTGAATTCTTTTCTTTAGTTCTCCAAACAACCAACGTTCAACTACTTAATGATTTAGCTGATACTAATATACGTGTCTAATGTGTGCATTTTTTTCTTCACTAACCATAAGACTTCATCTCCACAAATATTGAGCAGAACCTTTTTTCAAACACGGTTTTGAAGAGTAGTTTAGGTTTTGAGTCTGAGCTACTTCTGGCTGAATATGATGAAGAGCTGATTACTATTTGCTTAAGCTGTGATCAAATAAATCTGCTGCCCGCAGCCTTCGCTAGCAATGTGTAGGTAATTAACTTTCCAAAAGTTGAGGCCAGTGGCGTGACTTGGCTGACGGCATGAATGAAGGATTCCCTGTGCCAAGTTTAGTACCTAATCAAACTTCACGGGCTCTGAGCGTCGAACAGAACTCCAGCCCATCTGCGTTCAAGTCTATTTACCTTTGATGAAACACCATTTCCTCTTTCTAATGAAGAAAAAACAAATGATGTTTCAAGATTTTTTTTAAAGAAAAAGAAAGAAGCGAATTGGGCTTTAGATGTTAAATGCTTCTTCCTGAACAACTTAACACATAGATAGGGCAAACTAATAATTAAAAGGGGAAAAAAATGGAAAGCAGCCATCATGAGAGCTGAGACCTAAAGAGTTTAGGAAATTGTCTTGCAGAATGCAATGAGCTAACAGTAAGGATCAGGAAAACATAGTAATGCTATGTTGTCCCTCTCTGGATTGGGTTGAAAAAGTGTTAGAGAATATCAAAGGAATTTCCACCCCTATATGTCCAAATGTGGGCATTCTGAACGGGTGGGGAGACGGGAAATTTGTCCAGTCTGCAGATACTGTCCTCTCATTGCCTCGGGATAACAATTATTGGAGTTCTGCCCACACAGGAAAGAAATAGACACTTGAACCATGTCAGGCTCTGAAACAGTCACTTCTTTCTCTGGACTGCTCAGTCCCAGGAGAAATTTTGTGGTACCCTCAATGACGTCCCTTCTCTTGCTCTAATGTGGTTCTGAAAGAACCACTAATGATCTAAGATCCGAAACTAGGCCTCGTTTACCCATATCACTGATCTCAACCGAGATTTACTGACAGCAAAAATTCTTATGCCTAGAAATATTTTCCTAATTCATACATAGTACACCTCAGATCCCAAGGGGCTGGAAAAGCGCAGTAATTACCCAGAAATGCAATGCTTGGAGTGTTTTATTGCAGTTGCAAAATGAAATGTATACATAAAAATCAGGAGAACTGTTGGATGCAATATATTAGCTAGGTATTATGGGCATCCTGGCTGGGACCATGACATCATCCAAAGCCAATCAGAAGTCTCCTGGCAACCTACTGCTAACCACAGTTCATAACCAGGCCATATTTTGGGGACTGCATTTATCACAGAAATTGTTCATAAAACAAAGACTTAGAGTATACGTAAACTTCATCTGATCTGTTTCTATTTCACCTTTTTCTCTTGAGGTTCTCTTCCTTCCCAAAACATGAAACTCTATTTGAAGAAAAAGTATGGTTCTACTAAAAAGTGAAAAAAATATTAATACTATTAAAATCTGAGAGTGTGAGGAGCTGGAGGAAGACACCATTTTCTAGAGAAAGCTGTAAAATCACTGAAGACTAATGTGCAAGGTAATAATACATATCATTGTATTGTTACAATATGGGTTGTGAACATTGTTGCCTATTCATGTCTTTGCAAAATGAAATAACATCAAAATTTGAATTATTCGTTTCCTGACCACAGAATAAGCCATTAAGTCAACATGTGTAACAAATATGATCTAAAAGAAGAGGAAATAAAGGTCTACATCTGAGAAAGTAGAAAGAATATGGATTTGTGTAAAACCTTATGATTTTAGTTACAGTACTGACAGTAATCATTCATTTATTATGTAACTCATCCTGAATCTGCCAAGGTGATGCTTTCTCCTAATAATTCTGTGTTATTTATAATTTTTTCAAAGAGACTTATTGTTCTGAATTTTAAAAAAGATTATCTTTGAGTATAATACATATATGGAAAACTGTGACATATTATAAATATATAACCTCTGAATATCTTAAAAGGTTTCCAGTTTTTTTCTTTTAAATTCAAATATACAAATTCAATGTTAGCTATTAAACACAAATCTTAATTTCCTTTTAAGAACCCTAAAGTGGCATTCAATATAAAAAATTCTGAATATTTTCAAAGACTAATTTATCTTCATTTCTCTGTTGACTTTGATGCTGGAAGGAGATTAAGGTAGAATGAGCTAGTTGCCCAACGAATATCTTTTCTTTCCTTTCTCTTTGGTTTAATTTTCAGTTTACCCAAAACACAAGCTTTCTCATTCATTTGTACCTGAGTGAGGCCATGTGAGTGAGTCCTGGCCAACGAAATATCATAGAAAGTGTGGTAGAAACTTTCAGAAAGGTTTTTCAGCCTCCATCCCCAAAGATGCAATAAAGTCACATACCAGCTACAAAAACTGCTTTAGAGAGAAATACACATCTATTCATGGAAACTTCTGTTATTTGAGCTTTTCTTCCACACATGGTCAAACTTGATTTTAAATCATGCTTAGGGTAAAATACCTATGTTCTTTATCTTTTACATTTTTCGTGGAGCATTTCCAGAAAGAAGTCAGTAACTCTGAGGGAGATAAGAATTATACATCTATTTAGAGATCTAAACTACTTGTAATCTAAAAGATATTTTTCCATATGTTATCTTATTTGATCCCCCAAAGGAAGATTATTGTGCTCATTTTACAGGACAGGAAACTGAAAGTATCTGATAAGAATATGTCTCCAACCACATAATACATACATAGCATGATTGGGTTCAACTAAGTTTCCTTTTTGTGAATTTAACTTCTACTCCACGTAGACCCTCATCCCAAATCTCCTCCTGAAAGGGCGTGAAGTCTCACCAAGCCCTGAGATCCTGCTGAGAAACAGTTGTCAAGGGTGGACCGTCCTTAACCACTTTTTGTGTTGTCTCGAAGCATGTTTCTAAAGCCTGGAGATGCGTAAGGCAGGAAGAGACGGCGCTGGCTGTGAGACAGGCTCGGGGCAGTTCAGCAGCGGAGAAGCCACCGGTGGCCTGAGTGTGCCTCACAGCCTTTTCTCTCTCTGGAAGGGAGTCCAGAAGTGTCTTGCTCATTGTTCAGGCCAACTTCTTTTCTTTGATGCCTTTGGTTAACTTTGTACAATCAGACCACACTAATCTAGATATAGGCAAATACTTTATTGTCTTGCCTTATTCAAAAGGGAAAAGTAAAGCATTCTATCTTCTAATTCAGTACATTTGATTTTTCAGTAGGAAAACAGCAGATGATTACATCCATGTTTGAAGTAAGTACTCATAAAATTGGTGTTCACATAATTGGGGAGGTAGAATGCAGAGCAACATGAGGGACTCTATGGGAAGAATAATTTTAGGCAAAATAAAATATTCGCGTTCAGACTTCTGTACCAAACTGTGATTTTTTTTTTTGTTGGTTTATCTTGCCTCATGCTCTATCTTTACAAGTTTATGGCTGAACTATATCCCTGTATCTTGTGATTGTTTCCTTTTCTGCTAAGAATTCCATGGGCTGCAACAATGTTGAAGAGATTGGGCAGGGAAAGCCTTAATTCTCAGTGTTGCTAGGAAATAGTTGCTTGTTGATTGACTAATAAATTGTAAAGGGAGAAAAATGGAATGATTAGGCACACATCAGAGCCCTTTAGGCTGGTTGTATTTCCTGATTCTGGTGTTTATAAAATGTATGTCCATGCTTAGGCTGCTGGGCCTCAGGGAACCTCACCTGTAAAAGGGAGATGATGCCATCCTTTCCCTGAAGAGTTGATTCAATAAATGTAGCTCCTGCTTCCATGAGCTTTTTACTGATTATTGCTCCAGAGAAACCTGACAGAAGGGGGCACTATGGAGTAAGTCAATCCCTCTAGGAAACCGAATTGATTTTAAGTCAGTTATTAAAAATTGACAGATGCTATATTCACCTTTCCTTTCTTCGTCTTGTACATGATGTGTGGAGAAATCCTTCAAAGCATTCTGTACAAATCTTAGAATGAAAAATGCAAAGCAATCCTTCCATGGTCACCCTGGGGCACTTAGCCAGTGTCCTGGAGGGAAAATGCCATGAGTAGAAGCTGCTACACTGGCCACAGATTCTTGAAGTTTTACCCTTGCCCAGTGGTACCCTGACTTCCCTCTTTATGTATCTGTTTCTCTGCAGCCTGTGAACAAGGTCTGACTGACGTATATCTGTATATCTAACGTGTAACTGAGCACTTAGAACCTAGTGGCTCCTCAATAAATATTTGTTGTACAAATGAGTGGAAAAAGCGAGTGAAGCAAGCCATCCAATTTGCCCAAGAAGTCACTCTGCCTCTTTCAATTCTGCTTGTTCTCATATTCATCAGAAACTTATTAAGGAAATGTGATGTTCTCAGGAAAACAAACCAGTTTCACCAGGAGGTATAACAATCTGGCAGCCCCTCAGTTGGATTAGTATAAAACATTCCTTATAAAGTGGAGAAAGAAAAATGGAGTAGCACATAAGAAGGAAAAGAAAAGGGGTATTTTTCACTGCCCACCTGGCCTGGTGGGCAAAGTCAATCCTGGGAGAGAATCACCCCTGAACTGGCCAAGAAGCCTCACCTGGGTGAAGGCAGGCCTCTGCTGTTCTCAGACTCCCCCAGAGGCTCGCGTGTTACAGGTCTGGCCTCAGGGCAGAATCTGCAGCAGGTGGGAATGAGTGGGAGGTTCCCTGGTCACTGGGGTGTGCTTTCCACCCCTTTCTCTATCCCTGTCGCTTCCAGCTGTGAGGTGAGCAGCTTGCTCTGCCCATGTTCCCCAGCAATGCCATTCAACACCCCCAGCAGGAGCCTAAAAGCAATTTATTGGGCTGATCAAGGGACTAGTTCCTCTAAAACAATGAGCCAAAATAAACCTCTTCTCTTTGTAAGTTAATTTATCTCAGGTATTTTGTTACAGTGATGGAAAGCTGACTAAGCCCCTTAGCTTAGCTTAGTACAGGTGATACTGTTACAGCTTGGAACTTCTTGTCCCTTGCATCCCATTGCAGAAGGAATTTCAGCTTATCTGTCCTATTTGGGTGCTCGAACGAATAATTAGTCTCCATCATGACACTCTTCCACCATGAATTGCTACTGGTTCCATGGAAATATTCTACTGCACAATGGAGAGAAATGCAAGCCCAATTCAGTCTCCACAAAGTTGCCTTGTGATCTTCAGTCTACTCGGCTCGATATATAATAAAAGCAAATGCCCTTTGGAATAGAATTTTTAAAAAAGAAGTCCATTTATCTCTGCCACCTCCACTCCGACTTCCGAATGGTCTTTACCCTCGTGTGCCTCCCACCCCCCAGCCCAGACCACCGTGGCCTGGGTGGCCATTAATATGTTATTTCCCTTTCCTGTTATCACAATATAAAGGACTTTAGCGTTGACCTTTCTATCAAAACATCCTTTGTTTAGAATGAAAAGCTTTTCACTGTTAGAGCCTTATCTATAGGGTTTAACCAGAGGATCAAATCCAAAGAGCAGAATTCGTTTACTTTGTATTAAATGAGCTCAGTTAAGAAGTCTCAATTTTGGCAGAAAGGTGCATTAATCACAAGGAAAAGAACAGATCTCTCTTTTCACAGCTTCTGGTTTACTTTCAATACAGTTACACAGTGAGGCTTTTGTTCCTGAAAAGTAGCACTGTATTTAAATACAGTAAATATAACAAAATTGCCTTCTTAAAATTACACAAGAGTTCCTCCAGCCCAGGATGCCCATAATGACCTCAGTGTTGCAGGACTAACTTTACGGCTTCAAAAAGGCTCTAAATTAGTTTGGACAGATGGGTTTTATCCCAAGGAAATCAATGAGTTTTTGTGAGTTTGACTTAATTTTTATGCAGCTAGCACTTTGAGATGAAATTAAAATATGTATGAAAAACATATTAAAGTTTCCCTTGGGTCCATACTTGTTTGTACATTTACAAGGTGTTAAAGAGATGATTTAAAAACTAACTCTATAAGGGATCAATGCAAGCGGACCATGATTTATGGTCTTTCATGACATTTTTGACACTTTGGGCCTAATGTCTTGTGCGTGTTGAACCGCTAATTATCTTTTAATTCATAAGGGCTTCGTGGTATTTTATAAGCGTAATATAATATATGGGGCTGGATCACATAGAAAAGCTCAGAGAACAACATGCTTTACACGTTTGGTTGAGTGGGTAACATGTGTAAGCAAATCTGGGCCGAACCTGGCTGAAAAGGCTTCTTCCTGATGCTATAAAATTGAAACATGCTTTTACCTGCCCAACTCTAGAAAAGTCAAAGATTTCAGTTTTTAAAGGTATGAGCAGGATTAAGGCTTTAGGGAATTAGAAATTACATTCCTAATACAAACCAAGAAGTTAAACTGTGCTTGCAAAAGAGTAGATGCCTAATAAATATTGGTTCATTGAATAAATAACTGAAAAGTGACTAAACCAAAAGAGTATTTGCCTTTCAGATCGGATTTGCCTAGTGATGTAATGAGTACTTACCAGACACCTTCTTGGTGCCAGTCAGTATTCCTGCCTGTGGTGGAAACACAAACGGTTTGGTCCAGCCACAAACAAGGAGCCTGCAGACTGACTTATCATGCACAATAACACCACCCCAAGAAGGGGGACCAGTAAGGGTGAAGTAACGTTTCAGGTGAGACCTGAAGCCAGAGAGACAGTATGGGTAGTATTATTTTCCTTTGTATTTTACAGATGAGAAAAGTGAGGCATAGTATCATGAAAATGTTGGTATAAAATTAAGCAGTTGGGTACCAAAACCAACACTGGGTCTGAGTGTTTGAGGGCTGGAGATTGAAACAAGGATTTGAAAAAAGGATCATAACCAAGCACCAAACACGTATGATTTCACCATCTATGCCTTGTGTACAAAGACCAGTCTCTAAAACAATCACCTGCTCATCGAGCCTTGTCTTTGAAATGACTAGGAAATTCATATCTACTTGGGAAATATAAATAATTGTTCTATTAAGAAGTTTTCTAATCTCCCAAGCTGGGGAAGAAGTCATTTAGGACATGAACACCATGAAGAGGAGAAGAAGTCCCTTCTAAGTACATTTTATTGGTTATCATCCACCAGTTCCACTATATTTACCTTATTAATCACTAGAGGAAAGATGAAGGTCACCTGACTCCCTTCACTGAAACTTTTCCGGATATGAAATCTACAGCTGTGGGTGAGAGGGACTAAGGAAGGGACAGCAGATGACCATCTTAGACATTGTCTTCATCAACAGTTATGGAGTAGATACTGTGGGGCAGACATATCTCACGTATCATCTTACTTAATGACAAAACCCAGAGGTAAGGATTGATATGGAACCCATACAACGGGTGAGAACATTGGGCACAAAGTTGTGTCTACCACTGATCACAAAGCTAGGTAGAGACTGAGACAGGAAGGTTGACCGTAAGCCCTCATTCTCGGTACCACGCCGGACAGCCCTCGATATCCTTCTTGGCCCAGCCCATGGAGCCTGGGCTGCACCTCAGAGCAATCACAAAGAGCAGCAGGGGCTGCAGACCTCAGCAGCCTCACTGGAAGAGTCAAATGCTTGCCTGACGGGCACAGCGCAGCATGGATAGAACGAAGTATCATAAAGCAGGGGCAGATAAACCACTACCGACGCAGCGGAGAATGTCCTGGTAGGTGATGGATTTATAGAGCCAGGTATCTGGAAGGTGTTTGGATGAAAATCACACAAACTCCAACTGATAGTGCTATTAAACTGACTTACGTTTGACATAAACATGTCTCTGTACTTGGGTGATAAAGTTTGGCCCAAAGCAACTTCCATGCACGGTGAACGGTACCCTAGTTTGAGATGTAAACAAATTGTAACCTAGCTAAAACTACAGACTGTAACCAAGCAACTGAGGTTCAGTTTATGACAGCAGTTGAACTTCAGCCAATCACAGGCTGCCAACTACTCAGATCCTGTCCATATAAGAGAAGTTCAGACTGCAGCCGATCAGGCTGTTCCAGGGTGCCACCTTCTTTCTCGGGCGATAAATATGATCGGTGGTACTGTGGGGTGAAGGATTCTGAACAAACTTTGGTCTGGAATGCTTCTCTGTTTTAGAAGCTTTCTCTTGTTCCAGTAAACTGTGTTAAATTTAACCCACTTAAGATTTTTCTCTTTAACGGCAAGCCAAAAAGTCTGAAGATGCCACCACTGCTCAACAGCACCATCAGCAACCCCTGACCACCTTCCTCCACTTCCCGGAATGAAACTGTTTCCTCCGGAGGTGGACCGCGAGCTGCTGCCCTGCTAGAAAATGCAGCTCCCAGCGATCGTAAACCCAGCTAGAGTAAAGAATTAAAGAAACCGGCTGGGGATTTAGCTCAGTGATTAGAGTGCTTGTCTTGCAAGCACAAGGGCCTGAGTTCGATCCCCAGCACCACCAAAAAAAAAAAAAAAAAAAAAAAAGAATTAAAGAAACCGAGTTTAAACTAAGACAATTTACTTAAAGATGGCGAAAAAGGGGGAAAGAGAGATGATAGATAGCTACTCAAGGAGTAGGGAGAATTCAAAAGCCAAATACTCAGGGACTCCTCTCTGTGGTCCCTTTTATTGGGGTTTTCCTTGTATTGGCTGTTGGAATCTGATTGGCTCCTGGGCTTGTCTGTCATCTTGGCCTGGGATTTCTCTTAGCCGTGTAACCTTTCTTCGTCCTTTGGTAGAGTAAGATTATGGGTGGGTGGCGGGGCTTAGGGCCAGGTTATATAGGTGTAAGGATCAAATAAAGGGGGAGTTTATGATTTTTATGTTAATCACACTACTTGGGGCCTTCCTCAACTAGTTCCTTTGCCTTCGTCTCTTTACTTGTTGGAATCTAGCTGCCTTTATGTTTCTCACTATTGGATTACAGCTGTCTTTGCCTTTTAGAGTCTGGCTGTAGAAGTCAAAATTTTCTATTGATTTTTAATAATGGGGCCTTTACTCTAACTTTTTCCTACCTTTGGGGGCCTCTGTCCCTACAAAGCTTTGCACTAGTGGTTGCAGGATGTCTGCTGCACCTCTAGGCATTATAGCCACATTTCAGACAGGAAGCAGGATGACGCAAAAAGAGGTAGCATTTGTCTCAGCAAAGCAAAACTTCCACCAATCCATGTCTCACTGGTCAATACTGTGTTTGTGTGCTGGGACACACAGGGAAGAAATTAACAAATTGTGTAAAAGTTGCTGAACCATTTTAAGTCACCACCAGCAGGGTAGGAGAGTTTCGGGTGCTCCACACTTTTTGCTGGACAACCCGAATGAAACAGAAGTTCTGTAAGTAAGAGGAGAGACGGGATACTGGATGAGCAATGAGCAGTGTCTGCCACAGCTACAAAGGCAAAATAGGATTAGGATCAGCGGACAAAAGAGGAAGTGTGTTTCAGGAAGAAAGAACTGCACATGGCAAAAAAGCTGGTGAGTGGGCGCACAGAATCTAAGAGTCTAGTTTAGAATGTGTGAAACAATGAAGTGGCAATTGAAACTGGAAAGGTATCAGGGTAAAATTACAGACCGCCTTGCCTCCTATGGTTGATAGCATGCTTCGTCTTATTCTGTAGTCAGCAAAATTGCACTGACAGTTTGCATTGTCTTTTTTCCATTTTATTGAGGTAAAATTCATGTTCAGCAAATTGTGCTATTTAAAATGTAACTTGTTGATATTGACAAATGTATACACCCACAGAACTGTCACCACGGTCAAGATAATGGCCATTTCTGCTACCCTCGTGTTTTCTGCATACTCCTTTCTAATGCATTCTCCCCTAAGTCTTACCTCCAGGCACTCACTGATCTGCCTTCTGCTGCTATAGACTCATTTGAGTTTTCTAGAATTCTTGAAATTCATCCATATTGTCACATAAATCAACAGTTTGGTTCTTTTTATTGCTAAGTGGTATTGTCCATTCATTCACTTGTTCATGAGTTAATTCCAATTTCTATTACAGTTAAATTGCTGTGAACATTGATGTGCAAGTATTTGCATGGACAAGTTCCTCCATTTCTCTAGGATAAATTTTTGGAACTAGAATTGCTGAATCATATGATTAGTTTGAGTTTCTAAGAAGTGGCCAAACTGTTTTCTAACGTTGTTGTGCCATTTAACATTCCCATTGGCAGTGTATGGGCATTTCAGTAGCTCCAAATCCTCTCAACACTCAGGAGGGTCATTCTTTTTGATGGGTTAAGTAGTAGCTTCTCATTGTGGTTTTAACTTGAATTTCTCTGCAAAGCAGTGATGCCGGACATCTTTTGATATGTTTCTTTACTATTTTTTACATCTTCTTTATGAAGTATCTGAACATTTTACCTATATTTTTAAAAGTGCATGGGGGCTGGGGATTTAGCTCAGTGATAGAGTGCTTGCCTTGCAAGCACAAGGGCCTGAGTTCGATCCCCGGCACCACAAAAATAAATAAATAAATAAATAAATAAATAAATAAATAAATAAATAAGTGCATCCTTTTCTTATCACTGTGTTGCGTGAATTCTTAATAATTTCTGCATATAAGTTTTTTTTTGTGAAGAATGTGCTGGAAATATTTCTCCCAATAGATGTCTTTTTATCCTCTTAACAATATCCCTTGAAGAGTAAAATTTTTACTATCACAAAGTCCAATTTATCATATTTTCCTTTTCTTGCTTCTGCTTTTTGTGTTCTAAAAATGTATACCACTTTAAGATTTCAAAGATTCACTCCAAGAAATTTTATAGTTTGATTATAAATTTCATAATTTCATAATTTATGATCAAATTTTAGCTCTGTTATCAGGCAGCTGTACTCCAAGTTCCAGGTTCTTCCTGCCTCGAACAAGAATTGGATGAAGCAGACCAAAAGCAGTGTCAAAGTTTAGTCAAAATGAGGGGCTGGGGATTTAGCGCAGTGATTAAAGTGCTTGCCTTGCAAGCACAAGGCCTTGAGTTCAATTCCCCAGAACCACCAAAAAAAAAAAAAAAAAAAAGTTCAGTCAAAATGGCAAACAGTGGGAGAAACTGGCTCTCTGGAGCGAATTTGGGCCAAACAGAGAAAATGTGGGAAAAAAAGGAGAAAATAACAATAAAAGAAAGCAAAAATACATGCTGCACCTAAGGGACGCTACTTGGGCTATCGTGTAAAAGACGTGTCAGCCTCACACAGAGACACTGACTCCTGGCAGCGCTACACAGGCACAGCACAGTGCAGGTCTGGAGAGAGCCAGCTTCCTCGTGGTGCCACCTTTATTTATCTTGTCCGAATTCTGGAGGAAAGTCATAAGAACTTCCACATCCAGGTCCCAAGAGGTGGCGCTTGGATTCTGAGCCCCAGCTGATGTCAGGTCCAGGCCCCTCCCCCAGGTCGCCCACCTTCCCAGCCAGCCCTCACCCAACTCCTGCCTCAGTTCATTTATATATATGGATTAAGTATTGGTATTCTTTTTCCCCAAACAAAATCCAACTAATCCAGCATTATTTGTTGAGAATTTCTTTTCTTCATTTAATTGCCTTAAAACCCTTGATGAAAGTCATTTGGTCACATATGTATGTTTATTTCTGAAATCTCTGTTCTGTGTCATTGATTTCTGTGTCTATAGATTTGCTAATAACAAAACTGTTGATTATGAGAGTAAGCTGTAAAATCAGATAAAGTCAGTCATCTAAATGTCTTTAATTGTTCTATGGTCTTGCATTTCCATATATATTTTAGAATTGGCTTGCCAATTTATATTTTTAAAAAGTCTACTAGAATTCAGATTAAGGTTGTACTGAATTTATAGATCAATACAGAGAGAATTGTCAATTTAGAAATGCTGAGTCATCTAGTCCATGAACATAGTATATCTTTCTATTGAGTGATATTTGGTAATTTTTAAAGTAGAAGTCTTGGACAATTTTTGTTAGTTGTATTTCTACATATGTTATATCATGGACAATTCTTGAGCTGTCTAACCAGTGGACAGTGGAATGAATTAGAGAAAGATAGCATTAAAAACCAGATAAGAGGATATAGTAACAGTCTAGCTGAAATGTCTAGCCGAAGAAATAAATTAGGTGGACATCCAGTAATGACAACACAGTTGTCTCTATGAAGACTGTCTTTGGAAGACGGTGGCATGTAGGTGTGCCATCTTGGTAACACTCAGAGGACAAAGAATTGGCAGAGTGTAAAACTGGGGGATCTCTAAGTGAAAAACAAAGTTAAGCACACTGAATGTTTTTGACTTCTAAATTCAACTCTGATAGAAATGGATCTCAGTGGTCCAAACAAGTGGCTTCTGAAATGCCTCTTCCTCTAAGAAACCTTCTGTACAAAAGGTGGTCCTCTCCCCCAGTAACTACTGATGATACAGCTTGTCCAGAACATGTGTATGCTTGAACCACAAATTTTAGAGTAGAAGCCTTGCAGGCCACACTCTTCAATTTCCATTTGGGAAATGGAAGCCCTAATTTAAATAAAAGCACAATATTTTAGTTAAGATTATATATAGTAATACAGATATAGTATATACATTCTTAGGTATATGTATAAAAATACTAATATGGATGTTTATATATATACTTAGTTGGATATGTATACGTACAAATATGAAAATATAGTAATATACATATAAACATACATAACTTGTGATGATTGTAATAATAGTATATTAATACTATAGTAATAATAGTATATTAATATTTATTTCCTTAATTTGTATAGGTACTAACCTATGTTACTATACACATTAGTATACATCTTCTTAAAATACACACATATATGTTATTTCAGATCATAATCAAGATGAATCTGAACTAATCCATGTCTCTAGAGGAAGATGAATATGAGGAGGTAAACTTCAGTGAAGGAAAAGAAATTAACACTTATTTAGCATCTACTGTATGCCAGGAATTATATTAGTCTCATGATTATGCAAAAGAGTTCCTTGATTTTTTTTAACAACAGTGTTAATATTAGGTAGGCATCAGTGTCCCACGTTTAGCAGATGGGGAAATAGGCTCAGATAGATTACTACCCCAAGGTTCTAGTCAGTGGCAGACCCTGTGGCACCTAAAACTGCCACGTCCCCTCTGGCTTGTTGGAAATGAGTTCTAATGAACACAGCATGGAAAATCACCATGGCCTTCCAGTTTACCACAAAAATCCCAGTGACAGGTTCATTTAGCCAATATCACACCTAGGGAAATTTTATTTTTATTCACCCACACGGAAAAAGATGCAAATGAGGAGCATACCTGCATTTATATTTGATTACTTTCTAGTTAAAGCGAGTCATAAAACTGTTGACTCACATTTATGAGGCCAGGATCTGAATTTTTATGTATTCCATTTCAACAGAGCGCATTTTCCTAACTTTGGGGACTCTGTGGCACCAAGGCTCTCGAGCTCGCTCCGCAAGCCAAGGCGGGGAACTGAACCAGACTCATCCCATTCCTGTTGGGCAGGAAGCCTTCCGCTTCCATTTGCCACCGTGGGCAAGCAGAGCAGGCGACATCAACTCAGGAGCGAAGAGGTCACAAGAAGTCAACAAGGTGATGACACCCGCCCTGTGACAGTAACAATATCTCTGCCAGATACTGTTTTTTCAGTTTCTTTGCATATTAGGAATTCTGCCAGGTAGTTTTCACATGAAATCTATACGTTTGTTTTCTTCAGGTGAGCCTATTTCCTTTATCCAGAGCATTCCGCAACCTGGCCATACCTCCTGCTGCCCATCCCCCAGCCTGCATCCCCTCAGGAAGCCTTCCTTGGCCTCAGACTAGGGTGATCCTTACACTGTATACAATGTACGCATGAGCTTCCTGTCACAGTGCTTTCCTGTCCTTGCTTCAATTTGCTTCCCCATGACTTTAATTCCCACTAGACTATAGGTTCTGTGAGATCAAAGACCATATCTGTACTACTCAATTATCATTTATAAAATAATAGCTTATCCTTACTCTCCATGTTATCCCCATGCTGATTACTTGTTAGGGGATTAATGTTTGTTAACTGAATAAAGTGGGTATAGTGACCATCCCCAATTTATACCTGAAAACAAAAGAAGGCTTAACAAGGTTAAATCACCATAGATGCAGCTAGCTGCTAAATGTCAGAGATCAAACTGGAAATCGGCTTTGTCTAAGTTTCTTCAGCTACAGTGTGGTGCCTCAAGAAACTGTCAGACCCTCTCCTAGGATGTGATCTGGCTCCTCCTCAAATTTCTTCTTAATCAAGAATATATGCATGTGTTTGTATACACAGTTTCCCTGCACTTGCTATTTCATTTATGTCTTTCAGGTAGTGTAGCAGAGATTAACACTTTCTTACCCTCATTCCACCAGAAAAACATTGTTTTGCTTTTTGGTACATCTCTTTCCAAGAATCACAGTAGTTTAAGGTGAATGAGATCCAAATGCCCAATCTCCTGGTTCAGAAAGAAAATAGCTTTGCGAAGTTCTCCCAGCCATATTTAACATGGTTTTTAGTGAAACTAAAACAATGTCTTTCAGCCTTTATATTATACAGCTTATTTGGTGACCAGCAAGCCTGCTTAGAACTAAGATGAAAAATGTGTGTGTGTGTGTGTGTGTGTGTGTGTGTGTCTGTGACCTGTCTTTGAATGAAGGAAGAATCAGGAATGGCAGGTGATACAGAAGGGACAGAGATGTTGAGAATTTTACACGACTGTCTATTACACGCAGCAGCACACCCAGATGCCTCTCCTTGCGTTCATGGGATGTCCTCAGTCTTTGTTTTTATCTTCACTTGGCTCATTTTCTTTCTTCCGTTAGGAAGTTGTGTTTTTCCATGCTAGAGATTGAACCCAAGCTCTTGCACATGCTAGGCAAGTGCTCTGCCACTCAGCTATACCCCTTGTAATTATTTTTTTTAATTTTTATTTTGAAATAGAGGTCCATTACATACCCACATTGGCCTTTAACGCACAGTCTTCCTGCCTCGGCCTCCAGAGTATCTGGGATTACAGGAACCCTGCGTGACTCACTAAATCTTCCCAACTCTTGGAAACAGAATTGGAAACAGAATGCATGACAAATGATAGGACAGCAAAAGGACATTTTTGAAAAGTATCTCATTCTAGTTACTAGACTCACTAGTCCAGGTTTCATGCAGGTGCCAAAAATCAGGTATGAGAAAAGATAGCTAAGCCTTAATGAGTGTAGTTAGAAATGGATTGAAGAGAAAGACATTTCTTCAAGGTTCCCTGATTATTTCTCTTCTGCTTTGATCTTTGCCAAGATTCTCCTGGGGCCAGCTCAGTGTTCAGTCAGCATCTTCGTTGTACAATCTATTATTTTTTAATTTCAGGCTGTCAGTGAAACTAGGAAGGCAGCGTTTTGACCCCAAAGACTCTGACCTGACTTTTTCTGTACCCACCATCAAGTCTGTAGCAGAACCAGCTGCTAGCCCCGTACTCCTGGGGTTCAGTCAGGACACCCACTCTCAGGCTGTCTGCAGTCACTGGCAATGTGCTACAGTAAACCCGCATTCCAAACCACAAGGAAGACACCAGGGTAGGAACAAATCCTCACGTGAAAGAAAAGAGAAAATCTGATTTTATTGTGAGTCGCTTCTCTTATTAGCCAATGAGATAGCTGGGATTTATTTCATGCTGTCTCCTATGAATATTTTGATGCTTTGAGCACTTCACTCATAAACCATTTCCTCTTAATTCAGCAGAAGATTTTGGGGACACTAAAGCAGTGGGCAGGATGGAATCAAAAAGACAGATGATAACTAAGATGAGTATACCTTGGACAGTAAACGCCAAACAAAAAAGAATGAGTTGTTTCTATGTAGGAAGCCACCCTTCCCATGATAAATAGCACTCTATTTTCCCAATCTTTTGTGTTTCTCCCAAGACATACGTGTTGCGATCCCCGTGCCTTCCTGGCCGGCTGTGATGGCCCTCACCCACACTGCTTTTCAGTTACTTCGAAAAACCATGCTTCCTCCTACCTCAGGGCCTTTGTACATGCTTCTTCTTTGTAGAATCTTCCTCTGAGCCTGTTTTCTCTCCTAATTTACTTCCACCTGGTCAGTTTCTCCTTATCATCAAATGACCAGCTCTACTCAAATGTCACACGGTTTATTGAGAAACCTGACTCACACTATCCCCCTCCTATTCTACATCAGATCCCATCTTAATGTTAAACACACTAACAGAATCATCTATTTTAATACAGAGCACTTATCACGGTTATATATTTATTTCTCTAATTATCTGATGAGTGTTTCTTTTCTCCCTGTATAAGGGACTCCTCAAATGTATGGTCTGAGCATGCCTTGCTTAAAATTGCATTGCATAGGCCTTGCACAGTACCTGGCACACACTAGTACTCAACACACACCTGCTGGATGAAGATTTGAAACACCACAGGGGATTGTCAGTTACGAGAGGGATGCTTTAAGAACCAACTGATGAAACCCATTTTAAAGCCTTAGCAGGGAGGTGGTAGAATTGAACCCCGAATCAGCGGTTCTCATGACCCATGTTGGGACTTCCTCAGAACTCCAGATCGGCTGGTATTTGCTCAGCTTCTCATTTCCTTCAGTGACTTTAAGCCAAAGCATGGTTTGTGGTTTAATTTCGCCTTGTAAAAAGAGGTACTGTAACAAAATAGCAAGAGCCACTGCTGGACTCTAGAATAGCACACATTCACCAGCCCATCCACAGATGGCTGGCCAGCAGACATGGGGAGATTATTAACACAATAAACCATAATTCTGCAAATTTGTACGCAGGGACCTTTTTATTGCTTGGTTGGGGACTATTTAATCTATGATTGGCTCCTTTGTGACTGGATTACTCGGTTACTAAGTAACCAGGTAATTGACACACGAACCACAAGGTTTTACAAAAGATGTTGTCCCCAGTATTATATTTTATGAACTTAGTAAAAACTCCAGTTACATATTTAGAGTTTTTAATGAAGTTTACAGCATTTTAATATGCACATTCCATATCATAACCAATTTCCTAACAGGTTTAGGTTTCCTTTTAATACTGACTCCGAGAAAGCTTTCTTGAATTTTTGCCTTTATTGATAATTTTTTAAAAGCTCCCTCGCACCACATAAATGATTCTAAAATTAAAATACCTGAAAATGTTTCCATGGAACACGTGTCCATTCTAGGTCTTACTCTCCTGTTAAATTTTCATCTACAATATGATGTAAAAGGCTTTAAGCTTGGCATTCCAAGGTACGTGTGTGAATTCCTGTTTCATCCTTTGCTGTGTGACCAAGGCTTTGGAAGTCACCTTCCTATTCTGTAAGTAATAATCATTCTTCAATTCCCAGGGAATGGGTGTGAACTAAATGAAATAATAATGAAGGAATTTTATAACCTGTAAAATACCATATACATGTTTCTTATTAATAACAATATTACAGAATTCTACTATGCTTATTAATTCATGGTTACACTTTTGTCTTTGATTCTGTATATACCATGATTCCAATAACAGTCATATAACTACTCAAATATAAATGCCAATCTCTTAAAATGTAATTTTTAAGTACCTCCTTCCAAACCCTAATTTAGAGCCCAATAAGAGGGGAAGTGCTAATCTCATGGGGTTTCTTTGGCTTACCATGTCCACATGAGTGTGGGTTTGTAGCCTCTTACTGTAGGCAGGGCACCCTCGAGCAAGCTGGCCAGAGAAGCACAGAGCAAGTGGCAACCAGACTAAGTCTGCTTCTTTGCCACTGCTGAGACAAAACACTTCTATGCAACACTGTACCGACCTGCTTTTCCAGAGTCATAGGTTCCTGCCATTCCATCAGGTTTCAGGAACACAAGGGTGTCTGTCACTGGAGGTCGGAAGAAAGGAGCTGTGGGGTGTGGAAGGTATCGATTCCACACAAGCTCCTGCTTTTATGGACAAGTTGAAGTTTTTGTTGGTTTGAGTACCTAACTACACATTTCCCTCCCCAGAAGGAAGTGGACATTAAGCAATGTGACCCTTTGGTAGCTACAGTAAATAGCAGCATGTCCAGAGGTGAGATGCCTCTTTACCATCACTGGGTAGTTTTCTTGCTTGCTAAGCAGGCTTAATAATACTTTGTTAGATGTTCTGCATGAGAAAAGAGACTTCCCCATCCCTTATTCCTCCCATGCATTACAAAGAGGAAATGAGAACTGACATTTGTATGGCACATTATTTCTTTGGAAGGTACTACACATTCACTTTGTTTCATTTTCTTCTAATAATCCCAACAGAGGGATGTGATCCCTCAGAGGGATCTAGATGAGAAAGTGGAGGGTCAGAGAAATTATGTGGCTGGACCAAGTTCATACGGTCATGTATAAGTAGAAATGACTCAGTGGGGTCCTTTAGTTGTTTTTCTTTCCACTGTACCACTAGACATTCTTCATTATGCTAATTGCCAATCCTGTTCGTTTCAGTTCACTATAATAGTATTCCCAGGTCAAACCTTCCCCATAACCACATACTCAGATCCTTATTGACAAGAGGTCCTACATAAAAGCATTTAGACAGATTTTTCACTTCAAATCTAATTGAAACTATCTTGCTAAACCTTAGCTGCCACTTAATTTTTGATGTGTCCCAGCCATTCTTCCTCTGCCTTTTTTCTTACACGACAAAGGAGCTCCGCAAAATAAAGCATATTTTCCAAATGAGGTAATTCCATCAGTGTGACGGCGCTTCTAAGCAACTTCACTCTAGAGTTAGCTCCTATCGACATCTCACGTTGCCTACTATTTTAGAAGTGTATTTAATGCCAGAGTAAACTATTGTCTTTGGAAAAGCTCAGCAAGAAGAATGAGTTTTAGCTGAAGAGAAAAGTAGAGAGACACATTCTTTGAGATGCAGCTCAGTTCTAATAGAGATGACACGTCAGTCGTACAGGAAGTCAGAGCGGTCTGACTTAGCCACTTTGAGTCTTAAAAACCGATTTTAAAAAATTGCTGGATGAGCAGTGTGTAGAAAGAATGTCCTTTAACAAAGCTTTTATGCCAGTGCATCTCATTTACTTCCTCCATCTTCTTGGGCGGCTGCACATTATTAATGCCGTTAGAAAAATGTAGCATATTATGGGCATAAAAAGCAGAGGGAAGAGAACAAGGTGCCCCTTATTCACTCTGGCACTTTGTGAAGATTGAATACTCTTCCCTCTCCCCTGTGCAGTGTCCAGCTTCCTCCAAAGAAGACTATTGACTCAGCTTCCCTGGGGCTGGAGGAGAAGCGAGGTACACCAAAAAGAGTCCCAGGCAGCCCACCGGAAAAAGCGCTTCTGGTACAGTGAGCTGATCTTGCTCTCATGAGGCACTAAAGGCATCAGAGTGGCCACACCACTTAGCCTGAATAACAGATGAGTTAAGTAATAGGCAACACATGTAAGAGTTTCTAAATTTACAAAGGACTTTCCCATTGTTATTACATAGTAGGGCCTCTTCAACAGAAAGACAAACTAGTCCCCTCTGGTTTGTGAGACTCCAAGTGTATCAATAAACGCATGAATTCTAAAATAGATCTTATGATTATATTTTTACTGCTTATGGTGAACAAATTTACGCTTCTAACACATACACATACACATACATACAGCACACACATGACCCACAAATGTAATCCTTTCTGATTTGTGTGTTGAGAGATAATTATAAATTATTAAAAAATCATGTATAAGGCATTATAGAGAGTATGGTGTCATAATGTGGCACAAATGCATGGTTGCAAGCTGATGGGTTTTTCCCTTCTAGTCTTTCAGCATAGTATATCTCTGTGACTATGGAAGTGAACATGAGAATCTGGTAGAATCTGAAGCCATGCACAATAAAGTGGTCCACTGAGCCATAGTGATAAGCCAAGCCCAAGATGGCCCCCTTCAAATGGCTTCAGGGGAAATTTCTCACTCAGCTAAACTTCACAGGACATCCTCACAGTCTAACATTACAGGACATCCTCACAGTCTAACATTGCAGGAACATCCTCATCATCTAATATTCTTAAACATACAGCCTCATCCCTGGATAGAGAAAAATGTGAGCTTCCATTCCCTTGTCTATGAATGACGGAATGATAGCCACGATGCAGAGGAAAGACCCATTGTCTAATGTGAAGTGCTGCTTTTAGAGATTCTAACACCCAGGACTTTGTACAGCATTTTCTTATAATAAGGCCATAGGGCTATAAATGGAGACATCACTATAGAATTCTCAACCTTAACCTTCTTGGAATATCACCTTTTGGATGTTAGTCCTCTATTGTTGATTGAGGCATTAAATAACCCAAGTGGAGATCAGAAACAATTTTCCCTTTAAAAAAAAAAAAAAACAAGTTAATAAAATGGTGTATTTAGTGGCTGAGATCAGTTTGCTTTAAGAACCTAAGAATTCTGGAGTTTCATATAGAATTTAGAATACTGGTTATTGTATTGATTACTATAGTTCAGGGGTGAGACAAAGAAGTCTTTTCTCAAACTACCGTAAACAAAAAAGGAAATTTGTTAACTTGTTTATTAGGAAGTCAAGCGGTAAAGTGAGCCACTATTGTAGCATAATTAAGGGTCTGGCTCTATTCCTCAGCTCTTTCTTGGTTTCACTTTCTTCTATGAGCCACATTTCTCTACGTTTTGCAAAGTAGGCACTGGTTATTCTTCTTTTGGTTTGTGTTTTCAAGGATGCCTGTACGTAAATAGCTTGGAACATATAGTATCTCCCTCTGTAGCCCAGGGAAGCCATGCTAGCTGCCCATTATAAAAGATCTGGCTTCCCTGGGTTCAGGGTTCCTGATGTGTGTGCGTGTGTTACCTGGCTTACTTTACACTGATTTGTGGGAATTAGGCTTAGGTACTAGATACAAATATGCCCATGATCATGTTGCTTGCTGTACCATGAGTAACAAAATCCTCTGTCTATGACTCAGGGATTTTGTATCTTCTGGCAACATCCACGAAACTATGTTAGTGGTCTAACTTGTGACTTACAAATAGAGTAAAATCAGGCTTTTCATTATATATATGTAACAATTTTTATTCTAGGTGGATATTGCATGGAAACAATCTGGTTACCATTAGCATTAGGACTACCTGCCTTCTTGGTTAATGTCTGTACATAAAAGAGAAAAATCTCTCTTTTGATTGTAAGTATCAGCCCTGGCCTTCATTCCGATTGGATCAATATAGGTTATCCCTTAGAATTTGCTGGGGACAATACAAGTGCTCATTACTTGGGCTTGGATTCCTGAACCAATCACTGATGAGTGAGAGGTAGGTGAGAACTGGAAGGGTACTTGAACAACATCTGAGTTCTGTTAGGGTTAGAAGCAAGGGGTGATGAATGTTGGAGAGGCAACCCAGGGGCCTCCTATAGAAGCTAAAACTGGGCTTCCCATTTGGTGTGGACCTCTATGTCCAAACTGATCTGTTCTTAGGAGATTTGTAAGCACAAGCTCCCTTCTGCACCATCACAGGGGTCTTTGCCAGTTGCACTTTCCAGATGCTCATATTTCAAGCCAATAGTTATGCGTTTAGGCATTAAGGGGTCTGGTTCAGATCATAAATGTTATACAAATCAACCCATATGGATTAAGTGCTGCCACAGTCTATAACTGTTAAACGAGGGTCATGATTTCAATCTGGTTAATAGACTCTAATACACTCAATGGTTTTATGGAACTCTAGTCCTAGGCATTCATCATAAGTGTGAAATTTTATATAGTCTTGTAGAAAACCAGCAAGTCATACAAAATTTTGCCTTCTGCTCATAGAGGAGGGGTGGAATGTAAACTGAATGCTAACTTGGGTGGTCATGTTTCTGGGGTACAGGATTGTACTGGCCTTTGATGGGACCCAGTTACTGAATAAAGGACCTCAACACTTCTAGGCTGGGGTGTTGTGCTTTATTCATTTGGAGAATTACTGAACACTGGGTCCATGTTTCCTCTCTGAACCCCAATGGTAACTAGAGTGTATTAGAACGACATTGCTGATAATCCAGTCTCCAGGTTTGGGTTCTAGCAGGCCAATTCTTATCTCTAAGATTGGCCAATTAACTACAAAAGGTATTCTCTCCATTATAAGGTTGCACTCAAGCTTGAGAATAAGCCTTAATGCTTAGAAACATCTCGGCTATTTTGTCTCCTTTTCCTGGGGCCTTAGGAATGTTACTTCTCTTATTTGAGCTTGTCTTATCACTGGCCCTCCACAGACAGCTTTGCGTATAAGTTGGTTGAAGATTAGGGAAGTGGACATAAAATAAAATATAATCTCCTAAAATAATGTCTGGCATATGATAGAGACCTCATAAATGTTAGCTACTATTTAATTAACAATTTTGAGTATATTGATGGGGAAGATAGTTTCATAATAAAAATCAGTAGTCTTTCTTTAAAATACTAGATGCTATAAAACACGCACTCTTCTCTGTCCTTTTGTATCCCTGAAAAAGACTCTGTCTTTTTGGGTACTTGCAAAGATACTTCATTATAATAATAAATGGGTTAAGTAGATATGATACGTGGTCTATGCCCAGCAGAAAAATGGCACACCGAAGATGCCTGCTTGCAACTTCTTGGAACCTGGGAATATGTTGTTACCTTGTTGGCAAGAGAGTCTTTGCAGATGTGATCAAGATAAGGACCGTGAAATGGGAAGGTTACCCTGAGTTACTCAGGTAGACCCAATCTAAAGCAATGCGTCTTAAAAAGCAGGCACCCTTTCCCAGCTCTAGTCGGCAGGAAATGAGAGAAGAGGACCATGGTGGAATGGTTGAAATTATGCAACATTGCTACTTTGAAGATGGAGGAAAACGGCTGTGGGTCAAACAATATGATTAATCACTAGAAATCAGGAAAGTCAAGGGCGCACACTTCTCCCCCTAGAGACAAAAGAAAGGAACACATCTCTGCTGACATCTTAAGCTTTTCTAGTAGCAGATTTCTAACCTACGGAACTATAGAATGATACTTTTTTTCTTCTCTCTCTCTTTTTTTTTTTTTTTGCTTTAAGCCACTCAGTTTGTGATTATTTCAGCAGCAGAAGAAAATTTTAACACCACAAAATAGGCTTATTATCTCATGCAATCCTCACCAAAAGTCTCTAAGGCGAGAATCACAGAAAAATAAAGTTTAGAAAGATCTCATAACTTGTCCAAGATCTCACAGCCAAACTCAGAGCTGGGATTCATTCCCAAAGCTGGCCATTTTTATTCTAAATTCCTAGAAAGAATTGCCTTCCCTTCTCTATCATTTAATACTAACTCAGTAGTTATAATACATTCAATAAATTAAAATTTTATACCAACCAAATCATGAAGTTTCTCCTGTACTATTTTTACTCACAGGAAAATAACCTATTGGTTTTGCCTGGAGCTCCGGACAAGCCCATTTTCACTTGGTGTTTTTCACAACACCTGTAGCAGCTCTAGAGGAACTCCTCCAGCTGTTGTTGGCCACCTCTCTTCATGGGGCAGTTTACTGTAGCAGTCTCACCTTAGAAAGGGCAGTTGTGAATGGTGCTCAGAGTGTGGTTCCCAAGACCTGCAGTACTGCTTCTGTGTGCAGCTGTCTCGACTTTTATACCTCCTGGGAACACAACAAAATCTCTCCAAGTCCCTCAAATCCCCAGACACCTCCAAGACCTGTGGGTTTTCTTGTTGTTGCTGATTTTGTTTTTGCTAGAATAGTTTTCATTTTGTTCTCTTTTTACGTTTTGTTAATGACAATTTCATAACCTTTGAAAATTCCCTGCTTCCTCCTCAACCAGCCAGAGAGTCTCTCCTCTTGTTTCATGTCTCACATTCACTGGGAAGGGTCGCCTGTGTGCTACCCCAGTTGAGTGGAAATAAACTATTATTTACGTTACTTCATTTTTTTCCCTTTTTTCCTTCCTTCCTTCCTTCCTTCTCTCTCCTCCATCCTTCTCTCCCTGCTTCTTTATCCTCTTCCTCTTTCTCTTCTTTCTTTAATTAAAATTTATTTTAAACTCTTTTAGGCTTCTCGCCCCATCCCCCAAGACAAGATTTCTAAGAGCCTGGATGGTGGTGTGGTGGGCAGAGCCCAGGGCAGTCCCGAGCAAATGGGAGATGATCAGTTTCACACTTGCCCTCTCACTGTATTAAGTAGAAATTGACCATGTAGATGATTTATACAATCACAGAGATAATATAATCCCATTCCTCAATTTAAAATTGAAGATTTGAAACCCAGAAGGGAATTAGACATAAGCAGATGTGGGATTTATAGCCATGTCTCTCCCCATCCATCTAAAGCCTTTCCACCCACACCATGTGGTTTAAAAACCCCAACAGCCACGGAGTCGGGCTTTCTGCACTTCATGCTTTCAGCCTTTTAACCGCTCCTGAGTTTCTGACACATGTTCTTTCCATCTGCTGGTTTTCCAGGAGTGTGACTTTTTCAGGAGCTCCTGCCCAAGTGCTCAAGCAAGACTCAAGTGGGGTTTTGCATATCCCGCGTGACTGGAGGTTTCTCAAGTGTTTGTTTTATAGAATGGAAACTCCGTTCCACTTCATATTGAATTCCTAAGCCATCCATCATTTTTCTCCTGGCAGGAATGTTATGGGAGGAATGTGACTTGGGCACACTCAGAGGTGATTAAGTCTCTGAACCTCTAGACTTCATTGGGGGATCTCATTATGGCAAACGCTTGCTTAATGACTAGCTCATTTTTTGTTTGTTTGTTTGCAGCCGCATTGGCCTTGTTGCCACCAGTGAGCGGGAGTGTGCCCACGTGGGGCTGCTGGCCTGAAGTGAAGACCTGCAGAAGAAGAGCTGTGAGGGACAGGAGAAAAGCGGCGGAGAACACAGGGTGAAGAGAGCAGACCGAGAGGAGGAGCAAGGTGACAAGAGAGGGAAAATGATGGAAAAAAGTCAGAGGGGGAGAGAAAAAGGAAAAGGGAAGGGAAAAGAGGAGAATGTGAATGTGATTAGAACAGGGAGAGACATGTACAAGTCAGGGAATTCGGGATGGGTTATAGGAAGGGGGTATGAGTGAAGAAAATAAGAGAGCTCAAGACAGACCATCTACACTTCACAATTTTGTCTTTATGATGGTGTAAAAGTTACCTTATATTCATTCAGTAGAAATCATACTGTGGTGGACCAATACAGTCAACTTGAGCAGGAACACCCAGCTGGACCGAGCTGGTGGGTTCTGGGCGTAGAGGAGCCACCTGAGGACTGTTGCCAACACAACATAAAGGAGAACGGGAGCAGAAGACAGTTGTGGGCTGTTTCCCAGGAGAAGCTCGGCTGCGGCTGGTTCTCCCAAAAGGGACTCAGCTGTTCTTGTCGCATAAGGAGCTCGGGGCCTTGCTGTCATCGAGGATGGCTGCTCTTGCTTTGGGGGAGCTCTGGTCTTCATCTCTTCTGCAAGCATCGTATCCTGGTTCCAGTAAAGATGTATTCAACCATCATCTGCAGACACAGATGTACATGGGACAGTGCTGTGGGCTCCCAGCCCTTGATTGGATCTCTTGGGTCTCCGACGCGCAGACAGACATTCTGCACTCTTCCTGCATTTGGCTTGTGGGTGAATGTTGTAACTTGTAAATGTCCTGTATTAAATCTGCTCTCTTGCAAATCATTGACTCTAGAAAGGTAACTACTACACATACAGACTTTGAATTTTGGTCTCTCAATACCGGTCAGTATCAGCAAGCTCCCAGTCAGCCACGCGGCCACTGCCGGATGCAGGGCAGATGCCTGTAATCCCAGCACTATAAGGGGCTTAGCAGGACAATGGCCAAGTGTGGGGCTAGCCCGGGCAACTCAGTGACTTAGCAAATCGCTGGCTCAAAATTTAAAAAAAGGCCAGGATGCAGCTCAGTGCGAAGGCCCTGGGTTCCATCCCCAGTACAAAAACAAACGACACCATGGACAAAATAAAACATGGAGGGTGAACATGGATACTGTACAGCGGGCTGTGTTGCTAAGCTCAGTGTTCTATAGGTCACATGTCTGAAACTTACAATGTTTTCTACTTCTACCGTGTTCATCAGGATGTAGCCTCATAATAAGCTGAGGAGCGTCTGCATGTCCTTCTCCTAATATCTAGCCCCTCCTCATCCTGACATCATTGTACAAACGCTAGAGTAGTGAAAGAATGGAGACATTGTCGGGGTAAGATGGGCCAAGTTGAAGTTGGGAGGGAAATTTCCAAGCAAATCTGGTGGCTTTCCATATTGCTTCTTTAATAAAAGAAACTGCCTTGTGGTTTTCTGTACTGACAACATTTCTAAAAAGCAGTCTCTTTTTTTTTTTTTAAAGCAATTTAAAAAATACTCTGGTTTCTCTTCAGATCGTACAAATCTTTCGCCTTTTAAAAAGCAATTTAAATCATCACAAAAATCTCAGGAAAAGAGGATAAAGGGCATTGTATTGCAAGACATCCCATATGGTTCATCACCCTTAAATCCCTCTTCTTTTCTCATCTCCTCAAATTCTAAGAAGCCAAATAGAAGCCCTGGTCTCTTTTTTCTGTCTCCTTCAAGTGACTCTTGTTTTCTAACTCTTGACCTCTCTATGGATTTTCACCATCTTTCTTGAGCTCTGTTTAATTAGGCACATCAATTAGCCTTTCTGAGCTTCTTTAAACTATTCCCTGCCCTCTTTCTCTAAGCACAGATGTGCCCACAAAAGGACTAGAACATAGTGGACTAATGTCCACACCTCCTCAGGGCTGGAGACCAGAGGAGTCAGGAGGTGAGGGAGGAAACGGAGTGATGGGATGGCTCAGAGGGGCTTTAATTCTGTCTGGATGACCATGGGAAGGTCATGTGGACCCATCACAATCATTGCAAAGACACCTAAGATCTTTGAGGATTTTGATCTTGGACAGTCTTTAAAAATAATAATCTGTAATTGGGAGGATTTTGCCAGGTAAATAAGCTTTTTTCCTGGGAGCGTCTTCCCCGGGACTCTGACCTCTGAAGCCCTGGACTCCGGGAGGAGACCAGGTGGGAGACTGGGCCACAGAGATGGGAAATGAGTTGGGCATCTCAGCAGATGGAGAAAATGCAGACCCCTGATTCCCTAAATTAAGATAAAGTCTTGCTCAGGAAATGGGAATTAGTGCTCTTAGCAGCTCAGTGTTGACACACATCCCCCCAGGGAGATGGGCAGGGTGAGGGTGCAGCTTGCGACAAGTCCTGCCCTGGCTTCTTCACACCTGGAAGGCAGGGGAGTGAAAATCCGACAGCAAGAGGCCACTTCCTGTGGCTATCCCTTCCCACCCAGGCAGGCAGATTGCATGCGGTAGAAGAACAGCAGTGCTGGGGCACAGGAAATACGGTCTGGTCCTGATGGGTGGGCCTTTGCTTCCTCAGGCACAAAGGTCCCTGGGGTTTGAGAAAGGAGTGTGTACCTCTTGGACATTTCAGAAGGGGCTGAAGTGGGGGATTTAAACTCAGGCTGACATGAGTTCTTGTGAATTGGGAAGGTAGCTTAGCTTCTTTCAGCCTCAGTTTCTACATCAGAGGAAGGGGCGACCATCCAACTTGTAGGACATCACTCTAGGGCTCTTCCCTGGACCAAAATGACATTTTGTTCTTTTGCCCACTCTCAAGCTCCTCCACCAGCCTCTCCTGCTACAGCCTCTCCTTTCAGCTTCCCTCTTGCAGATGAAGTTGCTTCCAAAGCTCGCAGTGAAACCAATGAAGCGACATCTACAGCAAAGCAGGGACACTTTAACAGCCTGTTCCTTCCCTATTTCCCAGCCGGGATTTGAAACCATCCTTTCATATTTCAGGTTGATCCAACTAACTTCTAGCCCTACTCCACGGTGGGTGGTTTTAGTCTACAGTACCATGCTGGGGAACCCGCGGGTGGTGCATTTTCCAGCTGCCTACAACCACTCTACCCATGTGATGGGGGCGGTGCATGTAAGACACAGGAGCCAAGAAGGAACGGCAGGGACTTCAAAGGTGACCCCAGGATAAGAAATATTCATAAGCTGTGTGTGACGCCATCACAACACAAGTGCAGTCACTATTTCCTCAAGGCAGATGGTCCACAGAAACTACGTTAAGAATCCCCCAAAATACTTAGCAAGGCTGCGGCAGGAAAATTGCAAGTCCAAGCCCAGCTTGGGCAGCTTAATGATTTAGCAAGATTTAAATGTCTCGAAATTTAAAAAAAATTTAAAAGGGCAGGGGAAAGAGCTCAGTGTGAAGGCCTTGGGTTCGATTCCCAGCACCTCGAAAACAAACAAACAAACAAAAGAAACCCACTAAAATACTAACAAAGGAAGATAGAACAGGAAAGAGCAAGTGAGTGTGGTGTGTGACATATTCACCAAAATGCTTCAAATGTGAGGGGAATATACTTGGTTTGTAGTGGGAGTTTCTCTGCTTGTACCTGTCACTTGAAAACCACAGCAACCAAATACTGGTAAGAAAACAGCTACACACGTGCACTGATCTATGTATTTCCTAAAGAAAGATGTGCAAACCACTTAAGCCAACAATTCCATTTCTAGGATTGTATATAGTTACAAACAAGTGTGAATGAGGATGCTCATTATTAACATTATATGAAATAAGAAAAATAACTGAAATGGCCTAAAAGTTATGCGATTATACACTTCATTGTCATAAGAAGAATGAGGAAGCTGCTTGATCTGATATGGGAAGCTCTGCAAGATCAATTATGAAGTGACAAGTAAAGTGTAAAGTGTGAGGTATGTGTGTGTGTATGCATGCACATATATATATGTATATATACATAGGCATTTGCTTGTATATGTATAGGGAAAAATTGAAAGGCTATGAAAGAAGCTATAATATGATATGATACAGGAGGGCAATATGGGGGTGGCTGATGAAGGATCTGGGGGAGAATGGTAAGCTCTTGATCAGATGCCCTGTTGGACAGTGCGAATGCAGTTTATTTATTTACATATTTCTTTATTTATTTGCTGTACTGGTTATTGAACTCCAGGCCTTTGCACTGAGCTACATCCACAGCCCTTTCATATCTGTTGTTTGGAGACTCGGTAAGTTACTAAATTGCCCAGGCTGGGCTTAAATTTGCAATCCTCCTGCTTCTGCCTCCCAGAGTACTGGGATTAGGCATGCGCCACCAAGCCTGGCTCCCAATACGTTTTAAACATGTTCACGCATCACTTGGTACAGAGGCCAGGTTTTCAGCACCAGTAGCACTTCAAGTGTGCCTTGGAATTATCAACTTAGGAGTCCTCCACTCTTTGCAGCTCCGGGCTTCATAAAGGACAGAAGTTACACCGGATATACTTTTGGAAACCCTCAAAACGCTAGCTTAAGCAGCAGCAGCAGTCAAGACGAGGCGCTGGCCAAGTTCTGGCCCATGCAGGACACGGCGGCCAAGGCACCAAGGTCTCCAGTTATTTCAGCTGTCCTGCCCGGTCCCGCACGCTCCACTAAGCGTGGCGACAATTTGACCGAGAATAATAGCAGCAGATTCAAGAACTCATGGGGGTGGGGAGAGGAGAGGAGGAAGCAGCTTAGGGGAACTATTTTCTTCCTCCACTGTAAAAACTCCAATGCCAGGGGGTTGGGGGTGGGCAGAGACAAAAACACTACCTTTGTCTCAAATCATCAGTGCGGCACAGTTAGGTTTCCAGCCGGCACGCACTGCTGGTGCATTTTAAGCCTTTACATTCAGGCGTTCGGCACACATAATACACAAATGAAAGATTTGGAGGTTTAATTTAGACTTGGAACGAAAGGCCCAGACACGTGTGTCTCTATGAGCATGTTGGGGTGGGGGCTGGGGAGGGCAGCGAGTAACAGCACATGTCACTGACTGGGAGGACAGACAGTTTTTGGACTTGGATTGAGAGGACTTGTTCTGATTTCAGCAAATTTGCTAGGAAGACCTTCAGCTGGGGTGCATATGAGGACCTGCTATATTTAATATAAATGCAATGTTTTTAAATCCATCAACGGTGTCCTAAACCAGATTTGGTCCTAAGCAGCTGTGCTGAAATTGTAAAATCTCACCCTTGTGTCTGGTTTCACATCTGGTAACTCACAGCTAACAGTCACAACTCTCCAATAGTAATTAAATGTTTGCTTTAAAAGAAAAAAAACACCCACAATCATGTATGGCAGAATGCATTATTAAAGAAGTATTTTGATTCACAACAACCACCACCGGAAAGAATCCAGTGAGAATTTTATAGGTAGTTGGGTACTTTTAGGTACTTTTTCTAAAGGTGTTGATCAAAATAAGTACATGTTACAAAAAGCCAAGGCAGTTTGCGATTGGACGGATATTGAGTAACATTAAGCCACCATAATTGCTAGTGAGGAGAATTTGCCTCCTCTTTGATGTCAACCGTGGCTTTTCTTTTTTGTTTCAGAAAGGAAGAAACTTCAAAAGCCGTAATTTCAGGACAATAAAGTACTCACATTAATATAGGTAGCTACTTCAACTGTTCTTAAGCCTAGTAAAGAGTTTCAGGGTACGAATGTGCTTAGATAAAGGAGAAAAGGTTCAAATGTTTCTAGAGGTTTTTCCCCATACATCATTTTAAATATGAATAAATGACATCAGGTATGCAGAGTTTAAAAATAGTCATTGATAGAGCTTAAGTGTGTCATAAGTGAAAGTACTTCGTTCCTTTTATTTTGAAATAAGTGGTTGTCTCATATTACTTTATATTAAATGACTGGATTCACCTAATAGCTTAAAGATTCTGGAGAAAGTAGTAGACCACAGAAAACTTGCTCCATAAATAAACTCTTTCTTTCTCTACTATTGTGTCCATGAGGTCTGATTAAGATATAAAATTATAAATCAACCTTTTTTCTACCATTATTTTGGTAGAATGTAATTTTAATAAGATATAAAATTCAAGTTTGAGTTTTCCAGTGCTTTTTTACGTCACGTTTTTCTTTAATAAAGTCTTTTACTAAAGTGTAACAAACATTAAAAAGTGCCTACAATGTAATGGTTTAATAGCATGATGAATGTCTTAAAATTAACTTTTCCTTACTCATTTTAAGAATACAGTTTAATGATTTTTAATAGATTTCCCTGGTTGGCAATTATTGCCACAATCCAGTTTTAGAATCTAATGATTTCTTAATAATGATGACTAAGAGGAAGACAGTAGAAGAGAGATGCAAGAAAACATCTGAAAAAAGTCAGCTCAGGGGCTACCGCTAGTTTGCCACCTTGAGTAGTTTAGTTCTTCCACTTGCATGGAAGACTCGAAGCTATGTAGTTTCCCTAGACCTAACTGGCACCTCATTAGAAGCCCTGAAAACGTGACCCATAGGAGTCGACCTCTGCTACTCTGTGGTCCCCACAAGTTTCCTTTGGTGTAAATAATTTCAAGGCTTTAGTGACCTAGGAAGACACTAATTCTAGTCTGTAGATCAAGATCAAGATTGCCTGGCACAGGCCTCAGAAATCTGACTCCAGTGACTAAGGAGTGTCAATTTCTTCAAAGTGAAATCAGCAAGGCTGGATGCTGAACAAAGCAGGTGCCCTGAGAATCAGCAAGATTCAGAAAACCCTATGCAGAGGGAGAGAAGCAAGGTACCAGGCTATACAACAGAAAAGCAATTGTCAGGGGAGAAACGGTGGCTTTTTCAAACCTCTGCACCCTGTCCTGGGTCCTGCTGTTGCTTCTCCCCACCAAAAAGGGGATGCACAGCCTTCAAGCTGCATTGGAAGGGGTGAGAGGCAGGAAAAAAAAAATGTGAAATGTGCTGCTTTAAGGTATAAAATGAGCTCCATGCGCAAAGGCCAGCTCACTGCATGCCCAAGAGAGGACTTGCTGGGAGAATCAGAGAACTGCTTCCCTACTTACAGGCCTAAAATGGTATTTGCTGACACACTATGCTGCCACGCTGCCCTGAAAACCAAGTGCACATTCAGGTTATTCTCACTGCTGATGCCCGAGTCACTGGCGTCTCCTTGAAAGAGAATTTAGAGTATGGTGCAGACGAAGAAGCCCTGAAACGTGTCCCGGGACCAGACAGAAGTCTTTAGCCCAGTCACCTCATAATTAAGCATCCCCATAGATTATGTAGCTTCGGATACAGTCAAAAGAAAATGCCCTTGTTGATGCATGGGAGATACTGGACAGGCATCATCCAGAGCCGGGGATGTGTATGAGATGTGATGAAATCCACAGGGTTGATTATTTCCGTTCTGCCTTGGATTTTCCAACTCATTCAAAAGGATAGATTCTTATGCTTTATAATTCGTTCTGAGTTGTTCTACCCACACCTCAATTCTGAGAAAGACAAGGAGAAGGAAAGCAACTCTCCTATCCAGGAGAAAGGGCCCTGTCTTCCTCCCCCATCCTTCACGGAGGCTCCATTCAGAAGTAGCTGTCCTTTGAACCCTGGAACAAGAAGACAATTGCCATGCAGTGGTCATTCAATTCTCTTTCTTCTCTTTCTGAGGGCAAACATTAACTGCTGGCTACAACAGGACCACCTGCAATGTGTTAGTCATTAAAAAGGTCACCGTTACTAAACATTTTAAACTCTGAATAGCTCCAGATTAAATTAGGTGTAAAAAAAGTCATTTCCTCTCTGTGATAAACTCAGACACCTGCAGTAAGGCTCAGATTTACCAGAGACGTAAAGGGCCTCTCCCACTCACAGACCATTGGAGGATAAAAAAGTACAAAAATCTCACTTTGTCAGCTATCTTTCTGTCTCTGGCAACAGGCTCCCCCTAGTTTGGTGACTGTGTGTACAGTTTCTGGAGATGTGTTATGATTGGCAAGACTGGAATCAAAATGCGCATTTGTATTTGCCCCCCCATGTCTCTAATATGTTGATAGGAATATACAAATTCCCTTATTTTTTTTCCTCCCTCTCCCCTGTGGTTTTATCTCATTTTAGCTCATCACAGCGTTCAGCCCTCAATCACCCTGTTGCAATTGTCCTTTATTGCTTGTTGCTTCCAATCTAGCCAAAGGGAGGGGAAGGAGGTGGCATTTAGAGAGATGGGCTGTAGGTTGGGCAATGTGTAAGATGATAGCAACCTCCAACAATCTCAGAAAAAGCTTCGATCACTTCCACATCAACAGATGGAGATAGTCAGGCTTTGAGGGGTAAAGTCACTGTCTTATCGCTTCTAAGTGGAGGGCTCAGAAACCACCATTTCCCTGCCATTCCCTGACTGAGGTCACCACCATCTCTTACCACAGCATTCTCTTCCCAGCTGCTTACTCTGCTTCTCTGACAACCTCTTTGTATGTAGGTAACCCACCCCTCACGTGGCAATCAGCATGATTTTGAAGACTTTAAATTGGACTGTGGGACTCTGTACTTAGAACCCTCCCACGGATTCTCACTGCAGCTAAAATAAAGCCCAGACTCTTCTACTGATCTTCTCTCTGACCGTTCTGTCCACTTCTTTTCCCTCCCCACATTCTGGACAACATTCCTACTTTCTCTCTGGCCCTGGCACCCACACTCACTCCCTCTGTTCAAGGATATCCTGGCAGTAGCAACTGAAGTACCACACAGCAGCAGCCTGCCCCTTATTGATCTCATGGCCTGGCTCTCCTCTGGCTGCCCTCTCACTCCCCATCCCCTCCCCCATCTTTACTGTCTTTGTGCTTCTCACTGCTCTCTGAGATATCTTGCTTATTGTCCATTTTCTTCTCCCAAACCAGTGATGGCGAACCCATGGCACACATGCTGCAGCCAGCTGTTTGTTATCACTGAAAGCTCTAAAAGGTACATCATCACTGCCCTAGACTATACAGTCTGTTGGGGTGGGAACATTGTTTTCTGCGGTGTCCACAGAGCCGGCATCGTGCCTGGCCTGAGGTCGGTGTTTACAGAATGAAAAAATAAATGAACCAATTGTCACAGAGTTAAGCTCCATTTTTGGTGGCTTTGAGGCTGATATTAGTTTGCTGCAGAACAGTGATTACTGTTAAGCAAGACACTGATGCCTGATGCCTACTATGTGAGCAGGAACCACACCTGGCTTCAAAGAGGGCTTTCTAACTCTGGCCTTTTCCTTTCGCCTCAACATGCATTCTCGTTCTTAATGTATGGCACACTCTGTCTTTAGCTTTTAAATAACTCTAGTCATTGCAATGGATGCTCCAGAGGGAAGCCTGAGGCTAGCCACATCCATGCTCAGCCCTTAACACACAATGTGTCAGTCCCAATTTGGTTCCCTCCCCTATCATTTGTATAAATGTTTATCTCTCTTAAAAGAACATCTCCTCCTAGCATAGTGTTTTGTATCTAGTAAATATCCATTAACTGTTGTTTAGTAAAATTAAATACTGTGCCACTATAGCCTCTTTCATCCAAGGAGACTGGTTTTTTTTATTTTATTTTTTTTATTTTTTTTTTTGTCCCTTACAACCTCTCTTTTCTATTTCTTTACCATTCTTTGCACTACACACGCATCTGCTGTGGGGTCACAGTGGACATTCAATGTGTGTGTGTGTGTGTGTGTGTGTGTGTGTGTGTGTGTGTGCGTGTGTTACAATAAAAATAAAACTTGTCCCTCAATATAAATGGGAAAAAAAACTTTAGGAACACAACAAGGAGGTACTGAGTTTTGCATCCCAACACAGTCTCCAGACATGGCCATCATTATGCCTGGTTCAGAGTTACATACAACCCATGAAGATAACTACAAATTGCCAAGAATTGAGAAGAAAAAGGAAATTATTCCACTGTAATTAAAGACACTTTATCCCAACTTTTTGGTAGAAATTTTACACCTTTGGAAACTCAAATTTTCATTAATTTAAAAATGGCTGAATACAATCTGGCATATTTCTACTACCTAGTTCTTAAAAGAAATGAACTAGCTTTTTACTGATCTAAAGGATTTCCCTGGAGTATTGCCGAATGCAAAAAAAATAAATGTTACCAATAGTATGTTATATATGAGCCTATCTGTATAAAAACAAATGTGTTTACAAGCATGCATTTATTTGTGTGAGCATGGAAAAATACACCAAAGGATACACACCAGACTGTTAAAACCTGTCGTCATGGTGGAGTGGGAATAGGAAAGTTGTGGGAGAAAATAGCTATTAACGTTTCCATTATACATAGTTACACTGCCTCATATTTTTTTTGACAATGAGAGTATTGTCTTTGAATAAAATATATTATACAATAATGATTAAAGCAAAGGAAAAAAATTTCCTTGGAATAGGGCACATAATCCAACTGCATGATAATTTTCAGTGTCCTCGGTGACCAGTGAGTTAACTTTCTTCTCTCTTGCTCCCTGTGCCCTGGTAAGCTCAACTGCTGCTCACAAATCCAGTTATTAGGAATAGATGGTAGGCTGCTGGGAACTGACCCTAAGGAAACACACCAGAGAGCTCAGAGAAAGCACTCGGTGTTATTTATCACCTTGGTATTTTGTAAGACTATAACACTGGCTACAATATAAATGCTACAGTAGGGAAGAGCTAAATAAGTTAAGATACATTCACCTGGGAATATTAGAATCCACTAAAAGTGAAGCATCTGACTCCTTATAATACCCTGGAAATATTTATATTACAATGTTAATTGAAAGCTCACACACAAAGTTAATTAAGTTCTATGAGTATAAGGATATGAAAATATTCAGAAATAGACAAAATACAAAGAAACACACCCAGAAGACTAAAGCATCTTATAGTAATATATAGAAATCTTCAAAGCTCATAGACTCAAATTATTATAGGAATATTCATTTAGTCACTCTGGGAAAATCACCCATAATTATATAAATCACTGGGGGATGATAGTCCTAAACTCATATGTACAGCTTAAAAATCATTTAAGAGGACAATGTTTTGGCCAGTACTTTCAAGTAACCCAAGAACATCACCATCATTTTTTTCTTTCTTCCAACTGCACTGCAATAGAAAGTTGAACATATCTTGAGATGTAAGAAAAATAAATGAGATGCTGTGTGTGTGTGTGTGTGTGTGTGTGTGTGTGTGTGTGATTTGTAAACTTGGTAAAATCAGTGTCTTGTGAGATCTCAGGGGAACTGATTTTTATTAGTCCTGATGAAAGGTTAAATCTAGTTCAATCTGTCGAAAATCCCAAGAAAAAAACCATTTTCAGACAACCCAAACAAGAGGGGCTATAGAAAATGATGGACAAAGCCCTGGACTAGGATTCAGGAGGTCTTGTATTCATTCATTCACTCATTCATTCATTCATTCATTCATGCCTATTGTGTGCAAAACACCTCACGCTGTGGAATGTGAACTTATTAAAACGATATGCTCCTGCTGTGAGGGACGGTTTATAAAAAATGGTGATTTTTAAAAAGGGTATTATGGAGTATAAAGGAAAATATTTCTGATTCTTTCTGAGACAGCGGGTATGGCCACAAAACAGAGGCACCTGCTGATGGACATATATGCTATTTCCAAGATCTATCTATTATAAATTGTGCTACTATAAACATGGGTATGCATGTATCCTTCTAATATGGTTACTTTAAATCTTTTGGGGAAATACCTAGAAAAGGGAGAGAGGGATCAAATGGAATTTTTATTTTCAGTTTTTTGAAGAATCTCTACACTGATTTCCACAGTGGTTGTACTGGTTTTCATTCCCACCAACAGTGTAGAAGAGTTCTTTTTTTCCCACATCCTCCATAAAGAAAGATAAATTTGAGACATTCGTAGGTAAATGAACGCAACTTGAGAACATAATGTCAAGTGAAATAAGTCAGACACACAAACCTAAGTATAGCAGTTTCTCTTACATGAGAAATAAAATATATGTGTGTGTGTGTGTATGTATGTATACACAAATAAAAAGCAAAATAGACAACAGAGAAATAGGAATTAGGAAGAAGTTCAAATACTTCCCAACTTACATATTCCATTGTCTCAAAAATATTTTAATATACGTGTGAATTTTTTCATTTATACTATTAGTTTTCCTTAGTTATTTGAAAAGAAAGTTTTGTGTTATTATCTGTTTGCCACTTCTTTAGAAGAATCTTTTTGGTCTATGTCTGGTACTCTGAGTAACACTGAAGATAATGATATATAGTGTATTAACTATTGCTATTTTCTTATGAGGTTTTTTTTTTCATAAAACACAAATCAGGCACTCCTAAAATAACAGCCACACAGTTGTGGCAATTAGAAGAAAAAGTAGTGCACTCATTAAGAACATGAATTTTGTGGCTGATTCAAGTCTGAGATCCAACAAGAAGTATGTGATTTGTGGAAAGTTATTTAACTTCTACAAGAAAGACTTCAAGTGTAAAAAGAGAACACAGCATTAGACATCTCATAAGACAAGAATTGAGATTCTGTTATGGCTTGTATCTAGATGCTTCCCCAAAGCCTCATACACTCACAGGTGGGGCTTTTTGGAGGTGGTTGGATTTAGGATGTGTGATACTGAGATTAAAGATATGTGATAACTAATTGATTTAGCATAGTTCTGGGTATGGCTAATGGAAGGCCCACTCTGGTTGTGGGTGGCACCACCCAAAAGACTTCTAGTTTAGATGGGATAAAAGGGGAAAAGGGAGGCTTGCTACTGCTGCTTGCTGCCTTTTGCCTGCCCTGTCATGGGCGGTTTCTCCTCTGCCATGCCCCTGTCGTGCCACCCTACCTTGGAGCCATCTGACTATGGACTGAAACATGTACAAACTGTTAGCTGAAATAAATTTTTTCCCCGTTTAACTTGTGGGTATCAGGTATTTTGTCTCAGCAATGAGAAACTAACTAAGAGACATTCTAAGAGAAGTTGCCCAGGCAAGTTTTAACAGAATCTGACATGATTCCAACTAACTAAGCTGTATGAACGGTAACTCTACCCCTATCAAATAGCTTCTCAGCCAGAGCAAGAGGGACATTTGACATTGCTGTGGAATATAATCATTCCCTATTCCAGGTACTGTGTTTTCATCTGCAAGGTGCAAGCTAGGTTCTTCACCATTCCTGCCTTTCACTATTAATCATCGACCTTGAAAGTGCTTCCAGAGTTGGCCTCCCAAGTGAATTCTGTCAATGGGCTGTGAGTGTGTGAACGAAAGGGTTCTCACTTATGTGGGAGCCATTTTGCCTTTGGCTGGTGTGATACAAATTAGAGGGAGGCTGTGGGGCTTCATCCTGCTCCTGTGGGCTCCTTGGGAAGGGCATCTCGACGGCACTGTGGTTTGAGTTGCCATCACAACAAAGCACTCATTTCTCAACTAAGGCCCAGTGTCACCGCACATCCCAGCAGGGCTGTGGGAAGGACATCTATAGAACAGAAAGAGGCAGGAAGACATGCTGCCCTAGGGGCACAGACAGGGCAGCTTGGCTGGCTCCAGAATGCAGGAAAAAAACAAAACAACCTGGTCCTATTGAAGCCATGCACCAAATGTGCAAAACTCGGATTTTTTCTTTGCTTTCCTGACCAATACAAAATTGCTTCAGCTGCTTTGCATGATCTCAAATGAAGCTATATTCTAAAGCAACTTCTGTATTCCTGTAGTCATGAGAGTGCCAACCCCAATTAACAGGGCCATCCATGCACATAATGGTGAAGAAAATCTCTCTTTAGTGAGTTCTAAGTTTCTTGTAGGAATTACTGCTTTCATCAAATACCATTATTCTGCCCAATTCATACATGTGAAAACTGACATTTAGAGAGAAGAAGGGATCTATCTAATTTTGAGCAGCTGGCAGGAGGTGGAGTCAGATGATTTCGAGTCCTGGCAGTGGTCATGTTGAGGCTAAAGACTCTATGAAGTGTGCCTCCCATTCAAACACTCAAAGAACGAGCAGGGCTTCGACGTGAGCCTCGGAGATCCTCCTGAGCCAGCTAAGGGCTTCAGAGAAAGACTCTGGAGGTGGAGGTTAAAACAGAAATTTCCTCTTGTCAGTCTTACCTTCATCGTACGAATTGAATTCACTGAATTTCTGTTTTGTTTTGTATTGTTTTGCAGTACTTGCAGTTGAACCCAGGCCTTTCCCATTAAACTACATCCCCGCTTCCCTTTTAAAGACAGGGTCTCTTTACGTCCCTAAGTCCCCCAGGCTGGGCTCAAACTTGCAATCTTTCTGTCTCAGTCTCCCAGAACAGGGTGATAGGCATGCACCAACAATTTTGAATCACCTTTTTACTTAGCAAGGAGGAATTAGGACAAGTGGGTGGGAAGCGATTTTGTTGTTCTTCTCTTGACAGAAAGAGGCACTGGAAAGGTGGAGGGGGTCCCTATGTTTGTGGAGAGCAGGTGAGAGCACAGAGAACCAAGACAATGGCATTTGGAGAGGAATCACGGAATAAGAAAGCAGGGGAAAAGAACAACAAAAAAGTAAGGTGTTCCAATACATCTTTCCCAATGCACAATTTGTCCAGGGCTTATGTTGCTGAGTTGAAAGATTTGTTCTCAACTTTTTCTGTGTAGAGGAGGCTACATTGACATCCTTGATTTGAATGTAATATTCTCGAGGTCTGTGGTTCTGTGGGCACCAGAGAGCTCAAGGCAGGATTTAACTAACGCTTTGACTTCAGAGGATACCAAAGCCTAAGCTACCTCCCAGAGCATGCCTCCACGTCAGTCCAAGTTGCTGGGAATCCACAGGGTGGTGAAGTGGCAGCAGCACCTCTTTGGGTGGGTGATGCTGGAAGATGAGTAGAAACCGATCTGTAAGTGCCAAGGATCACAGCTGCCGGACTGACTGACACCAGTCTCCTCCTGATGGGCCATTTTGATTTGAAACAATAGCCCTTGGGTAAGATGAAGATGGGCCAAAAAAGAAAATAAGTGAATATAAAGTGAGTGGGGGAGGAGGAGAATTGGGAAACGAGAAAGGAAGAGGCCTAAGAAGTACTCACCTGGCTAGAAGATGAGAATAAAAGAAGCAACCAGAGGCATTTTCTTGGGGCTAAGGGACCCTGAGGAACTGGCATGCCTAACAGTTAGCTACAGCTTTTATTGGGTCATGGTGTGAGATAATCTCCCCAACCACTTTACTGTTTGTTGGTTCTTTTCTCTCTCTTTTAATAGGATGTACTACATTCAATCACATTGTATGAATGGCATTGGGGGAAATAAAGAAAATGGGCTGAATTGCTGGTTCAAGTTTGCAAGAAATGAAGACTTCAGGATTGGCCATAGCACCCAACAGATGCAGGAACTCAAAGTGGGATCTGGCTAGTCAAGTCCTCAAGATCCATTCTTGGACCAGAGAGCTTTAGAGCATGCCAACCCCCAGGAAGGCCTGAAGAAAACATGGTCAGCTGCGCTCCAGCTCTAGAGTCTGATTCAGTCGAGCTGAGATGGTGCCTGAGAATTGGCCTTTTGGACAAGTGCTTGGGTAAAGCTGATGCTGCTGATTCTTCCTGGAAGAATCTAGAGCTATTTGGAAGGGTGCTGAGTGCCCTATTAACTCTGGGTGAGGAAATTCATTCAGTTTTGTCTGACCCTTCAAAGAATTCTGAGCTGTCTATTGTACATGGAGTAACAGCAAAGATATAACAAAGTATTTGATAATTTCAGTGAAGGAGGGAGTACCTATAACTCCTTTACATATCAAGCTAAATAGATACTGTGAGGGTCCCCATGGGGTTAGAAGTGTAACAATTTCTCCTAGTGGGACAACTTCTCCTAAATTGTAAAACTATCTAATTAGGGGTCAGGAAACCTAAGTTTGAATCTCGGCTCAAATTCTTACCATCTGTGTGACAGCAAAGGTCAATTTATGAACCTCTAATATCCGTTTCTCTGCCTTAGCCTAGGGGACTTTTCACTGACTATGGAAACTACCGCCATGCTAGCTTCTGGTCCACATGTGGGCCCGAGATTCTCTCCATGATTCTCCGTAGCATATGCAAGAAATTTCTTGGTGTCCGTATTCCCCCTCCCTGAAGACAGAGTTTGAGACGGAGATTTTCATGCAGGAGGTTTCTTGGAGAGTCACTTTGATTTGGATCTCAAATCTCCCCCAAAAGTTCATGTGTTGAAGGCTTAGTCCCCAGCTATTGGGAAGTAGCAGAAATTTTGGGAGGTGGGGCTTGGTAGGAGGAACAGGTCATTGGACTAAGCGAATCTGGAACGAAAGCTCTGAAACCGTGAGCCAAAATAAGCTTTTCCTCATCAGTTGTTTATGTCAGGTATTCGGTTGGGATGATGGAAAGCCAAGTAATACAGGAGCCCTGCAGTGAATGGAAGGGAATGAGGAACACAGAGTGGAACAGAGGGAGATACCAACCTATGATGCAATTGCGACAGAGGTCTCCGCCTAACCTACAGGGAGCTCCAGAGTGAGGGCGGGTTTTTCCGGGTCTCTCAATTAGAGGCAAGGCGGCTGGGTCTTTGTGCCTCAAAATCCGCTCTGCTTTGCATTGCCTCTGGGGAGAAGGCTTCACCTTGGTAAGACAGTTGTCTTCAGACAAGAGCAAGTCCTCCGTTCTGAGCTGTATCATTAGACCACTCTCCTCACAGCTGGGGCATGACACCTTAGTCCCTTAAGTGGATGGAAGGGCCTGCTATATAAATTGCAGGGCACCTTGTTAAAATTACTGACACTCCACGGTGGAGACACAGTGCACTAAACTGCTGAGCAACAGGCCCTGTGCATCCCACAGCCTACACACCCGTGAAGTCAATGCTAGGGACAGATCTGAATGGTATATTGCAGGGTCCACTTTGGTGTTGTGAAAAGGAAATAAACACAGAGGAACCACAAGCTGGCTCACTGGCTTGCAAAGTACTTCTCTTTTGTAGCTTGACGTTACTTACATGGCACCTTCACCATAACTCTTGTGGCAAAGTCCTGTCTTTTGGCCTCCTCAGAACCCCGTAGACACCTTGAGGGAGACACTCAGGTCAGAGGCATTCTGGATTTCGACTCTCAGTCCCTGGACCTTCTTCTTATGTGGGTGATGGACAATGAGAATGCCCCCCCCCCCTTTACGGAGGAATCTTGCCTCCACATGGGCTGTGGCCTGGTCCAGCAGACAGTGACTGCATAATGTCCTTCTCCCACCACAGGCATCGGACGTCCCTTCTGAAGGGACAGAAGACTCTGCTATCCTTCAACTCCGCATTCTTCCTCCGCACCTCAGTGCTCAGCCCGCCCAAGCCAGGCTACCTCCTGCCGCGATTTCTGGCCTCTTTCTCACCTCAGCATCATGCAAGTCCTTTGAAATGACTGAAAATAAATGTTTTGTTTGATTATTTTTTCACCAAGCCAAAGGCAAGGGTTTCTGGACCCTGTCTTTCAGTTCTTTCAAATAAAATTTAAAGTAAAGAATAATCCCCTCTACACAGTGGATCAGGGTTTCATTTTCTCTCCCTTTTTAAAATGTGTTCCAAGTCCAACGCGGGGTCCCCCAGAGCCTATTAAACTTGCTCAATAAGATGCTGTGTTTGGCCCTCATGCTCACACAGGCCCTCTATTCCAGCTCACACCGTGTCTGTGGCCCAGACTCCTTCCCGTGTTGATTCCAGCCTCAGAGTGTTGGAGAGGTGGTTAGGTTTCCTTTCTATTTTTCTTTACCTATCCAACAATTTGAAGTGTTTTCTAGTCCTCATTAGCAATGGATAAATGACAGCATTCCTCTGGTATCCATCCTTTCCTTCCTCTGGAATGTGTGAGACAGACTGAAGTGCCCTGTGCCTCCTTTCTATATGATTCCACCCCCGGCCCCTGCAAGTGAAAAGGAGGGAAATGGGCTTGTTCTCTGGTTTCCAGCCACAAAAACAAAAATAAGCAAACAAATGAGAAAACAGATATCATCATTCCTTCTTTGCTTGGGTCAATAATGCATGGTCTATAAATTATAATAATTGATTGTATTAGCTTACAGAGCATTTTTATCCAGGCAACCATGTAAGTGATATATGTGTATGCATATGTGTGTAATATATATGTATGATGTGTATATACACTAATTATATATGATGTACATCATGTATAACCACTTAGAAATATATACAAATGTATATATGTGCATGTATATATATATATATGGTATATATACAGTATATATGGCATATATATATATATATATATATAGTGCATTCATTTAATCTTTACAGTGTTATGGGGTGGCTCTTAATTTTGTATCTATTGTACTTTATTATATAAATGTTGTATAATATATACAAATATCACATATAAGATCACTCCGAATATTTATATGTCAGTAAACAAATATACGGTGATTTAATCTTTGCAGAAACCTTCTGAGGTAGCTATTACAGTAATTCCCCTCTCTCAGATGAGAAAACAGTGAGGCAGAACACCATGCTGTAACTTGCCAACGTCACTCAGCTGACAGTAGGCAGTGGGCCTCTGACCCCTGACAGAGGCCGAGCCCCAGCAGGCTGGTTGCAGCCTCCAATCACTACCACATACCGTCTCTCAATGGAATAGGAAGTGTGAGATCACAAGGACTCCAATCAGTATAAACTAGATATAATCTCTGGGCAGGAAAATGTGATTATGTTTTTGCAAAAGTCTGATATAATTATACCTTTGTGTGCATTTTGTAAATGTAAAATATGAATATACTCTTGAGTGCACCAAATGCTACTTGCGGAAATAAAACACTGGTGAACAGAAGGACGTAACAGTTCTGGAAGCAGAAAGACGAAAGCTCTGAAAGCCAGAAGTGGCCTGTGTGTCCCTAGACCCCAGGGAGATGCCAATTCAGGGGCACACAGATATTCAGCCTCTGCTCTTCCTTCTCTAAGACAGAGGCCTCTGCAAGGCTTGAGGACACAGTTCTTACTGGGCAAAAAATAATTGCTCAGGAATTCTGGCACTGGGCAGGCAGCACTAGAAAGAAGCTCTGCTGACTTCCATGCCTGGGATCAGCTAGCCTTGCCTCCACTGTACACTGGGGAGTTGTCTGCTAGGTTAAGAGCAATGCGTTTCCTGTTAATTTGACTGGCATGAGATAAAATCAGACGTTTCACAGACTTTTTGGCTCTCAAAGTCGAAATCAGATGGCTTTGTCTTTGCTCCATGTCCTATCCCAGGCTGAGGCCTATGTCACAATTGCTGAGAGGGTGGCCACACTGCCTGGTCTCTTCTTCCATGCACTTGAGCCAGGACCACTTCATTCCAATACAAGTTGTAGCCTCTTATATCTACAAATGTTCAGGTCACCAAAGTATTTATGAGACTAGGGTTTACTGAATGTTTGAGGGTGGGATAGAAGGTATTTCATCACAATAAAGCACATTTTGTATTGAATGTTAAGCATTTTTCATTCATGCAATTGGTAGTTGCCTCAAACTACCACATATTTTTCACCGGTCACTTCATAGCATCTTACCAACTTCCAGGTCTCTCTGCTCCCTTTCCAGAGCCTAAGAAGAACCTTCTCTCTAAGTGCACCCCAGCTGCCTGGGGAATACATGCATTCCCCTTTTACTACGGATTATTTTTGACAAATAAATCCAGTCCTCTCCACCAACAAAGCTCTTAATTCACTAATTTAAGGGCACAAAAGTCTAAACTGTAACAGAGATAATATATTTAAAGCAACTCATTGAGGCAGAGCAATGTTTTCAAAATATTAGTTAAGATTTTAAAAACCTTTGATTGTTTCTGAGTGGACTCAGAATAAAAGAAAGCTTCCCTTAACCTACCAGGTTGTACCTGCGTATTCAATTCTACTTCTTCAACCTCCACGGATCCCAGTCACTTCTCTCCTACCTCACCCCTCTTCTGATCTCCACACAGTCTGTGGTTTCCCCATCTCAGGATTCTGCACTTGCTGGTCCCTCTCTCAATAATACTCTTTTCCAGGCTGTCCCCAGGGGAGGGAACATCCTGAAAGTCTCAGCCCAATGCTGATGCTGCCTCCCCAGAGAGGTTGTTTCTCACTCTGTCACCTAAATTAGCTCTGCCCTCTCTCACCGGCAGTTGTTCTGTCTCCTACCACCTATACTTCTAAACCAAAGATAGTCTTAATCTGTTCCCTTGCAAGACCACCTGTCTCTCCCAACTAGAATGTAAACACTTTGAAGGCAGGGACCCATCTGTCTTACACTCACCCCATAAAACACTTCCTAGCAGGATGACACTAGGTACATATTCATTGCACTAGTGATTGATGAAATAAATGTGCAACCAGTAAATGTTTATTTCCTCTTTTGTATATGTGGATATATACATACCCCTGAACATACCCATACACCTTGTATTTCTTCACATATGAAATGTGCTATACATATCTCCTATTCTATTATATAAGTAAATATTCTTATTACTATCATTTGACAGTTAAAGAAATTGAGCGAGTAGCTTATTGGTTAAATTACTAAAGTTCCAGATCACATAGCTGATTATGAATATGTACACACACACACACACACACACACACACACACACACAAACACACACACCACTGTATGTTCACCTGCTTCGCATGGATTAAGCTAGTGGATTATTTATGTAAATAAGCATAGCTAATTTTAATTTTCTTGCACTTTTTGATTGAAGTATAACACATATCCAGTAAATTATTGTATCTATGTGCATCTTACATCTCCATCATTACTATCCAGCTGGAGTCAAGAGAACATCTTGGTACCCCAGAGTCTCCTGCCTGCTCCCTTTCTCCCCAGAGATGCCTACTATTCTGACCTCCATCACCACAGATCAGTTTTGCCTTTTTTGTATTTTATTTATTCAGTGCATGAATACTATGGGTACTCTTGTTTGTTTGGCTTATTTCATCTTACATTATACCTGGAAACTCCCCCATGTACTTGTTCAGTATTTTCATTATGACACAGCATTGTATTGTATAAATTATAAATATACCATATTTTATTCATTCAGTTGTTGATTTCATATGCCTTGTTTCTAATTTGGGGCATCTATGTTTACTAGTATTGCTATGAATCTTTTAACCTTTAATCCATTTTTTGGTGGAGCACATATATTCAATATTATTGTACATATATCTAGAAGTGGAATTGCTGAGTTAAAAATAAAACATATTGCTTGGCCATAGTACATATTGCTATGGTTTTCCAAAGTCCTTATATAAAATTATAGTCCTGGGCAGCAGTATATGAGATGCCAGCATTTGCTTTTACATTCTGGCCATGCAGGCATGTCAAGGGTTTTAAAGATGAAGACTAGTTATGTGCAGTAAAAATGTCTTCTAGAGCCATATCATAGACCTTTCTCATTGTGTGCACAAAATCCCAGGCCAGTAGCTCTGGCTTGGAGTGCAATGGTGACATCCCACAGGCTGCCACCCACTGCTGTGACTTTTAGATAGCTAGGCAAGCCCAGAGGAGAGGGAAAACAATTGCAGAAGGCTTCATCTGTGGCATGAGGGTGAAACCCATTATTATGAAAAACGTTAACCTTCCCTCTTCTGGGCAGAAATAGCTCCCTCTGTCACGGGATGCCTGTTTAAAGAACCCTGTGGTTTCAAAGAACTTTCCAAAGAGCCCAAACCCCCGTTCATCTGCACCTTAGAGCCACTTTCATATTATTTATCTTGCTGATGTGTCAGCTAGCCCTAGAGGAAGTATTCCAAACCCAAGTCCTATCTCCTCGTTTTTCTGTTTGCCATAGACAAGGGGAGATGATTTCAGGCCAGGTGGGAGCTCACCTCTTTGCACTTGACTCTAATTCATATTTAAGAACATGAGGGACTTGGCTTTTTCTTGCAATTTTTCAAAAAACTCCATGTTCACCTCTGAACAGGGAATAGGTCCTCAGAGTTTCCTTGGGCAGATGAGATGTCCAATCTTCAACAAAGAAATTCAAGCTGGGGCTATAGTTTTACTCATCTTGAAAATGATGGTGGTAAGCAGATCTGAAAATCCGGGAAGGATGCGTGATCTCTAATGACCCTCTGTGTGTGTCATTAGTGTTGCGCACTAAGTCTTCCATGCCTTCTTCAGCCCAGGTGTGTAGGAAGGCTGTGCTTTCTGGCCCCTCAGAGGCCGGAAGCCAGAGGATTAGCTCTGGACAATGAGTTGTGAGTAGAAGAGACATGGACACATCTGGGTGGGAGCTGTGATTTTGTTGCTGTTGTTTTTCTTTCTGGTTGGCTGCATTCTAACCCAGGGATTGAATCCAGGTCCTTGTTGAATCTAAGCATGTGCTCTGCCACAGCGCTGCAATCCCAGACAAACGCTTTAATTCATGGTTCCGGATCCTGAAGAATTTACTCAGACTCTGGTTGGCAACAGCAGCTTACATAAGTGAACCTTCTCTGGCCATGTGGAATGGAGTCTTTGCTGTGTTCTGTCACCGGGATTCTTGTATTACATGTCAGAGCATCACAGCTGAGCCGGTCCTAGTGGCGACAGGGTGTCTCATTCAGCTCAGCCCCTCTTCATTCAAATATATGAGCTGGTTCACTTCATTCCAATCTCCAAGGAGCCAGAGACCCAAGACAGGTTTCTTTCAACAAAAGAATGAGGGATGAAAACTACGTCACTGAATGTTGTACCGAGTTCGCCATCAATTACCGCATATTTAAACAACAAGCAGCAAGTGTCTGTTAAAGCGGCAATCGAGTCAGTAAGTGGTAAGGAAATGGGGGGAGAAACTAAGAGCAGATGAAAGTAACCTGCTCCATCTCAAGAAGCTCACAGTGAAATGCTGATACGGGGACTTCATGCAGAATTGACAGGCAGAAGTGGCGAGCAATTAGAAAGTACAGGATCAATTATTCAAAGTGGTCTTATACGCTGGCTTCTCTCCCACTCGCACACGAGGGAACCACGCTTTGGGGAAAGAGGGAGGCTAGAAGGGCAGGGAAAGAATGAGCATCCTGAAATGATCCTTCGTACACTTTCGATTCTAGGTGTTCACCTGTTTGTGAGCACAGCAGAGGAGAAAAAGCCCATCCAGGAGGCGTGTTTTCTTTCACATCCTCTCTGAGAGTCAATAGGTCATATGTAAGTGACTCATGTCGGGGACCAAATCGATTTCTATCACACTCATTGTGGTAATCTTAGTGCTTAATACAATACAGTACTTGGTACAGAGGAGGGGCCGGGAAGGGCTGTAAAATGAATGGACAGGTGGGAGAAACACAAATGAACAAACAAGCAACAGAAGCTGACACTGAAATACCATTCTCTGCGAGTTGAAAGTCATGTTTTTCTTTGTTTCAAAACTTTGCAGAAAGATCTCCCATTGTAACTGGCGTGAAACTTCTTTTCCTTTGGAGACAAGTGGCTTCCTGAGGCCTAAGACAGAAACAGCTTCCCCTACCACCCCTCAGCCTTAAACAAGTGACAGGATACGCAGAGGCCAGCCCCAGGATGCCAGGAGACTGGTCTGTTTTCCACAAGAAAGAAGAGGATGAGCTGAAGATGGCTGAAGTGATAAAACAAGTCTGGAGATCTACATTGTCCTTCTGGGCTCCTCTCCGCTCTCTTCCTTACTAGAAAAGACCCTTGCCCACCTGTCCACTGGGAGGTGGTGATTTGAGACAAATGGGCCCCTCCATCTCCTGGGAGCTAGCTTTGAGTAAATTCTTTTTCCTTTTTACTCAAATATATGGCCTCCTTTGATTAGTCAGTGGCGATCAGATGAACCTGAACGTATGAACCGTTCTTTCCACTGATCTAGGGACAGCGCGGCTCCTCTGACAGACTGTTTGTGAGGTGCCTACACACCTTAGTGCACAGAGTCACTTAACATGATGCCGTCCATTTGCCAAAGACGGCGAAACACCAACTCAGGGGACCAAATGATGAAGTCGTAGGAGCCTGCCAGGCATAAAGACCCAGCTCTTGCCTTTGACTTCCCAGGAACACTCCCAGTATCAGCAGAATGAGTATGCGAAGTCCGGCGACAGGCAGCCTGGGAGTTCCAATCCTCACTCCGTCCTGTACCTTTCCTTTCCAGAACTCTTTGCTTGCTCCTTTGTAAAATGCAGAGGTTAGATTGGGTCGGAAAGTTTTCAAACCTGCAGATTCCTAAATAGCACTCTCAGAGTTTATGATTTCTGAGCTCCAGGGTGGGATCTGGGAAACTATTTTTCACCAGATCTCTCTGGTGATCAAGCAAAGCTGATTTCTGAAGCCACACTTTGAGCATCGTTAAAAAAAGAGGCTCTTGAAGTTCCTTTCAAATTCTAACTTTCAATGGCTCGATCCAAACAATGTCCCAGATATCTTGATCATCTCCGAGAAGGAACCTTTAGGTGTTAAATGAATAAATCAATCCTTGCTGCGATAAGATTACTTTAGGGTAGCAGAACATCCGAACCCGTATAAACAACACTCCCCTTTCCTCCTGTCAGCTCTGCAGCAGGTTCCCCTGTCAGGACTTCAACACGAGCATCTTCCAGCGAAGCAGGGTTCCTTTCATCTTTTTAGATCCTTTTCACACGTCCTTATCATCAACTTAAAAAGACTGGCATGGGAATTTCATTAAGTAAGCCAACTCCTTAAATTGTTTTGAGACGTAGCCCCAAATTCCTTTGGTGTATTTGTTAAACTCAAAAGCAATATTCTTTGGCTCTTGTCAAGCTCTGCAGGCAGACACTTGGGGGATTCCAGGAGAGAGTCCATCTGCACAGCTAAGTGGAGCCCCCACTTTGCCCTGGAATGTGCAGAGTGTATGGCAGATTTGGCATGTGATAAATCCTAGTCAAAAATTGGATAAATCCTAAAGGATGACGTCAGAGTTCATTTCCAAGAAGATAGGGGATGGTTGGTCATACAGGACACACAATTTTTTCTTTTTCATCCCAATTCTGCGTGGGCCTCAGATGACTTCAACCTCTGAAATCTTTTCCTTCTAATCTTACCCTAGGAGCTAATTCCGGAGCTGTATTGCTTCCCAAGCCATCTCGAATTATCTGTCATCCTGGGAGTCTTGTTCAGGGAAATCTGGGGTTAACCATGTGGCAACTCTAGATCTCACTCCCACAGTCCCACTTCCCTGCCTGAGGCTCCCGATGGAAACTTTGGGCCTGGCGCCCACCTCGGTGCCCTGAGCAGAGGTGCTGAGACACAAGATATGCAGTGTGAGGTCATGCCCCAGTGACATCCGAAATGGACCCTTTCGGAAAATGTCATGAAATTCATGACCAACTGTCATCAAACACAAGGAAAGAAGAGGCTGAAAACCTAGAATCTGGGCATCCTGTCTTGATAGGCTTCTTCCCTTGGTGACTTGTTGGCAACTATCCGTATCACCTTTTTTTCTAACTTAGTTTCACTTCCCTCAATTTAAATATTGAAATTTTGCAGCTGCTTTTATTGTAACAATGACTGTAGTTCAATTATGTTCTCGCATATGTCAGGTATAGTACGGTCTAATTTAATCTTCATTACACATGGCCATATTGCAATTATACATGCTACCCAAGTGTTAACACATATTTAAACCTGCGATTCCTTTGTCACTGATTTACAAAGAGGTACCTGAAAAGAAGCAGATGTCATAATTACACGCTTATGCAGCTCATCTTAAACTAAGACTCAAAGTAAATTACAGATGAGCCAGGCATGTCTTGAAATTAATGTAGTGATAGGACACGAATACTGCGATTCATTATGGTTTGTCAGTGTGCCGTACTTCTGGAATGTGCGATAAAATTATATTAATACTCTGCTAATGAGATTAATGAATATGAACATGCAGGAGAAGAATAGGGTCCTTTGTTCAACTATTGAAAAAATAACATATAGGTAATTAAAAAGAATTAATCAAACCATGTACAGCCTCATTTATATTAAATTAATTTGTCTGGTTTCATTTCTAATAATTAATCACTTTTTGCAAATTACAAAGCACTTCAGGCGGATGGAAGCACTATTGTAGGAGTTGTGATTCAGAATATTTAGACCAATCAAGGTGGTCCCTGTGGGTTCATATTAATTAAGGTTTAACAGTTTGGAAAATTGTAGCAATATTTTATGATTCATGTAATTAAACTCTGTAACAAAATGTCACAACTGCTAGTTACTTCTGCGCCTGTGATTTATATCTTCCCCCTTTTGGAAAGGAAGCAGTAGAAATGAAGTCTTCTTAAATGTGCTGACACAGTGAATGGGAAAGCAAGCTGGTGGGTTCAAGGGAAGCTGAAAGGCTTTATGGGGGGCATGGTACACCCTTCCTCTCTCAGATTCCACTGTGGTGTTATGCAAATGAGGCAGGGTCATGTGGTCTGACATATGGGGAGGTCTCCAGAGTCTCTTCCAAACAAAAAGCAAGAGCTATGAGCATCCTCCCCAAACCAGAGGGGTGCAGTATAACTCCCGCCAATGGAGACTCCTGGTTTCCCAGCACTCAGGTGCCACAATGAAAGAAACTAATCTATTGGACATGAAACCGTTTGCCCAGGCACCTACAATGGCCATGGTACTTCCTGGATGTCATTTCCCCCACAGCCTGGAATCCTAGCAAAGGTACTTAAATGGCTGTCCCGGGAAGCACCTCCAGAGAAAACCATATAGGGAAAGCTAGCTGTGTGCCTCCTGGCCGGGCTGGCTGTCTTGTCTGGCTGCAGGAAGGACTGAAGCAAGATCTGATCTGGGGGTTCCACAAAGCAGCCTTAGTCCTCACGCTGCATCAGAGGCACCTAGAATGTTTCTGCTAATGCCAAGGTGCTGGCTTTTTCTCTTGTCTCCCTCAAGCCACTCCACACCCTTCTCCTCCTCATCCGGGACTCCTCAGAGGCTGACCCTGGGAGTCTGGGTCTCTCAGTCATGTTGGCAATAGACTCGGGCTGGATTCGTCTGGGGGAGCAGGGGTTGAAAGGCAGGAGGGGAAAGAGGTTCCTGCCGTGGTGCCGCATCTCTGTCGGAGACTGAGTCCCTCACATATGACCATGGTTCCGTTGGGCTGCCTGTCCACCGTAGGCTCAAGTGACACTATCCGTACCTCTGCTTCCCTCAGCCCCACAGTGCTGATGGGTCCTTGTTGCCTCTAGCTTTTGTGTGCTGCACCGCTCTGCTGGTATCAATCCTTTGCCCAATTCTTTCCTCTCTAAACAAAACCACTTCACTCAAGTGTCTACATTTGAAATTTCTCAGAGGGAATTCACATTTGAGCCCCACTCCAAGAGATTCTGATTCATATGTTGCCAGGTGGGGCCCCAAGATCTGTATTCTGTTCCATTTGTTCATGGCCCTCCTGGTGACTCCATTATACAGGACAGAGAACCTCCACATCACAGAGAGTCAGTAATGTTAATATTGTGCTCATTATGGGCCAGGTTCTAAGTACTTTCAAATATATTGATGTATTTCATCCTCATAATAACCCTCAGAAGCAATGTCACCACTACTCCCATTTATAGAAAAAGTAAGAGCAAAAGTAGCGCAAGCAACTTGCCAAGGTCAAGCTATTAAGTAGAGAGGCTAACGTTTGTTTCACAGTCTAGGTTTTCGCCAGTCTATGCTATAATGAGTCTCGGAAATTTATTCTAAGGAATAATTTGTAAACAAGGAAAATGTGTTTGTTTATTCACACTTACATTCAATTATATATTCATTCATTCATTCATTCATTCATTCCAAAACACTGATGAGCAGCTATGATGTTCCAGGCATTGATGGGGCTGTGTCCACAGATAAATATACAAATATGTAAACAGATAAAACAGCAATGTCACATGAGTTGGCTGTATGTGTTGAGGGACCTCTGGAAAATGAAAAACACATTCTAACCAGGAACAAGAATAAGCCCTCAGTGGAAAGTGAACATTTGAGATGGGCCACAAAAGAAATAATATCATCATTAGAAAGTACAGCACATGACAGGATCCATCCATAGACTGCTATTTCCTGAGAATCAGATAGTTCAAATGGCACTGGCTAGTTTGAAGGACAGATGAGATGATTTAATGAACAGTTATTTATTCCAACAGGTTGGATTGGAATTTTATCTTTCAAACAGAGAAGAACCAAGGTAAGGGTGAGGGAATGACATGGTCCTATTGGGGTTTGCGGAGGTCATTTCACCAGTGCCACAGAAAGTGGACTGGAACAAGCCACTGGGGACCAGAGTCAGTCAGCAACACCCTTCAGGTGAGAGATGATGGACTTGGGATGAAGGCTTCCACGTGTTGAGGAAGAAGGTGGCTGTTTTTGAGGAATTTTATGTCCATGGATTTTTCTCCGCTCTGGCCCACTACATGAAGCCTGGCTATTAAACCTACCGTGTGTGGTCTGGTAATGACGCTGAGCTGAACTGCTCGGTTCTGCCAGGCTATTTGGGAAGCTCTGGTCCCTCTCAGTCTACACTCAAATTGGATTAACTTAGAAATGAGAAAGACCATGTTTTTTTTTAATGCTTGTGAGCAGATGCTAGGACTTTTGGGACTCCCGTGGGAAAGGAACACATACCCCTGGTCAGCAGCCACGGTGTACAATGTCTGTAAATAACACTAATTGGGAACATTTTATTTTGTTTTTCTAATCAAGTGTATGACCCCATTGTTTCGCCCAGTTATGAAATCCATCTTGCGCCTCCTTTTCAGATAACAACTCTGTTCTGAGTGTGCTGTGGCAGAGGTGCCACTAATAGGATGGGAAGAAAAGCTTGCTCATAGACAAATGATGATAAAGTGAAATCTTTAAGAAATCATCAAAAAAAATGAGGCCAGGCCATGTGAGCTGTCTCTCCAAAGTGACAGGGCTAAAGAAGCTGCCACGCCACTGGCCCGAGGCACCAAAGCACATTTATGATTTAATTCCCATTTTGACATCAATCAACACATATTAATAACTTCAGCCAGAGAAAGTAAGGTCCTAGGTGTGCTTTTGTGCTGACATGCCTTGCATCTAGGAAGCAGATTTCTGATTGCCAATTAAACCCCAAACAAGCTCAACCTCTCCCATTCATCCCATCCCCTACTTTGAATAATATCTCAAAGTGCACTGTGGGGCCCACTGTCATAACTGAAGTTTGTCATATTCCCTAAGAAATTGACACTGATTTTATTAACTTGAATCTGGCCTATGGACCTATAAAATCTGTGAGTTGGAAGCAGGGAGCTTACAGACCATGGAGTCCCACCCCCTAACCTCCTATCCCACCTATAATTGTGTCCCCTATAACCAATAACTTCATTGTCAAGAAGTCCCTACATCCTAAGGAAGCTATGTGGCTTGCCAAGGAATCTGTGGATTTTAATTCAGGATGCTACTTCTCCTCCTGATGAACCAATGTGCGTGTATATTAATATATATGTGTGTGTATATATGTGGGTGTGAATATGTATATATATATATATATATATCTCTGCAGTGGTTCTCACAAGAGGGCAATGTTGCCCCTCCCACGAGATATTTGGCAAAGACTGGAGATATTTTGGATGGTTATCATGGCGTTGGGGCAGCACTGGTATTGGCACCTATTGGGTAGAGGCTAGAGCTGAGGCTCAGCATTCTACAGTGTACAGAATGGCAACCAAACATGATCCCTCCCATGTCAGTCTTGATGAAATGGAGAAACTATGATCTGTGCATACAGAAAAATATACAAACCCAAACATGTTCAAACGTCCCAGTGTCAGGAACAATTCTCTTTCCTGGACTGATAGAAACTTTATAGCTCTCTTGAACTAAAATCTGTTTTGCATTTACTCTTAGATTTGTCCCTTGGGAAGATATACGTTTAGCTTAACTATTCTTCTAATAACAACACTTTAAATATATGAATCAAATATACGAAGACATCTTTCAAAGTTATAATCACTACAAACCAAGCATATTCAGTTCCTTTCTATGTACCCTCACAGAGAATTTCCAAGAAATTCTTTATGATTTTGGTGGAAAAACACAAAATAGCAATAGTCACTTCAAGAAGATTAAGGAAACGTGGGGGCTGAAAATGTAACTCCATGGTAGAACATTTGCCTAGCATGTGTGAGGCCTTGGGTTCAATCCCCAACACACACACACACACACACACACACACACACACACACACACACACACAGAGAGAGAGAGAGAGAGAGAGAGAGAGAGAGAGAGAGAGAGAGAGAGAGAGACAGAGAGAGGCAGAGAGAAGAGAGACATTGTTGGAGAAACACTGGTGTAAATCAGAAACCAAAGAAATAGCCGAACTATCAGGCTTTTGGGAGAGAAACTAAGATTAAACTCTAATCTAAATAAGGGTCTAAGTTTGTTTTTAATGATCATCAAAACCTCAAGACCTAATACAATTGCTGAAAATTTGTAGGCAGTCAATAATTATGTTTTGGAAGCAGGAGGGAGGGAGCTAGAGAGAGAGGAGAGGGGGAGGGAGGGAGGAAGAGATGGGCAAACAAAAAGGGAATTCTCATAAAAAGGGATTTAAGAAGAACAGTTAACCTCCAGGAATGATCTTTGTCCCTTTCAGGAGCCACTGCTCTGTGGCAAACAAGGAAACTGTCAGCAAAAATAAGCACCCAGCACAAGTGTGAAACACGGGCTCCTGCCCCTTAAAGACCTCCTGGCTTGGATTCTTTGACTTGTGTTTGTGATGCTAAATTTCTTGCTGCCTCTTTAAGCTTACAACATGTTTTGGGGCTTTGCAACACGCAAGTCTGTTATTAGAGATTCTGTTGAATTATTCAGGGCTAAATCAAGATGCGAAGACACCTTTTTTGAGACAGAAAATTGGCAAACACTTTCTAAGATGCCTACAGACAAAAAAACGCCTATAAATTCTGCTGCAGCTGTTGTATTTACCATAAAATTGATAACGATAAAAAATTGTTACCTGTACAAGAAAGAACGACATGTGTTCTTCAGGAAGTTCTTTTGTCTCCACTGTGGGTATCAGCTTTTGTGAGCCATGGTCCCGGAAGAGTGGTACCTAATCTGAGACCCAAGGGGTTAATTCTCTCCTCAGTAGCTTCTGAAACACAAACAGGATAATGTGCCATCAATATTAGAAATCAACATTAAGTGCAAAGATTCCCCTCCCTTTGACTTTCATTATAGGCCCAAGAATATTGAAAACCACAATGACTCAAGGGATCCTGTCAAAATACACTTGACGCACATCAAAAAGAATTGCATCAGCAAAGCTGAAAGAATCAATTGTCTTTCCCTTCAAAATGCTGACCCAAAAGCAAAGTGCAGAGAAATTTCCTAGAAAGCCTGGGAATGCGGTATAGGTGTGACATCATGCAACAATTCTTTGCAGTAAATAAAAAGCTTCCTGGCAGTGCCCAGCAGCCATGGTGCATTCTGCATGACCTTAAAGTATGAAAGAATGTAGAAGAGATCAAGAGGACAGAAGATGGCCGTGATACCCAAGGGTTACAGACCATGAAAAACGTGGACTCTGGGGCAAAGAGCAGTGAATCACGAGCATTTGGGCCATGGCTTTGATTTCTAGATGGTGACATAATTCAGTGTCCAAAAGGGAGCCACAGTGAGTGTGTTTACAGAATGTCATCAGTGTGGCTTAGCATCCATGGAAAGCAAATATGGCGACACTCTCCTTTCTTAAAGAATTCTCCTTTCACCTAAACTCTTTTCAGGAATCTTTTAGTCAGTTTTTCCTATTTGCCATCCTCTATATCAGGTCACTTTTGCTATGGCCTAAATGACTGTGTGGCTTGCAAATCCCTGTGTTGCGATCCTAGCCTCCAGTGTGATGGTGTAAGAGGGAGGGGCCTACAGGAGGCAACGAGGTATTGACTGCTCTTTCTGTGCATGGATCAGTGCCCTTGTAGAAGAGACTCCGGAGAACTCTCCTGCCTTCTGCCATCTGAAGACAGCAGGAAAAAGGATGTCTATAAACCAGTGAGTAGGCCCTCACCAGACAACAGACAACAAACCTACTGGTACCTTGATCTTGGACTCCCAGTCCCCAGAACGGTGAGAAATAAATTTATGTTGTTTA